>JAJVSH010000094.1:423516-562817 GCA_021460005.1 Tetramorium alpestre
TATTGTTGATGAAATATCAGCGTGAATGGTATAACAGGAGAGGTCTAGAAATTCTCATAAATAATTTTTAATTTAATATTTGCAAATGATAAAAAAGACTTCTATAATAAAATGTCTGTATATCATTACATTATAACATATAATGACGAAAATGATGTTGATTTAACATCAGTTACATACACACACACACACACACACACACTGTCTTTTCATATATAGTGTTATAAATGTTTTCAAATATATTTAAATTAAAGAAGTGTAAGTTTTCAAATGAAAAAGCACCATCAATAATTATAAATATTAATTATTTCCTGATTCCTGGGATAGCAGCTGCTTTGACAGGAAATTTCCAACACACAAACATATTCGTTTCTTTCGAGCGTATAAGCACATCTTGGCACATGAATCTTTAAAGCCACATACCATTTAAAATATCAAATTTACAACTCGCAAACTACAAATACTTCACGTTCATGCCAATTGTAACAATATATGAATCAGATGCATCAGTACAACGATTATAATGTGTCAAAATGCTAAAAACATTTCTCACAGATATTCCTCAGACGAATTTCCCCAGGAATACAAAAAGCACATGTATAAAAGTGGAATACTTTTTTTATCTACAAAGTATTCGATCGCGGATTTTGTAAATGCATAATACACGTATGAATACATCGCTGCAAATTGCATTGACGAGCTATTAATGGTATACTTGTGCAAAAGTGGAACTTCCTAAAAATATTTGTAGGAACTGCCTCGTCGGTGAAAAATGGTTTTTGCTTTATAAAACATTTTTGTATATAAATGTCGCAAATTAGCATAGACCGTTAAATAATTATTTAATAGAAATAACACACATTCAGTCCCTCTTTTTACATTATATAATTACTGCCCATATTTCTAGATAGGAAATAGACTATGAAATTATAAACTCTCGTTAAAACAACATCGATTATGTCCTACAGGAAATTATTCTCGCGCAGTATTCGAAGAGAGAAAATATTTTTTGTTCGTTTATATTTATAACTATATACATACATACCTCTAAAATATTTGTATGTATGTATACATTATCAATTATACGAGATGACGCAGGATTAAAATCAAGAAATTTTTCAAACGCGAATACTAGAATATGCGATACTAGAATAAATATGAACAGTATGAATAAATTTGAGACTTTTATCTCATTTAATAATATTCATGTTGACGTTAAATTTAATAAATGGCGTTTCTATTTTTATGGTAAAACGCAACTTAGCATCACCTCGTACGTGCCGTCATTGTATAACAAATAGTAACGATAATCCTAAATCCTTTGGAGTTGTGATTTCATTATAGCTGTGACTTAAATTCTCTAGTGATAAAAACTTCCTATTCTATTATTATAATTAATGAATACTGTCCTATCTATAAGTACGCTTAGATAAAATGTCTGCATATTTAAATGTTAAAAAGAGCTAAAAAGCACAAATACTAGATCTCCCGTTGTTAAAGTATTGAAGTGTAGATGTGTACACACGGGTAACTTGATAATATATATCGTCTATTTATATACATGTTAAGCAATGATCCGAAGTAGACCTGAAATCAGTGTATTTAATAATCTCGATAATCTCGATCTCTTTTGTACGAAGAAACACATTTCACTTACCTCAATACAAGGCACCTCGTTGTTAGCTGTCATTTATCGAAGTCTCACTTGTGGCTTTACTATTAGCCGTCGTAAACACCGTCTGAGTAACGCCCGTTGTAACCGACTGACTCGGATGTATGACGGGATTCGCAGTCTGAACCAAACTGCAAGTAACTGGCACCATAGGCAGCAAGTTAACAGAATTAGTCATAGGCCCTGCGTTACATGTTAATGAAGGTCTCTTTCTCTCTAAGCTGTTAGTGGCCATTTGTCTTCTCGCTGTTGAGTTACGTTCGAGGCTATTAGTTACTATATTATGTCTTCTTTCTAGGCTGCTGCCGGAATTGAGATCGGACTGGCTTCCCTAAACAGTAGATAGATTTCAATCGCATTTATCCCATCACTGTTATTTTGAGAGAGTTATAATAATCTCAATGAAATGTTTAACTTACCGGTGAAGATCGATCTACAGACTGACCCATTCTATGTAACAAGTCACCACTTTGGCTTTGTCTGAAGGTCGTTCCTTGTCGTTCGGTCGATTGACTTCTCCTCAGCAATTGCTCGCCCGATTGACTTGAACGAATGCGATTCTCAGGTGTAGATTCCCGTGTTCTGCTAATAGCATCGCTTTGCCTTTGGCAAATTTGACTGTCTACATACGGATAACGAATACGGATGGAATCGATTACATCTAAGAGATTCTTCGCGTCCATGGCTAAGATATGAGCTGCAGAAAGCATTCCTCTGAAAGGAGAGTCATAACGTAAATCAAAATTACTCTCAATGTCCCTTGTATCGATCTACTAATGTAATCACAAAATAATAATTACTTTCGATATTCAGCGTCCAACGTAGTGGCACTGTAATTTTGCGCCAATTTCATAGCAGTCACTAGCTCTGCCATATCTTTACTTAATACCTTATGCGCCATTTCTACTTCGCGATGCGCGGATATTGGCAATATTTCTACCAAAACATCCACAGAGGATAGTAATGCTCGTAATTCGATACCTACTCTACGCACTAGTTCTAAATACTGATCAGCCTTGCTCTGTTGAACACCTGCAATTGATACATTTTTTGCATGACAAAATCTACTATAATGTATAATTTTTTTAACAATGTCAATTGGCTATTTTATATGTATATTTTTTTTGTTTCGAGTAGTTACCTTGCGATAATGACATAACTGCACGAACGACACTTGTCGTGCAGTCGTATACTTTATCGTTAGTTCTGTCTAAATCTGCCGTAGGTGTAGGTTCCATTTTCTGCAAAAAAATATTTATGAATATTCACGTTGCAATGGATTAATTGTTAAAATCATTATAGATGACTCACTTTTACTACAATTACTTTATCGGAACTCTTATCCGAGCCAAGAGAGCCAGTATTGGCAGAATGCGGTTCATGGCTCGGTGATTGAGTAACTGATCGTGGAACCGGGGGACTAGCACTTTCATCACCACTCGTAGCAATCGATAAGCGTTTCTGTCATAACGAGGAAAATAAAAATTTAAGTGACTTTAATTAACAATAATGTCTTTTAACATACCTCTTCCCTTGCGAGCCAGCGGCTATCCTCTTCAGACTGTCGTTGTTGCTCCAACAACCGCTGCGTCAGTAGCTTTTGTTCATCGTCAATGCCACTGTTGTCAGTCAGATTATCGAACAGTTGCGAATGTACGTTTTTCTAAAACAGTGAAGATGATATTGCGTTAAAAATGTGACCTGTGATTTCTCTCATCCAACATTTATAAATTGTTTTCTAGTGCTATAAAATCTGGGATGATTTTTCGTATAACGATTTATGTTACAATCGTTTCTCGATAATATACACGTATATACAGGAAAAATTAAAGAGACGCATATTTCTCGAGATATATATAAAATAAATTTAAAACAGAGAGGTAGTGCATTCGCGTACTCGCTACATGCAGTTTAAATAATTACTATAGCAATTCATCATCAGAGACATTCATTCTTCATGCAAAAATGATTAGCCTACTGAATGGCAAATTAAGAGATTTCCGCTAAAAAATAAGTCTCTCCGAGACTTCGCATTGCAACAAAGTAGAAGATCCATTTGTGAGCCAGTGCGTAGGTATGTTGCATACACCAGAGAAGCGCGTAATATAACATAATGATACCGCCGACTTGTGTAACCGAAGTGTAGAATGATGCGAAAGTGTTGCGGACCAGATAAAAAAAAAACCAAAACAAGACGTGGCGTGGCAAATGTATAGAAGATGCGTTTTGTCACATTCCTAGGAGGCCAAACTGGGCAAACCTGATCTTGTTGTGCCTCCTCTGTCATCGAGCTGCTAGACGACACGGTGCTGTCGCTGACAGCGGATGAGATCAGAGAGCCAGAGAGCGTGCCGTCGGTCGAGCTCGTCAACTGCTCGTCCTGCTTTTGCGGTGTCACGAAGGTGGTGATCTTGGCGACGCCCGTCGCGATCTGCGACATATTTGTCGCCTTTGCGACGCTGCTAGCCATCTGAAGTTGAGCTACGTGATGTTGAGGCACACCGGTCATGCCCGTCATTGCCGTGCCAACGTGCACTTGAGTATAATCGATCGGACCAAGGGAACTCGATTGCTGTTGGTCCACCACGTAGGCGGATGATATCGAATGGATATTCTGCTGCTGCGTCGCCGAAGATGACATAACAAGGTGTGACGGAACAGAGGAAGCTTGCATTATCCCGATGCTCACCGCGTGATTCGCGCCGGTCGCTTGACAAGTCGCTGGCTGGCCGCTAATCCCGGGCTGAGCCTGGTGAGTATAATTTGCCATGTGCATCTTTTGAGCTTGGACCACTGACACGGCGGTAGCGTGGGCTGTGTAAATGGGACTGGCGCCGGTCAACTGAGGCGGCGGCTGCTGCTGCTGCTGCTGGCTCGAGTGCTGTATCGCCGTGTAGGACGCGACCTGGCTAGGAACGGCATTCTGCCGCGTGATATTTTGCACGTGCTGCATCTGCAGCAGATACATAGGCTGCTGCCCCGATTGAGTGATGTTCGAATAGATCTGTTGGTGCGGATAATTTTGCGAGTATATCGGCTGCGACTGTAGACTTTGCGCCATCAGATTGCCTCTTCCGGCTTGGCCGTAATTTCCAACAGCTGCCGTGCAAACGGGCTTCAACTCAGGCGCGGCCGTGGCCGCGGCCGCGGTCACAGCCAACTGTGGCTGGGCGTTCTGCGCACGGAACTTGAGTACCGGGCCGTACAAACATTCTGCGCTCGAGACGGCACTACCTACATTCGCTGAGCTAATATTACGAGAGTAAATAACGCCACTACCACCACCGCTACTACTACCGCCAGCACTCTGCACGTTAACATTCTGACTCGTGGACTGACTGCCGCCACCACCACCAAATACTTGGCTCGTGTTGTTAGCAGCAAAGTTACCGTAATTAATGGACTGACTGAGAGCATGCGAGCCACTCGCAGCGAACTGTGTCTGGCTACTACTATTCGGTATTATAACACTGCTGCCCAAACTACTAGGACCAAAGTTGCCGGAATTCTCACCGTAATTACCACCTAAGCTAGCGCTTTGACTGAGATTACCAACGATAGCTGAGCTCTGGGTGAAACTAGTGACCGGTCCGTATATCTCGCCGCAGACGTTGCCCGCGACCGCGGCTGACGCGGCCGCGGGTGGCAGCGGAACGGCGCTGGACGCGGAGAATTTCTGCACGGGGGAATACAGGTCCCCCGTGATGCTACCGACCACCTTCGAGCTAACCGCATACAAGTTTTGCATCTCTTTAACCTTCTGCTGCTTTCTGTTGGCGGCGGGCGACTGCGTCTGCGCTGCCGTGTCTGTAATGCTCAGGCTCGACATGAGGGGAATGTTGTCCGAGGAATCGAGGGAATCTAGGTTGGTGTCGGACAGGGTGGAATCACCGCCCGACAGGGTGGTGTCGTGCGTAGTGATGGACGGCGGCTCAGAAAGCGCGGGATCGAAGAAGGGCAAGTCGGAGACAACGGCGGTGGTCAGGATTTGATCCTCATCCTGAAATTGCACCGCCAGGGTGTTGAAGGGAGACGCGGGTGTTGTGTACACGGAGGGACATACCCCTCTAGCTTGGTTATCCTTGAGAAGTTGCGCGAGAACCTCAGGACTTTGCGCCACGATGTATGTGGATACCGGTGCCGCGGATAATTGCGACTGCTCCGTTGTATTTTGCGGTTGTCGAGACGGTTTCGGTGGCGGCACATCATCTGCACCTATAACATCAATTTATAGATATAGTCGAGAGATATTTAATGACACATGTGTATTTCACTAAAAATTGTTTTCCCACATCCCTATTATAGATAATTTTGTTACGTACCCCAGGACATGGCTTGTACCCTTCTATTCTCTCGTCTCATAGTCTCCTGCTGCTGATGTTTCTCTTCTAGCAAAATCTCGCTATAATGAGCATATAATTTAGAATAAAAACTTATAGGTTTACAAATTTTAAAAATTTTACAAAATTTTAAATACGCACTGTAAAGTTTCTCTAATCTCTTTAAACGTCGGTCTCTTGCTGGGTTCGTAGCTCCAACACTGAGACATTAGAGAATATAATCGCGGCGGACAGTGATTGGGAAGCGCGAGTCTCTCTCCGTTCTCCAGCTTGCGTATCACCTCATTATTCTTCACGCCTTGGAATGGTTTTACGCCTAACATTAAAATTTCCCACATACATACACCTGGAACAATGGAATGTCATTGGCGCGGTTCTTAAAAAAAAAGAGCAATTTTTATAAAACGTGTTTAGCCTTAGAAAAAAAAACAAAACTAACCGAACATCCAAACATCCGATGAAGTTGTAAATCTTCGAAAGTTTATGCTTTCCGGCGCCATCCATTTAATTGGCAGCTTACACTTGCTCGCAGTATAATAACTCTGATCTTCCACCCATCTACTAAGACCGAAATCCGCCAACTTGACGCAATTGTGCGACGAAACCAGCACATTTCTTGCAGCGATATCTCTACAATGAAAATATTGCGAATATTAGACTACAAGTTCAAATTATGAAATAATACGCAGATTTCGTTTTCTGATAGATACCTGTGCACGAATTTTTTGCTTTCGAGATATGAGAGGGCAGTGCTCAATTGGAAGGTATACAGTAGAAGTGTGGCAAGATCCAAACGGTGTTTATTAGATTGTAAATAAGCGCGCATTTCTCCGAGTCTGGCTAATTCCATCACGAGCCAAATCGGCGCCTCTGAACAAACTCCGATCAGTCTGATAATATGCGGATGCTCAAATTGCTGCATAATATCTGAAATTTAAAATCATTATTCTAAGACTATAGAGAGAACCTAAATATACATTTATAAATCTATTTTGTTTTTTATTATAATAATAAATATATGATTTAATATAAATTTTTCGTACAAGCTTCTTCGAGGAATTTCTCGGCAGTGGCAAGATCCGCATCGACCTTGCAAGTTTTGACGGCGACGGCGATAGTTTGACCATCTCTTCCTTTGTATGATCCTTTATGAACATTACCAAATTGACCCTCTCCTATGATTTCACCTAATTCTACTTGATTTCGGACTATCTCATAATCTCGAGCTACAAGGAAAATTAATCAACTAATTTCTAAAAAAAACTAATCAACTTGAACATCTCTTACAGTTTATGTTAAAAATATAAGAAGAAATACAGATTAATAATATGTCAATGAAAGATATTATAATTATATTTTTAGACATTCTCAATTACAGTTATGCTAAAGTGAACCATGAAAAGACACTTACTAGCTGGTGTCGAATAATCTCCTTCTTCGTCGACAATTTCCGCATAATCTTCGGACAAAATAGTTCCAGTTTTACCGGCGTTCTTTTCCGCTGGACTATTGGCACCATCTTGCCTGTATTTCGGCGGTTGTGCATCTATAATTAAAGTCATAATATATTTTGTGTGCACGCAAGTAAAATAGTATCGTTCTCATTAAATATTTAAACATATATAAAATGACGCTTTTCTGGTTTGTTTACCTTTGCATGGACAGGGATAATTCTTCCATGATCCAGCTTGCGAATACAAAATAAAGATACTTAATATACTTAACATTAATAGAACAAATTTCTATAAAGAGCAAGTTTTTATGAAATAGAACAAGTTTTTATGAAGTAATGATTAGTTTCTTAAAGAAATGATTGCATATCTATTTTTTTTTAAATATTGAAGTGTCAAAGATAAAATTTATTTTTATATTATATTTAACAATAGTATTTTTATTTTTACCTTTTCTGTTCCATAATGAAGTATTGCTGCCTGTGGTCAGTCTACAATATCCATCAATCAAATCCGCGAGGCTTTCCGCTTGATCCAGACTGGAACAAGTGATACTGAGAGTCTCCGCGGCACCCGCGACTCTCAGCTTGATGCAAGCCTTCGCGTGTTCTTTGCAATCCGACACCAGTGTTTGTATGGACTGTATTTGCGAAAATTCTGCCATCCTAGTCGGCTGTAATCGAAATTTTATTTCGAGAAACTAGTCGTAGAGCTATGCTAAAGTTTCTATTCTAAAAAAAACTACATAAAATAACGTTATAAATATATAATGTAAAAGATGCATATGCGTACCACTGTTCCGCCTCGATGAGCCATGTAAGATATACCTAAGTCCGGTCCGATGACTAGTTCTACAGGTATTGACCAGCTAGACTGCAAGTAGATTACAAGTTTTAAGTGCGATATCGAGTATAATAAAAAACGAAAAGTAAATATAAAATCTACGTATGGGTGCATGCATTTTTCATATTTTTATCGCTTAAAAATCAATCGCTTTATCTTTATCAGAGAAATGTAAACTAGATTTTCATATGCTACTGCTTACCCCTAAGGCGCATATAAACCTTTCCTGGTCGAATCGATAGTGTGCCCGCAGCAGATCGAAGAATTTAAACATGCATTCGAGTTCCGATAATGCCGCGACTTTTTTAAAGTGTTGCTGTATCAATTTTCGGAGCGCCTTTGGCTTCATTCCGTTCAGCACGGAACGCGGCAAGAATTTGTGTAGTCCGACCTGAGACAGAGACATACATTTACTTGTATATTTTGTACAACGAAAGAAAGGAATGGCAAATATGCAGATTATATTGTTGTGAAATCCAAGTTATTGTCGCAGGCAAGATTTGTCGCTTCGAGAAATTCTACCTCACGCTCCAGGTATTCCAGATTGCTCTTCTTGTCCAGAGCGATCTGTGGCATATCCTTGAAAAAGTAGCGGATTTCCAGGCAGCAGAGCTGAACCGCAACGTCCTGATCCAGAGTGGCATGGTTCGCAAGCAAGTAATCATTTCGCACCTAAATACATATAAATAAATATATTGTAATTTTTTTTCTAAAATGTTAAACATCTCGGTAACTGATTGACATATTATCGTACCTGATCGTAATAGTAGTAAAACGTGACCTTGTCCTTTTCGTAGAGATCATTTAGGTTCTGAGGAAGATAACGCACTCGGAGCTCGTACCTCCATTCGCAATGCGGATGCTTTCGCTCGTATTTTTCTTGCACCTAAGACGAAGATGTCGAGGAAATTGCGAGAAACAGAATATATCGATATACTGCATATACGCGTTCGTGTATATACCTGATACATTGTTGTATCTTGATGCAGCCAATAACTCTCTCCGGATCCGGGATGATGTAGCCTCATCGCATACAGATTTCGATAATGTCTAGTACCAACGGCTAATCGACTAGTTACCAAAGAGATGATACCTCTAACGTCGATTGCATCGCCGAACTTGACGACGTTGAAGCCACCTGCATTGCAGTATTGAGAAATAAACAATAAAATTGATAAACCTGCGTATTTTTTTATCTTCTAATGTCTATTTCTACCACGGCAGATTAACTTTAATTTCAGTTTAACTTATTTTCTATCTTTTTTTAGTCGTAAGAATTAGAAAAAGATGAAAAGTAAGTTAAAACCGAGATTAAAGTTAATCTGCCATGGTAGAAATGGACACAAGACAATATTTCGATTTTATGGCATTTATAGTGGAATATAAATTTGTTCTTATTCGTTCATCTTGTAAGAAAAATTATTCAAATCAAAATCAATGAAGAATGAAGAAATCTATGTAATTTTTATCCTTCTAAAAATTTATAAATGAGAAATCAAACATGTTCGAGACTACAAGAAAATAATAAAATAATCCTAATCGGCGAGAGGATTTTCTTTGTTCTAAAGTGTTTCGTCATTTTCTCATCTATAACGCAACGGGTCCTTTGAGAGGTATTTCGGGGTGGACGAACTTACCGTTGGGAAGATGGACTTTTAAGGTCGCTTTATCCATGGGGGTGGGCGAGCCATGTGGCGGGGTGTTCCTGCCACCGCCGCTACTCTGTACGCCTCCGACACCGCCACCACCTCCATCTCCTGCTCCAGTGCTCATCCCCTCATGGCTACGTGAAAAAGAAAACAAAAGGCTCGACTTAATGAACATTCCCGTGCGTTAATTATGCATTATTTCATAAGACCGCTCGTTACACGAGCGTAGATCTCGCGCTCAGTAAAGATCAATTAATCAACGTGTCTCATGAAAGCTCGTCTTCGAAATTTTTTTCTTGCAGCAAAATTAGACCCGAGGTCTTCGTGTTTGCCACTCTCTGTGCCGGCGCTGATTTTAATCTTTAGAAAATTGCGGAAATATTATAATGTCTCTCATCAGAAAAAGTAAATATTTTTTTTTACATAAAATGCAGTGTTTAAGAATTTTTATATTATTTCCTAGAGCTAACTCTTCTTGATAAAAGAAAAAATCTTGCAGCCAAAAAATTGAACATTGCCTTAATGACTTTCAGAAAATTCAAACGCTCAATTAATGAAAAAAAATGATTTAGTGTCTCAATTACTTCATTTGGAATTAAATCAAATCTTATGGCAACGACTGGGTTTTTATCAAATTACTAATAAATTAAAAGTGCAAACAGCAAGGAAAGAGGCAAACACGGCATCGCATTTGCTTCAAGTACGCGTGATTCTTATACACCAAGTCACCAAGACAAGACAAATTCGCACGACCCATGCAGTCTCGTGACAATTCGTCTCACCCTGAAGGACACTCGCATTTTGATCTGTGAACGGATACGTAAACGTTGCGTCCCGCGGCTGCAACGAATGCAATCGCGCGAGCCCCACCGTGCCCCATCGTAGCAGCACAGAGCTCGCTCTTGCGAAACCAAACGACGCTTTCAGATGTTACCGTGACCGGAGAATTGTCGCAAGAAATCATGAAAAATCGCGCTAGCGCCGCAGCACGGCAGCGAGACAAATCGGATCGTCGCGTCTCGTCGGCCCGTTATCGAACAGATCAAGTCAGGATTGCCTAGCTGATGATCGCCGCGCGCGCGCGCGGATCAATGACTGTCAAGATCGTTCCGATCGAATCGCAAAGTCCGTCGAGTACGCACGTCGAATAAGTATTTTATTAAGTGTTTTATTAATGATCAAGCATTATTTGTACGGTGACCATATTTTTTGGAGAAAAATTAAGGACACTGCCTATACCTACCCTACTTCCACAAACAAATGCAAAGTAAATTTCATCGTATCATTAATATTTTTTCCCTGAATAATATGTATATTTATATGAAAAAAAGTAAAATTTTGTTAACTAAAACAATTATATGTATATAAAAAAAGAAACACATCTTTATTTAAATATTACACAAAATATACAAAGGTGATAAAGACGGAAATATAGGACATTTTGTAGGACCTTTCAGAAATAAAGGACAAAAGTGAATTTTCAAGAAAAAAATAAATCTAAAGGACACATTGAAATCTAGAATAAAGGACTGCCCTCTGTAATATAGGATGGATGGTGCTATATTATATAATTATTATACCGTACGGTGTAATAATTAAGAGAAAAATTGGCAATAACAAAATACTTTTTCGACAAGACACTTTCGCAACGTAGTTCTGTCGACTCAATCGAAATGGCACGGAGCATTGCCGTGAACTGTGTTTGTATTGCGGCTATTAATGCAAATGTATATTACGAGCGACGTCCGGCTAAGGAATGCCGTCGATCAGGCACCAAGCGTTTGCGCTGGGAACCAGCAGCCAGGACACCGATCGGCCTGCAAAGCTCTTTGGCAGAATCGATCATGCTTTAAATTTATTTTTGTTTACTTTAGATAATATGACCGCCGTGGAAAGCAGAAAATTTTGAGAGATGATTTTCCAAAAGATAAGATCTTCAAACTTCTCCATTTTTTAAATTTTATAGAAAATTAAAGATCAACATGAATAAAAAAGATTCATACTTTGTTTACTCTTTTCTCAAGACACTGTATTATTTTACATCGCTAAAATAAAAAAAACGTCATGTTTCTAAGTACAGAAAAGTCTCAATGAAAGCAACTTTCACGATATCCGCGCAAACGAGAAAATCCTACGTGACATAAAATCGTCTCGACACGGAGATATAGGTTTGCATTCATTGTTAGTGAATCGGATTTGGAGATACAATTTTCGACATGAATTTACGCATCGTAAAACGGATCGCGGTGCAACGTGCACTCCCCTTGAAAATCCGAGCTGTGGTTCTATCCGCTGCCAAACTAATTTATACGCGCACCGCACGAAAGTTCACCCGATTCTTCGCGTAATGTTACACCGATCCACATTACGACCGCGGCCGTAAACCGATATGGCCGTGTACGTAAATCATCGCGGACGCAATTACACGAATAGAATTATGAGAGTAAGCCGAGGCACCCCGATATATTATTGCACTAACAAGGAAGCACGCGCAAGTGTTCCCCTTTTGATCTTGAGCTTCAAATATATGTGTAGTGTAGATCAAAATAAATAAGAGACACGTATTTTTTTTCTATAAACGCTTTTAAATACATTGAGGAATTAAAATGCCTTGAAAAACTTGATTTTTATGTTTCTGTACGCTTTAACGAAAGCGCAGTTCGAACATAAATGTAACGATACGATCGAGGAGTATTTTTGTAAAAGAATGTAATGGTAATAATAAAAATGGAAGACGAGTCGAGCGCGATGCATCCGCGAGATTTCTCTTCGCGACCGTTCAGGTTTGCGAAATTAACCGAAAGTTCCGACGCGCCGCGCCGCGCCGCACGAATTTTGTTGCCGAGATAAGTACGACGCAGTTTGCGATTGCGAGTACGATTGTAAGCTGGGAATTGTTGCAACACGTGTGCAAACGGGAAACTTGTTTGTTTACGATCTCGAATCGTAGGTGGTGGTAGAATTATCGAAAGGACATGTGATACAAATTACGCGCGAATACGCGCTGCGCGTGAGGAAAGAACGTCACCGCGAGTACGCAAAGTCGCGCAGGTGGATATAAATAACTACTTACGCGATACGTTAATAATTAATATAACGTTGCGATCGCGTGAGATTATTTATCGTCGAGGAGTATATCAGATGGGAAACGGAAACAAAAATTGATCTCGGCTTCTTGATAATCTTGATAATCATTTCTCATTTTCTTGCAAATTTTCTCCCTCTCTTATTAATTTCTAACGGTACTTTGTTCTCTTAATGTTTTATATTATCCCAATATTTACAAATTTATAAATATATTTTTTTGTTGCTATATGCTAAGAAAAATGACATTTTTTTCAAGTGGTAGTGTCTCTTTTATTTCGTTCTCTCGATTCATAAATTGCAACTAATTTAAGCAACTATCGCTTTTCTATAAGACATTCTATAAGACAGGAAAGAATTGCTGACACACAAAAAGGGGCGAAAGAGGGTCGGTGCACCCCGGCCCTGACCCGCCTTGGTACCTCTGTGCACCTGCAACTATCGCCCACGCACCTTACCTTTCACTGTTACTTTCTCGATTGCGCTTTTGCATCGTCTGATCATTACAACATCCACGCGCGCGGAAGATCATGCTTAAAAAATATGGTTCATACACTTAATTGTGTCTGCATCCACGAAAAGAATTAAAATACAAATTGAATCGCTATCTATAGAGACTGATAAATTATTTATTTGTTAAACAAAGTAATCGTACTCAGTCTTAAAAAAAAATTTTAGATTTTGACATTTTTTTATAAGTATAACATTTGGAGAATATTTCCTAAAAGTTTCAAGTGGATCCGATTAAAACTGGCGGAGTTATAAGCGTTAAAAGTACGTTCGACCATTATGAGCAGATATAATAGATACACAAATGAGGCAGTTGCGTTACCATAGGGCAGAAGGCTCCTCTTTCTTCCTGTATTTACAAGTCGTGTATTATGTACAAGATCTATTTGTATTAGTAAAGGTTCTTTGTATCAGTAAATAAAAAATGGTCCAAAAGTTATCAAGTGAACCAAAAAAAACTCAAACTTGATGCATACATCTCTACCTGCGTATTCAAAGGTTTTGCAAACGTTATTACAAATACTCAAGGCCACTAGAGAATATAATGGCCCAAATGGCCCACCGATATGTAGTAACAGAGGATGCAGTTCGCACTAAGACGGCCGATGGCCGTGCGCAGCAGGTTACTCGGAAAGAATGCGTCAACAACACCAAACCGATGTTTTGGAGGCTACAATATCTTTAGAAAACTTAGTATATGGGATAGATGATTCTATATAAGTTAAAAAATGAACATTTTAGTTAAGTGTATATCTGTCTTGAAACTTTAAACGCGTTTTTCGAAATTGTATTTTTAAAATCGGTGATCAAAATATCTAAAAAACTATTGTATCGATTTAATTCAAACTTTGCAGACTTATTTTAGATATAAAAAACTGGTCCTTGAGCAAAGAATTTTCTTTTTTGATGCGTAATTTTTTTTTAATTTACGAAAAACGAGCGATTTTTTCGTCGACAATCGAAACTTTAACTTTAAACGTCCGTCATTTTATGCTAAATCAATATTTTGCAAAACCGTTGGTTCAGATAATTTAATATATTAAATAAATCTTTTCGAATTTTTTATTTTAGATGATTCAAATTCGAGCAGCAGTGGTCACCGCAAAACAACTTATTTAAAAGGATCTCCGAGACAAAGGTTATATCTTTTTCATTTATTAATATTTTACATTTAAAAAATTATAAAAATATAGTCTCTCAAACATATAAACCCGTTTTGAAAGGAATCTTATAGTTAAAAAAAAAATTCCCAAAAATCATGTTTTTATTCTGCTTTCTGACTATCCCCTGACTGATCCTTTAATCAATGTTATATATTTAGTTGATCGAAAATCGATTTCGTAAGAGAAAATGTAGAGAAGAGCGTAATTGTTTGAAATGTTCGGTAATTAAAGCTGAGAACGGCAATCAGGGACACGATTTGCCGCGATAAGAACATCGTTGCGGACGTGTCTTTACCTTGTGCGAGACACCTTATGAAATTTCCACGTTCCCAGCGTGTCTGGACTGTAAGAATCGCTGCAGCTCAGTTGGCCCAGGGAGCAAAGTAAGCCCTTGCTGTCTCTCCTCCATCGTTTCTCGTGCGTGCAATTCTCCCTGCGTCGCAAGAGCACTCTCCCTTTGGGATTCTTCCCAAAGGTATCGAGATTTTGAGGCCGACACGTAGGCCAAGAGATCCTGGCTTTGCGTTCCACGAGTTCCAACATTTTCCGAATGCTCGTAATTGCAAAACGCAATTAACTTCCGCACAATTAACCGAGCACCATCCCGGCTATAACAATTAATTCTTCTTTCTTTCCTTTGCCCTTTTCTTCTTTTCTTTAATCAAAGTTACTCTCCTCGAGTGCTTGGTCTAATAACTCTAATTCATTCACGTTCATCGATATATGATAATTTTATCAAAAGCTACACGATCTCACTGTCTTTCGTTTGTCAATATAATAGGCGTTCAAGCGTTCAAGTTTGCTTTTTATTTGATTCGCACACTAATTACTTTCCCTTTCCTAATTAAATTTAATAATCTGATTTACATAAAACTCTCCAATTTTTTCCATCACCTGTCCTTCAAATGTTTTCTGTTGGAAACGAAATAATCTATTTCTTTCAATTTCTATCTAGTTTTCAAAACAATAAAATTAAGAGATTGACGTCGACTTAAATATTCCATCTTGACGTAGCGATCTATTTCTTTCAATTATTTTTATATTTCTTCGTAACATGAATTCCTCTCATCCGAGAAAAAAATCACATATTCCCGATGTAATAGACGCAACGAGTAAGAAAATGAGAGAGTCAAGAGTAATTGAAGAATTCATAACGGAGATATACGACACTGATCGCAGCAAAGTAAAAAACTTAGGACATAATTTGCGATGACTATTAATTAAAACATGCCTTCCGTTGCAATATCTTTTCCGCGAAGGCATAAGAATTCACTTAATTAACAAGAAATTTCTGCGATATGATTAACACAGCTTCAGCAGATGAAATAAATTTCTCTTTTGGAATTCATGGAATTTTTTTCCTATATAACTTGCAATTTTCGATGCAATGTCTTCATCAACAAGTATATCAGCAATAAATTTACACGCACTATCGTGAAATGGCACAATTCGTAGAAATATATCTAAAATTCTTCTTCTTCTTCTTCTTGATAGTGCTTTTCCGTTCCACAGAATCACAATACCACAATTTATCTGGGACGTAATTAAATCCGATACAGATAATAATGCTCACTCATGAAAACAAAATGCACATCTTACAATATTTCTCAATTTGTTATTTGAATTGTCGAAAACACCCCTCGCTTCTCCGTCTTCACAACGATGCGTGCGTACGTGCGTGCACATTCGCAGCCGAACAGAAACTGATCGCCTCAACCAGCCGGAACAGACAAGCTGCCATTCTCCTCTCTCGAACTCCCTTTTTCTCTGCCGCGAATGTGTCCGTGTGCGACGCGTGGGACGCATTGATAATTCCCATAGGCATGTGTTTATAACGCGTTGCGATTCCGGTATCGCTTCGCGACGCCGCGCCGATCGTAGACTGCTTGGGACCGCGGCCGAGTTTGTTAAATGTGGTCAGCGCGGTAAACGCGGTCGGCTTATACACGGTTATTATCTCACGTCAGCCGGCGTAATTATTCGACAAGGTATTCCCGTATAGATCTTAATCTTTCACTTATCTTATGGATCAACTTGTAGATTACATATAATTGTATATATTATATATAATGGCAGTTTGAAATTTTTTATTATTATTAATGAGACACGTTATATACGGAAGATTTAATCTCCGTTAATTTGATTTTGTTAATTGACTTCAAAATATCAGGATATATTTTTGAATTATCAATGTCTCTCTCATCACGTTATTTTGTCAAGACCGTCTCCCTATACATGTCTAGAGAAGTTCTACTTTAATATATAACACTAATGTGATAACGATGTAACTACTTGTTGATGTAGCCTTGACTTTGGCATCGTGACCACTAAGTCATACGCACCGAAATTATCTTTTTTCTTTCATTAAATTTAATGATAATTTTCTATTTTTACTCATACGAGAGGCCGTCAAAGAACAAAAAAATAACGGATATTAAAAGTCATGCGCGGTTCCGAATCGATCCGAAGTACCGTACCACGTGCGGATCTGCAACGTGTCTTTGTCGAGATATTCTAATTCATGCGTGGTAAACATCGGCACATCTCATGGACGGAAGTATTTATTTTAATCACATGCCTCTCTTACAGTCGATTATTTTCCTATTAACTTGCGTATAAGTTTGCCACAACTCTTAAAACTAGAAAGTATTTTTAAAACATAACATTGTTAAATTCTTTTCAATAGGAAACAATGAAAATTTCAAAATCACAAATATAATTTTTCGAGTCATTAACCTTTTCCTATTTACAGCATAACATTGTTAAATTCCTTTCAACGGAAAACCTTGAAAATTTCAAAATCAAGTTACAAATATAATTTTTCGAGTCATTAACTTTTCTCTTCATCGTTTCTCTACTTTTTATCGGAAATGAAGAGGAATATATTATACTAAGAAGAATAAGCTTATAAAGAATTTTACGTGTTCATATCGTCACGTTATTTATCGCATATTTATATATGTACTTTTCCTATAAAAGATTCAAATATTTTCTTATACGAATGCAATTTAAATACGCGTTAATCGAAGGTACATTTATCTTTGAAATAATAATAAGTTGTTCTCCATGCGAGTCTCTTCGAGAGGTTCGTCGTACTTGACAATTCGCTTTATATATTAACCGATTATCAGCACGATCCTGGATACGAAGCGTGTATCAAACGGTAATACTGGGAGAAACATTGCGCCATAAGAACTCCACTATCGATCGCCTACGGCGTCTTTAAGTTTCGTGAAGGAATCGAGATTTCCAGAATCAGACTTTGCACATCAATTTCCGCGAGTTTTAAAAGCAAATCCTTTTTAGAAAATGTTCAACAATGTTCAAGTTTTTTTATTTAATATTAAATATGATAATATCGGAATTATGACTTACACGTGCAAGTCGCGTCGCTTTAAAAGTAAAAAAATCCGCGTGCACCATCGAAGGAAATCTTAAAATACGATCCGCTGAGAGCATCGCGCTTAATCCTGACTTACAGCTGTTTTGCAATATGATACGTGATAGGCACGACAACGAAACGAGAGAAATACGGGAGTTTGGGAGCAACGGCCAACGCGTGTTTTGAAACATACACAAATTTCTGGATTTTACGTCGCTATTCCGATTAGCGAAAGCGATGATCCTTCGTTCTTACGGTACATGAATCCGGTTGGAGTCATTTAAATAAGCCGGCCTGAATTCCGATTACGTGACACACGTTGAGAAATTTGCTACGGTGAATCCCGATATACCGTAAATTATCGGGACGAGGAGAGGAAGAAGTTAATGAATTTAACCGGGTTAACGAGCATTTCGATGTACATGAAATGATGTGCGGTTGTGTCGAGGTAAAAATATGTAACACAATGAAAGAGTAAGTTTGCCACGCGCATGCATGAGGCATTAGGTAAGAGTGATGAAACAATAACGAGAATAATTCAGGTGATTCAATTCTCTTCTTTCTGATTGTATAAAGTACTGTCGGACGATTCTCACGAGCAATCGTCACTATTTCGGTTACGCAACACAATGTGAAACAATGCATCATTAGATCGAGGTGCAGCTACGGCGAACGTTATAAGCGCGAATAACGCGAAATGTATATATTCGTCGCTTTCTCATAATCTCATTGTATCACCGATTACATGAAAGAAAAGACAAAAACAATTGTTTAGGCACGACGCGTGACGCGAAGACATTATCATTAGAAGCTATCAGTGATGCGTTCTAAAGAGAATCTTATGGTTATCAAGCTTTTGCGCTACCCTTTTATATTTCATATCTCTTGAAGATATTTTATACTTTAATTAACATTTGCATCATGAATGTCTGGAAAGGGGAATGTCTTTCGCGCTCTTTCAATAAGACTGTATTTATGCAAACGGCACTGACGTTGGTGCTCGCGACGATAGGCAATCTCGCACACACACACACACACACACACACACACACCATGAGAGTACACGGACACAAATAATGTGGATTGGATATAGTCTCGAGACGCGAAGAAAGATTGGAATTTGCGCTTGGCACGGCATCCCGCGAGAATAGAGGAGCCGAGAAAACGGTGGCGCGTGCAGCATGTGCATCGTCAATTTCTTCATCGAGCCGTAGTGTCAGCCTGATGACAGTTCGATTGCCGCTGATGACGGCACATCTTTCCTCACGATACACATGCATAAGAGCGCGGGAAATTTTAATGACATTTGTAGCCGCCAGAAGAATGTCAGGCGAACGTGAGGTGCGACAGACAGAACCGCGTACATCTTCGTTCGCCAACAACGGAAGCGAGGCAAAGGAAATAAATGTCAGAGATAAAAAGAAAGTATAGCGCAATTTCTGAAACGCTACAATACACCGCCGGCAATTAATTTAAGCCTCTGTGCAAGCTATAAAATCTAAAGTCGACGTTCTTGTGTGAGGACATTATCTGAAGATCTCGTATGGTGGACACATAAAAGGACATAACAGTCTTTCTGGATTCTAAAATTAATGGCCACTGACGGATCGATGAATCTTAAAAAAATAAAGAATTTTTGTATGAATTTTACAATGTAAGAACGATGCGGTATTAAAATAATCAATCGTGACATCAACCATAAAAATAGAACCATTCCAAAGCTCTTTAAAATAATAATCGGTCGATATCCTCAAAATTATCATCGACTCTGTCATGCTTATACGTCAATTAACGAATATAATTAAGCAAACAAATCCGAGTATCTCATCGTCAACAAACTATCAAAGTAATCTTCGTTAATGGCATATTGTAATAGCGCTATAAGACTCTCTCGTTTGTATTATCAGATTCCGTAGTTTCCAACGCGCAAATGGAATGATGACAATTCGATGCTGCTCTCAGTTCGAAACTGCGTTGTCCTGCGAACGCCACTTGTGAACGTGTCACGCAGATGTCCTTCGAAAGTTCTTCGTCATATCACGGCTATTCAAGTCTCATGAGGAATTCCGGCCGAACTTTTCTCATTTCTAACTATTCTCCTTTCTGAATCTTGCCTTCTTTGTTACTTCAAAAAGTACGGGAAGTGGTTTATACATATATCTCTTATAGATTTTAATCTTTTCCATATGTCAAGATAAGAAAACGATCAGAAAGAGATAAAACTTTTTATATATGTATATTGCAATAATACATAATCATGATGTTATAAGCAATAGGTTATTATAGGAAAATAACTTTTAACTATCTTAATTAGATAAATACTATCTGCCTACCAGGCATTTGTTTAGTCAAAAATGATTTCCTAATAATCTATTTGTCTACGACATATAAAATATCTTTCCTTTTTATATCAATATCAATAGAACTCTGTGACAAATGATATTGAAACATTCTCTATTTCACAGAGATCAATTAATATCAATTCATAAAAAATATTGAGTTAATAATGATTGACAATTGCAATATCAATTGCAATTAAAATGTTCTCATTACCATAATGAAACAATGTAATCTAAATAAAGAAGTATTTTTTTCCAAATTAATTTTTCAAAATCGCGATATAAAATTTCGTTTCAAAGCTCTATACGAAATCACAAGAAACATTCTAATTATTCATTTTAATATTTAACGGCAATTAAATCTTTTAATTACATCAACGTTGATAAGCAGAATTTCGATTTCGCTATTCTGGAATCGCGAAATTCTAAACGAAAAGAAACGTCCAATACTTTAACAATATAGAATTGTTAATGACGTCAATTAGCAGCAGTTGCGAACTAGTTGCGGTCGATGACGACGATTTTGCCATGGTTACCTAGCGCCATCGACATAACGGGCGAACACGAAAGGAACGTTCTCCACGGGAAAGCTAGCGCTTTCATCCTCTAGCTTCCCTTCCTCCTGTCCTGTATCTATCTCTTTTCGCACCTGTAACTCTGCCCCGCTGTCATGTCTTCATTCACAGATTAGAAGGAGCCATCAAGGCCTTTATGCACGAAAACTGCCGCGGGGGCTATTCCTCGAATGAGACAGACTACCCCCCCCCCAATTTAAACGCCTATTAAGAGTCGGAGGGTCCCTAAGTAGTAGTAGTTTATGCCGCTCGATTTGGCAGGAACTGATGAATCCAGCAAAACAACAACGTTAATCTCGAAATTAGATGTTCTCACTGTTAATTTTTCACGTTGCTATTAACTATTTCGACGATTAAATCAGATAATATTCCTCGTTCCAAAACCGTTTAAAATTTAAACGTCAATTACCCATTTCTCCTTATTATGGTAATTATTTTACGAAATAAATATATTACGAGCAATTAAATCCCTCTCATATAGGAATTACGTGATGCACGCTGCCGATATACTTACTCGGTAGTTTCGAGGTACTGGAAGACGCGGTAGACGGGGCGTCGATACATGAAGAGGTGATCCTCGACACGCTCCACCATCATCCTAAAACCACTTCATTCGAAACGGTGGGCCACTTATCATCACCCACCACTTATCACTGGTTTCCGGAGTGGAACACGGCACAGCGATAAAATGCACGGAATCACCAGAACGGGGGCGACAGTCCAAGCAGACATACGTGTATCTCCGACGGTTTTTGAGGAAAGTTTTCTCGCGATCAATGTTCAGCCACTCATGTTTGCCAATGCGCACTTTTGTTCCCTCCCCGTGACGAAATTCAATCGTTTGTCAAATCAAAGGACTCGTCGTCGTACGAACGATTAACAGTGTCGTTCCGGCACGACGAGGCGGAGTTAAATGAATGTCCGGGCCGGTCTTCTATTTTCGCAAACCGTTGTTTCGCCCCGTTCTCCCCGTTCACTGCATACTGCCGGTCCCGCCGAATCGATACGTTCGGCACAAACAGTCGGGCGACAGGTGCACTAGAGGACCGTATCCTCCGGCGTGTCCTTCTTCGATCAACGACTCTCAGCTACCCTCTCGATGCCTCGTTCTTCCGATTTTGCCGATTAGGACCGATGTAGGATCGTTAGGCCTGGGCGTAATAGCATTTTCGAGAGATACGACGATCCACCACGTCTACGTAGTCGACACGATTAAGATAAATTGACAGCGATAAGAATGTACTGTAATAATGTACTTGTTGTAAGGAAAAACGTATTTTATATTATCATATTTCGTATCCCCCGTTGTATTCTTAATATAAATATATTAAACAATATAAATAATAACACGAATAACAACTGTAACTAACAATTGTTAACAATAGCAATAATAAAAACAATAATATAAATAAATATTTTATAGTTTACAAATTTGTTCAAAGATACACATATACATGTGAAACTGTAAGTTACAGGCAGTTCAAGCAAATAGTGTGAGATAAATCGATAAATTTCGCGTATCCTTGCTATATATGCTAATTTGATGGGGCGCGATCTAGATTTTTAGTTGCAATTTTACGAGCGATGCAATCGTTCCTGAAGGAAGGTGATAGTCGCCGTAAATATTTTTCGAATGAGCGGACGCGCGAAATTCAGACAGGCTATTGCTAGCTATATTTGGCACTCGAGAAACGATTCGCTGTTCCCATATATGAAGTCTTATGATTAATAAGAGAATCGCGTGCGGATATATCTACCTAACCTACCCCAAATTGCGGGACACCGCCTAAGTTGACCTGCAGTCACTGCAGTCAGCAACCACCGCAGTGCAATCTGATATCAAGTCTGTATGAATTGAACTACTGAACTATTGATATTTTCTATTGAACTATTGAACTATTGATGAATGAACTATTGATATTTTCATGAAATTATACACGATATAATAATAATAATCACTTTTTAAGATGGAATTAATTTTAATTGACGATTATTTAAATTGTCTAATTAGTAATTGTTTATTAAAACGAAATTTTAATTCAATAAAGAATTAAATAATTATATTGTTGCTTAAATTGAATGATTTTTCAAAGAATTTTGATTTCAAGATATATTTAAGCTCGAAATGATGTTTAGAAGCAAGAATAGAAATAATATTTACGCGCTTTGTGTGGTCGAATAAATATTGATGTTCATGAGAAAACCTTGAAAATATTGAGTATTCTTATACTGAAAAACATTTCGTAACTAATAGATTATCAAAATAAAAATTTTATTCTAATCTATGCAATATGTATTTAAATTATTCCTATGACACAGTATTTGTCCGATTCTTTCTATGATAATCCCGTCTCGCACATAAATTCTTACAATTTTCCGTATATATGCATCTCAAAAATCGACAGCCAAACAAAATTGCTCTCTATCTCTCTTTTTCTGTTTTATTTAACTCTCGTAAAATTTTACCAAGTTACGCCTACGTAAATCTCGTAAAGCCGGTATTATCGTGAAACAGGAACGTGAACTGGAACTATGCAGACCACTGAACTTTCGAGTAGTTTGAAATTGTCCTGCGGTAAGAATTCTATATTGGACCAATAGAGCTTGTAAGTCCTACTACAGCATCGTTAAAAAAATTCAAAGGGTAACTGCGAATCTCTCCGAGAGGCTATTGTGCTTTGCGAATGACAGGAAGGAATTCGAGTCCACAAAGATTATTCTTTAAATAAATAAATGTGCATTATTCATGTTATCGACAAATATTTGCAATATCACGAAATTTATGATATAAAAGAACTTTAAGAAAAGAAGTCATTAACATTCTCCATATAATCTTTAGATTTTTACAAGCGGTACACTTATATAGGTAAATAATAATGCGTATATAGAAAATCTCGTGTCTGCAAAAAAGACAAATTTAAAAATTTTAGCAAACAAGAAAAATATATGCTACTTTTAATTAAAAAAAAAAAGATACAAAGTGCATCATATGACACGCCTGATTTTACAGAATTTCATCGTTCGTGTCACTGACCGGACCAAGGTCGTGCAACCTTGACATCGCGCTACGAAATCTTCCACCTCTCATCGTCAACCAACGACCCCGAGCTTTATCCTCCAAACTTCCGTCCGTGCTGGACGCTAGACGTAAAACGATCCCCCGGGATTTTCCGGTTCATTGACCTCTCCCAAATTTACTCGCGCCTTTAATCGCCATGAAAAACTGTAAAGTTTTAAAAAAAAATTGCTTAACTTTATCACTTTATCATTTCAGAAACTGCTACTTCTCCTCCCTGAAAAGTTTCTTTTTAAGATAATTGAGAGATGAAAGAAGAGATTTACTTAAAAAATGTTCAATTATGAAATAATTTTTTGAGTCTGCTTAAATTAACGAACAAATTTTCAATTAAAAAATTTGACAAATTTCAATTTCGAGAAGTACTGTAAGATTTTTTGCACGAATCTCAATTCTTCTCTTATCTTCTTTTCTGACAAATCGATCATTTCGCCGAGAGTACCTTACCCTTGAATGACTTACAAAATTCCCCCTTTTCACTTCCTACCACTCCCTTTCGGATATCTCTTCAATTTCACGACCACCCTTCGCGCGTCCTCAGACTTACTGCCCCAGTTAATCTTCACCTGTTCGCGAAGATTATCGTATGCCGATCGCTCTCAAAGTCCACGTCACCGCAAACATCTTGATGATCCTCCCTTGAAGCCAGCAGTTTGGCGTCGCGTCGTCGATTTCCACGCAACAGTACCGCGCGCGAGTCGGATATCCCCGCGAATTGGACGTCGCGACACAGAGCGACCTTGACTCGCTCGAAGGTCCCCGGGTTCCGTGGACGCGCGGCGTCGCGGCGTCGCAAACGAATCGGCAAACGAACGGACGAACGGACGGACGGACGGACGGAGCACTCGGCGTCGTCGGTCGGTGGGCGTCGGTGCGACGATCGGACGAGGACGGAAAGAATGGAGCGGCAGCGCGCCTAGCAACAGCGTGGACGACGCGCGTCTACGGCGTCGTCGTCGTCAGGTATACGTTTTGCCGGTTCAAGGGGAGCAGGCGCTTTGCTGGGTGCGGCAGGCTGCGCCGCGACGCCCGGCGTCCTTCCCCCGCTGCTACTCCCGCCTGTTCTCGCGTTCTCTCTCTCTCTCTCTCTCTCTTCTTCCCTCCCCCTTTCCTGTTCCCATGTTCAACTGACTCTGCAACCCCTGCGTGGCGGCAGGCTCCGAGACCTCGTGGACGTTGACGCACCGCACCGCGTCGGGACGAACGCCCGCGATGGAATCCGCTGTAATAACGCGCACGTGGAATTTCGTAAACGGCACTAACACGTTCGCTAATGAGAGCTTCATTTTCGACTCCACGTGGAGTCTTTAGAAAAATAGATTTAAGCATTCGCAACATCCACAAAATATAAACACGCTTTAAATGTAATAAGATATATTTGTAATAACTTTTACAAATTTTAGTTAAAAACGGACGAATCAAAAAATCTTGTAGAATCAGAATCAAATATTCGGATTATTATAATAGGCCTTCTGGTTATTATAAGTTATAAAGTATTGAGTTTCATTATAGTAACCAGAATATTTGATCACGTCTACAAGATTTTCTGACTTCGTTTTGCATAGATTTGCATAGATTTCTCATCTTTATATTTTAAAAAGCTGGATGCGCGTATGTACGATCGAAAAGATATAATAAAGTAGAAAAAAGGAGAGACAAGATTTTAATTGTGTGCAATTATTACTTGCAATAATTTATATCTAACTGACATGAAAAAAAATGTGAAAAGTAGGGTGCACATTTTTTTCTCAAGAGAATACATCAATTTTAACAACTTGTTCACATCTCTGTAATATAGTTCAAGGTTTTCACGTTGAGTTCGAGGCACTGAAGCATGAATCTGGCTACCAAGGGACAGGGCAGTCCCTGGGCGCAGCATAGTGTGTCCGGAATTCTGCCAACAAAATTCCCACGGGTATACCGTACACGCAGACTCACGCTACTTATGATATTAATTTAATTAACTTGACAAAGATAGCACCAAAGTAAAGAGTCGCAATATCGTGAAAGCCTGTCTGTAAATATGTACATACACTTCGGTAACTGCTCTATCGCAACGGTTATTTAATTATAAAGTATCACTGTGGAAGAATACGACAATGAAGCACGCTAACTTCTCTCATTGCGCAATTACTATTTTTCTGCTCAAAAATTCAATAAAACTCGCGACGATTTCTGCATTACGATCTATTTTGCGTTGGCATTATTCCAAAATTGCTTCAATCGAAATTTGGGAACTCTAAAGTCACGCTCTAAATAATTTCAAATAAGATATTAACAGAAGCAATAACATCTTGTTAACCTACAAACACGGTTATGTCTGGATTTACGACGGTTTTCAACGTGGCGGACGGTGCAATGCGGCTGAATTGTTAACGACGAAAGTTTTCTCTCGGTAAAAAGTAAATGATGCAGCAGGATCGAGAAGAGCGACAACCTATAGGGTAACTCCAACGTGAATTCACCCCTGAACGCGGAGACGTACCCCCCAATGACCTCACAGGGTAATCCGTAATGGATTCCCAATGGGCTTATGCCTAATTAATTTACTAAATTAATTTGACGCCTCAAAGGAGGCGGTACGCTAATTATGCACGTACGCTAATTATTGGTACTAAAGTACTACGTTTAAAAACACGTTTAGCGCAATTTTTTTTTTATTTAACTCCAATTTATGTCTTTATGTGCGACCATGCATTCAGCTATTAATACTGCATATTTGTAATTTACTAACTTTACGTTTCCGAGTCTCTTTGTCTCTATTGTCCAAGTCTTTGTTTATCAGATTTACATTCAACTTTCCGCATTTCACATTTTTCTACAGAACACAGCACAAAGTAATACACTGCAATGTAATAATGCAATTTGTTGCACTTATTTAGAGATCTTGGACCGCAGGCGTAATAAAACGTTATTCTCTATGTGTTACTCCATTCTATTCTACGAGAGTTAATTCGCCACGGTCGTTCGCGACTGTTTTATTGTGCAGAATCCTACAATACGTGCAGCCCTGAGCAGTCGCCTGGCCGTCGGTAACCAACCCTTCCAAGCCGGATGGTTGCAACCCCATTTGGATGTACGCGCACGTTACATGCACGTACACACACACACACACACACACACACACACACACGTATCAATCTCCCGCTGCTTCCTGCAAGTACAACTTGGAATATCCATCGCGACCAACGTGGACGCTGCAGGGGAGACACGTACCTGACCATTCCACGGACATTTGCATATATCTGTCTACGTCGGTCGGCCTAAGTGTCGTTTGTAACGACGCAATTGCGGATTATTTATATGCAGAGATGGATAAACGTACAGTTTGCGACGCGTTTGTCGATTCGGTCACCTGCAGCGAGCCGATTTTATCGGAAAACGGATGATGGGTCACGTCTGAAAATAGTGCCGACCAGAGTTCACTGTACCAAGCACGAAAATATATCCCAGAGAAGACACGATTTCCGACGTTACCGGTGATCCCCCGTACCCCGCGCTCCATGTTAATAATTAATATGCTAGTCTTTCGTGACGATGTGAACTCCGACACGAAGACCTCGCTATTGAATAAATTAAAATATGGAATCTAAATATGGAATCAAGAGTACGAAATATCGATTTAATCAATCCTGATAAATCGGACTAATCTGTGACTGGAAAAGATTATAATGTGGTAAATGTCTTCTAATTATAATAATGCAAATACCAGCAAATTTTTTATATATATGCTTTATTGATCTGTAAATATAGATTTTTTTATATATATGCTTTATTGTATCTGTAAATATAGATTTTTTTATATATATGCTTTATTGATCTGTAAATATAGATTTTACTGCGACTTTGTAATTTATAAAGAACGTTCTACACTATTTTGACCAAATTTATGCTTCGTATTCTTCTTACATCTCCTTTATATTAAATTCTTGACTTGATTAATATATTATGATAGAAAACGTCATTCTCTTAAATTAAATTATGTACAATATTTTAGTATCGTAGAAATTAAATTATATTTCTTTTTGTCGTAACATTTTCAAATATAGAAACATTAGTAGCCACAGTGATAAAGAAAAGACGCGGCAAAAGTGATCGTTCCGAGAAAAGAAATCCTTCACATTTTTTTATATGCAATCACCGAAGAGAAATCATTCTTGTACAGCAAACTCGACGAATTAAGATAGATTATATCAGCTAACGTGCATGATTCATGCATATTTCTTCACGATGTAACGGTTATAAAGCTAGAGCGATGTTACTGGATACGTTAGTAAGTAAGTAAAAGAATGAAAGAGAAAGGGCAGAAAGAGCAAACTTCATTTCGAGGAAAAGAATTCCCCGGATTCCTCTTCACGAAGTCACAGAGGATGAAGTCCTCATAAGGTTCTCCACTTCAATAAATTAAATTAGATTACAATAGGTAATCCGTATGCATGATTCATGCATACTTCGTCACGATGTAACGGTTTTAAAAATGATGGAGCGTTGCTGGACATGACAATCATAAAAGGATGATAGAAGAAGGGCGGAAAGGGTGATGCCTTGATTCCGAGAAAAGAAATCTTCTGGATGCCTTTGCGCGAAGTCACACTTGTACGATTAATTCGATAGGAGACGAGGAACTTCTATCGAAGTTTTCGTCGGAACGGAAGACGAGGTGGAATTCATAGCGTTCGATTCCCTACGACCCCCTAGAATTCTCGGCACGTCCGTAATCTTTACACCGTCGTGTCTAATACACAATAAATTTGGCAGAAGGAGTAATTGTAAGAAGAGTGGACATTCACAGATTTGTGAAGGCACTTCGAAGTATGCGAATTTTTACAAAAATTGTTATGGCATTTAATTGTCCACAATTTGCTCACATTTATTCATAAATAAACGTTTTTATCAACAAGAAAAATTTAAGCTGAATTAAAAAATTTGTCTTAAGTTCAAATTAAAAAAAGTGAACAAGAATCAATTATTTATAGACAAATGTGAACAAATTGTGGTCAATCAAATGCTAACTCAATTTTGTAAAAATTCGTATTTCGAGGTGTCAATTTCACAGACCTGACATTCGTCGCGTGTCTCGAATTTCCGCAAATTCATAGCTACATATATAACGAAGTATAACGAAGCATACAGGAAACTAAATTAATCTGAAATGTCAAAATTTTTCAAATGAAAAGGGAACAAAATAAAATCTATCCTGATATCCTGTTTCTTATCATACTGCAAATTACATGCCTGGCACAGATTGTCACTTTTTCTTTAAATTACAGAAAACTCTGAGAAGCAAATATTTAAGCGCGAGCCCAGACGTTTTTATTAATATCATTGCTTTTTTTTCAGATCGTCCGGCTTGTTTCTACGATGAGATAATATTTAATTTTTGCGGTAGTATAAAGAGAGCGAGGCGAACTTCCGTGAAAAGCATTATCGTCGACCCTCAAGCTTCGACCCTCTCGTGGTCCGAGATATCCTCGCTTGATATCCTAACGTGCTCTAGCGAAAAGGGAACCCTCTCACACGTGCGGCAAGTACCCTCGGATGCAAATCGCCCGGTGGCACAAGGACCTTCCCTTTGCGAGAACGACGCGTGTTCTCTACCCCACGACTATTTATCTCTTTTCTCGTCTCGCTCGCTCGTGCCGAGGGGGCTGCGCGAATATCGAATTATCGATCTGCGGTCCACCCTCGACCGTGTGCTCGTCCGGGGATGCTGTGGCCTCTCCGAGAAAGAAAGAAATATACGGCCAACGATATCTGATTGGCTAAGTAAAATTAACGCGACGACGTAATTCATTAAACCACAATGCTCGTACACGACTAAAAAGTTGTCAAAAGTTAGATGAACGTTTTTTTTTTATATATAGGTAATTTCAATATGTGAACCTTTCTATAAATCCAAATTATAATAACATCCAAAAAAAATAATTTTGATATATCTTTAAATCTTAGAGGATTTTACTCTTGTATTGACTTCAAAAGAATTCCTCTGAAATCAAGAGAAATATAGTATAAACAAGAGTATTTAAGAGAGAAAAAGAATTTTTTCACTTTATTAAAAGAGGAATATGTTTACTGTAAAACAGTAAGCTTAGAATATGAGATTATAGGAAAAATCACTTTGAACGTAAAATATTTTTTCTTTTTGGGTGAAGGATACGATGAAACGGTCATTCTACCTCAATAAGACTTTAATAACGTGTACGTAATAAAAATCTGTATTTCACATGCGTCATTATTTATAATGACCAATTCGTTGAACTAGAGTAGTAGACTGTCGCAACTCCATGCTGTCGAGTACTGGTTTGCGTGACACGTCTCGCGTATCTACCCCACTTCATTATAGTGCAAGTTTTTCCATGATTTCCCGCGACTTTTTGCGCGTAACGATGTCCTTGAACTTCGAGCTAGCATCAAGTGTTTTGCACTGAGCGCAGACACGATTGCGCGCATGCCATCCGGTTTACCGTCGTGACAATGTCCGCGACGATTTCTCGCTCTTTCAATGCATGCTGATTTATCGCGCGACTTATCGCTAAAGCCCTTCCTGCCAGCCATTGCCCCGTTGATTAATATACTTCGCGTTAATATACTTCGTGACAAATAATAACGTTCCATTAATGTTTACAACAAATATTTAATTTCGTTTAAATTCTCTTTCCTACATACAGTGAACTGTTTTTTTTATCGATTCCAGATTTCACTAGATATTCACTAGAGATAATACGAGTTTCTCTTGTAATTTTAAAAAACGAAATAAATTAATTGATAATTTGTTTCGAAACAGCTGTTTGTTCTCTGGAATAAAATAATCGTTTAATAATTGCATATAAGCGGAAATGATTTCGTGAAAGTATGTCGAATAGAAATCTTTCTGTTTAGAAAACGAGAGTTTTATAAGGAGAAATTTATATAACACGAATACATCAAGTCTTGAGAAAATTTAGCTTCTGCGCTCATTGAGAAGTGGGTGAGTCTTTAATTTACAACTGATACAATTGGCGAATGAGTTCTCTGGACGATCCTCTAGTTACCCAAATTGCGCGTTTCGCCACAATTCGAACTGTTAATTCTCCTCGAAAATTTAGAGCGCAATAAATTTAATTCGCTCGATTCGAGTGATTAACATACTGTCGTTTGTGCGCGATAATGCTAATGAGCGCGCATGAAAACGTAAGGATTTATGAGCAATGCGCGGGGCCATTATTTATTCGAATGTGATAAAGCCGTCCCCTTCGTCGTACGGTATCCGGTAACACGGCAGTGCTTGCGATCGTTAATGCGATGATTGTCAATCGATCGTGTATAATTTACGTAAACTTTAACTCGCGTACGATATATCACGGAAAGAAAATAACATTAATATATATCGACTTTTTAATACTCTTTCTCACGTCGCGTGTTTATTACGTCGTCACGTTTATTACGTGTATAAAAAAAACCGTAAAAAAATTCAAGTACGGATTCAAGTACGAAGAATCTGTTTTGACGCATATGGCTAATCAAATGACAATATTTTATGATATAAATTAACAAATAACCATCTACGGGTCGATTTTTCCAATTTTTTTATAAGCTAGCTAATAGTTAAATCCTACGTCTTTTTTTTATTTTCAAATTAGACAACTTCAGACATATAATTTAACTATTATTAGTTAGTTTACCAAGAAATTGAAAAAACCGGCCCTAAATGGGCAATAAAATACCAATAACAAGAGGATATACTTTACTGTACAAATATTCGAATTAAATATAAATATTAAAATTAAATATTAAATTAAATATAATCGAAATTCTCCTAAATGCGTAAGTTATGCGTAAGTTATGTTAAAAGAAGAAATAATTATTTGTAATCTATTCTGCAATTAATTGTAGGCTCATTTCACGGCATTATTGTAATTTAAGATTTAGAATTTTGTTTCTCGCGAATTGAAAATCTACAGAAGAATTTCATGCGTGGAATTTCAAATTGTGGGCGACGAGGCTTCTGCGTGTTTCGCGACGATAAGACGTCTTCTGCATCGCGTTAAGAGAAGCGATTCGTTGTTCTCGGCGTGCGCGGTGCCGAAAAATAAGATCAAGCGGACCGCGCGCGCGCGGGCAAGCGAGCGATAAATCAACATGCGCAACGATCCGCAGACAAAAGTATCTCCAAGTTCATCGAACCACACTTACACGCCCAAAGATACCGCGCGCGCGTGAACACTTAACAATGACTCTCGCTCGCGTCGCGCTATCCCTCCATTGAAAATGCACGACGAACGGCGGCACGCCACGCACGGCACGCATGCACGCGTGCACGTCGAGCGCGACTTTCACGCACGCGCTTTCCGCGCGCGTCACGTGCCACGAATTTTCGTCGCCGCTCGATCAAGCGTCGCCGGTAAATTACGCACCGCCCGCGCATCGCTCACGTAATCTCGACGCGACGCGACGCTTCCGTGCGGGTGTACGCAGCGTGACGTGACGTAACGGCGTCTCGGCATCTACATAACGGAAATTATGATTAATCCATAAGTGCGCCGGAATCCCATTCCACCTACGTGCGCGCACGCACGCTTTATTTACTCGCGCGGCAAAAACAACCACAGTTGGATTAACATGATATATCATATTTGGTTCAACAATCATATTTGATTGGACCGAACAGAATTTCTGGTTATTACAATGAAATATTCTGGTAACCAACCAGAACATTTTGCTGCTTTCAGAATGCAATCATATTTATTTGATTATCTGTATTAGAATATGTGTAACCAAACTTGTCAAGTTAACTTAATCAAAAGTATGAATCATTTTTTATTCCAGAAATTCTGGTTAATATATCCAGCTTTCTGATGGATCCAATTATATTTTTTTTCCGTGTGAAAATAAGCAATCTTTTACCTCTTTCGCAATGAAAAAAAGAGAAAGAAAAATATCTGGCAAGACCGGTACAAATTACATAATTACGCGTGGTCTCTTACATCCGACTTGTATCAGAATAAAAATACAATTATAATTCCAATAATTACATCCACGTAAAGTGAAAAAAAATTAAACGCTCCGCAACGAATGTACATTAATTGTTTATTCTTGGAAATCCGTCCATAATTTAATTACCGCTTTAAACGTTCATATAATAGCTCTCCAGGAACATCAGATTATCCCGATAGCACGCTACATCGCACTAAAGTAGAATCATTCTCTGCGGCTCGATGTTTTACTTTTACACCGTATTTCCCGTTTAGAATAATTACGAGTAAGAGCCCTTTTTCCCACGTAGCATTAGCCACTCACGTAGTAACTCCCGGACCGTTTCTTTGCTCTTGATTCGCTGCCGCGTGCCTCCAGAAGACGAGGAAGATAGCAGCAACGAGACGCGGGCGTGGAGGAGAAAACGTTACCTTGCAGCCTGTATACGTGCGTTCAAATAAATTTTACAGGTCTCTGCGTCTCGCGTATCCTCAGATAAACGTATCCGGCTAATGGAAGAACTATCTCGCAATATTCGCCGAGTCGCGCTCACAAGCCTGAACGAGAATAACTAACATCAAAGAGGACGGCTGGGTTGTACGGTCAGAAATCTCGGATAAAAGTCGCGGCCCGCAAGATAGTCGCTTTTTTTCACGAGCATCGCCGAGGATGCTGTAATTTCGTGCGTAACGAACTCGCGCCAAAGCTAGAATGGACCGATTAGAGAGCGAATTTCAGACAGTGGAACACATAATTAGATCTTTTTCCAGCGTACAACATCGGAATCGAACCGATTTAATAGTCAGCCGCTGCATCTCTGTGCGCGCATTAAATTCACATTTCTCTTACGCGACGCATCCCGTGCGCGATTGCTCCTTTTGCGACGGACGAATTTAGAACGAAGAAAAGGGAGATGCGGACACAGAAATTACGTTAAAATTCCATGCCCATCCGGCGCGTAGGTACTGTGCTATGCGCGCTCTAATCAGGGGATTGATTGTAATTGAGTTTTTAGCATGAATCTTTTTTTCAGCACAGCTAGCATACCGTGCATATGGAAAAATATTCATTCTACAGATGAGAAAAGCAATTATTTTATTTTCAATTGTTTAAGTAATAGTTTTCTTCGACAAAGAATATTTTCTTAATAATAGTTTAAGATGTATTCGTTACAAATCCAGAATATGTTTTAAGTAAATGTGATGCTTATGACAATTTAATGATAGCTATTTGCGGATATACAAAATTTACTAAATACTTATAACAAGTATATTTACTCGTAGGTAGTATAGACGAATGAGAAAATCTTGTAGGCGTGATCAAATAGTCTGGTTGTTATAATATGAATTCTGGTTATTATAAATAGAATACGTGAATACTTTATAACTTATAATAACCAGAATTCATATTATAACAACCAGACTATTTGATCACGCCTACAAGATTTTCTCATTCGTCCGTTTTTAATTAGAATTTTTTTTCAGTGTAAGATCTAAATAGAATTACTAATGTACAAAAACTCATTAAATTGATAACTCGTAATAATTTTTAGCGACAACCTTCTTGATAGCGCAAACACTTTATATCAATTTGCAAGCAATTTACAATTTAATAAGATTTCGGTAAGTTTCCGATGGGTCCAGCAGATTATGCAACAGCGATCACAATTCGCTGAGGGAGGGATTCCGAGAATTCAAAAAGAACAAATATAAAGAAATTAAAAAAAAGAGAGAGAGAGAGAGAGAGAGAGAAAGAGTGAAAATCAATGATTATGCCTCTCCCAGCGAACCATTAACGTACGCGTAATTTCACGTTTATCGCAACAACTTCGCGGCAAATCGACGTTGCCGGACTCCTCGCCGGCGGTTATTCCTTTTTGCTACGAATATAGAACGAGAGAAAGGGAGTAGCAAAACGCGAAGAGATGTGGCTGCATCGTACCTACGTCACATGTCGGAGTGCATGCAAATATGATTCGCCGTCGTTTATGTTACTTAACAGGTATGCCTGCCATTTCTACTAATGTATCATGGTGATCGCGCGATTAGTGATCGTCAACACTTACTACCATCGCGACAGGTTGACAATTGCCATATAATAAGTCAAACAGAAGTCGTTTATTAAAATGATCGAGTTTCACCATTGTGTCATAAGTAGCGTATGATGTATACCCCTTTCTCTTTCTCCATCCTTCTTGCCGCATAAAATCATGAGTCTCCGACGTGCCCTCGACATAGCATCCAATTGCGTGTTCGAATACATAAAGCTAGGATACACTAGGGAAAGATACAGCCATTACTCGAAACGAAACCAGCGCTCGACGAACAATATAATGACAAACGAGTCTGAGCGCAGCCAGGCATCGTTCCTATTTCCGCCTGATACAAACAGAAGCATCTACCAGTAATACCTACCTAACAGAGGTATCGAACCTGTACGAATACTACGTTAGACGAATTTAGATTGATATATCGAGTTTACTCTTTCTACGGCGATAAGACTGAATTTCAAAACTATAAATATATAAAAATACATGACACAAGAACTGTGATTATATTGTAAAAAGCTCAGATAGTTAAGTATCGTATCTTTATACGTATAATTATATAAGATACCGCGCACTGAGACTGATAAGAAAAGGCGAAACTCGAGTAGCCGGGCGACTTCAAGTTGAAAACGTGTTACCACGCTTTCTTCAAATACGCGTCGTTATCGCGTCGACACGCCACTGAAGCTTACAGTCCACGGACCAGTTCACACAGGCGACACTGAAAACTACCACTCTATAAAGAGCGATTCACGTATATTCACGTGTTCTCTCACGGGGCGTGCATTGATATCTAGAATGCTTATAATTGGGCGCACACAGAGAGTGACTCGGCAGATGAGAATCGAGCGCACGTATGTACGCGTCGCACGCGGCGATATGTGCGTACACACGGGCGCGCGTATGTTCGTAGCATAGATACCGCCGGTGGCACGACCACAGAGACGAGCTCCTTGTGTATATAAATAGCTAGTTAGGGTCGATGGACAGACTAAAGAGGCGAACGTGAACCGTGAGAGTCGAGATTCATTCACCTGCAGCAGCAGCAGCAGCAGCAGCCGATCGAAGCAGCACCGCCTAACAGCGCAATTATCCCACTTGGCCAATTTGCTAGTCGGGACCGTTCTTGGCCCGGCACTACATCATTAGACGCGCCAGGGAAAATCTGACAATATTTCCCTACGTTTCTAGCGGATTTTAGCGCGGCGCAAGAAAGATAAGGCAGACCGCGAAGTGCTTCCGACAGATTTCTGCAGGCGGATTTTCTTTGCCGTTGAATAAATAAATTCAGAAAAGAGAAAAGAAATAAAATCGATAGTTCGGAAAACAGAGTAATAAAGATAAATAAAAACAAATAAAGTAAAGAAAAATTCTAGATTTTAAATGTACTTTTAAATAAAAACCGTCTTGTAATATTTAATCATATGACACACTTTTCCTTAGATTCGCGACAAATCTACGGAGATCTCATATAATTACATACAATTGTAAATATGATATATATATATAATTATACATATTCTTCAATTCAGAATGCAATCAAACTGGCTAGGCGCCAAAGTTGAGATATCGCGAATTCTGCACGAGGTATGATTGGGAAAACCTCACGTCTAAACGTCATGTCTTATTGTCGGAGCAACTGGGAATAAACGCGTCGTGAAAGCCGAGATAAGTCGTGGCGTCGATACGTCGGAGCGCGAATCTCATCCCTCGGGCATTTTCGAGCACGATCTCGCTGCGCGGTAGCTGTGTGGAGTTTACACGTCGAAGAAGTGCCGATAATTGTAACTATCTTGCCAGCAGCGATTTCGTTTCTCATTCGTTTCGAGAAGCTCGGAACGCACGCGGCGCTTTATCTCTCGCTCAAGCGTCAGCGAATTTTGGGAACGTCCCGATAAGACTTATCAAGTGTCTGCAATAAAAGAGTTCATTTAGCAAGTGGCCTCATTCGTTTCATTGTGTTTTACATCGGCCATTAGTCGTGAGTTAAAATAATTGCGCGCGAACGGCTATTGTATGATTCATTCCTAAACCGATAGAAATACGTCAGATTCAACGTTTAAGATCAGAGATGGGCAATAGTAAGAAGAAGAGAGCACGACAGACGATAGTTGGAATAAATCGCGTTTCATTCAGTTCAAGTCGAATCAATTCAACGATCGCGCCATCCGGCCGTGACTCGAATTCCCGTTAGCCGCTTAGAAGAGTCGCGATGTCGAACGCAGAAAGACACGATCGGGCTTTGAAGCAGGAATTGAGAACTCGTGGGTGTACGAAAGGTCGAACATCCAAATGAACGATGAAACCGCAACGCAACAGGAAAATGTAATTAGATGCGCTGGTTTGACTGTCGGGTACATATGTATATATACATACATATGAAAATAATTTTATTAATTTGTTTCTGCTATTATTAGCATAATATCAAAATGTGTGTTTTTTTAGAATAAAAATGAGTTGAAACGTATTGAAATCTTACAATTAGTAATAATAGCAAGTAATAGAACTCATTACTTTGTGACTACATTATATTATCAAAGCAAGAGGAAATTGTATTTTAAAAAAGATCTCATTACCTAGCAGTGAATAAGTTAAAATTTTAATGCTTCGATTACTACATCTCGTTACCAAGTTGATAACATTATAATTTATGGAGAAACAGAAATGATATAAGAGGTAGAATCTTCTGAATACGTATTATCTTCTGATGATGAATCTATGACATGTAACGCGCGAAATAAAAATGACGCAAAGGAGACGAATGACAATGCTCCTCGAGGCTCATATATCGATCATGGATACATCATGATTGAAATACAGACGTAATTGGTGTTTCTGTCTCTGAGCTCAAATTATTTACATGGCTTGCAGTGCCGATAGACGCCTCGAGCGAAAGTTGCCCGCATGATTCATCACGGGAATAAAAGCGCGAGTATTATTATCGGTACAGAGATATGATCGGCATCGAGCTCGTGTCGGACAGCAGTCTTTTCCCGAGCAATCAAATCCACGTTCCCTCTTCCAAATTGACATGGCTTCATGTTATGAGAATATACTCGATGCTGAATTAACGCCACTTTGTGCGGTCGCTTGCGACAGCGAAGTGAACATAAAGCGATGGTAAAAATACTACGATTATTTTCGGAGCGAGAATCTCCGTGGAGCTACTGGCTGTTGCACCACGCTCTCGCGACTCTTGACAGGCCGCGCTTTTAACCCTGCGGATGCCCCGCACTCGTAGCGTCATTAATTTCCCCGGCATTTTTTTTCGTCAGCGCTCGCGTTTGCGTTTCGATGAAATTTACACACCCGAAACGCCTCGCCTGATTACACATTTTAACGATTGATGTCGTCAATTACAAAACAAAAACAGGTTGAAAGGTTGATAGTTGATAATTCAAAATTTGGACTCTCGAATTGCTTCAGGCTATCGGCTCAGATATAGCTTTTGCAGAAAGTATTACGCAGATTATTTATCACACATAAATGAATAATTTGCATTTTTATATCTTGAATTGCAACTAAAAATCTAGATACAAGAAATGATGAGATTTTCGCGAATTATCTTTCACCTTTTCAAGCCAACGCACCAATGTGCAGAGTACGAGCTTTACTTTAAATCACGCAGCACTGTAAGAACACTGGTCACGCACTTTTTTTTAGGAACTGCGATCCCATGGCGCTTACTTGAATCGATACTCGAATGCGGAAGAAGTGACACACGCTACACAAAAAGAAAGGCACGCACGTAAGGTGTAGGTGGGCTCCTCTTCCGGCACGATGCGTGCAGCCTTGCGGCGAGGCAGCGACTGTCTTCACTATGAGAAGCTACCGTGCGTCCCTCACATACGCAATTCTCGCTCACGCACTCTGCCTGTCTCTGTTTCTCTCGCTACATCGTAGTCTCGCCATTCCTCTCTCTTCTCATTGCATATATTCTCTATCCTTACACTTTATCGTCCTCGTCGCTTTATCAGCGCGCTTGTCCGCCTCTCTCTCTTTCCTAAATAAATATATGAGTTCTCACTCTTTCTCTTTTCTTTCTTCCGCCATCTTCTCTCTGCCTAGTCTCTTCATCCTCTTAATCATCTCCTAACGTATTCTCTTTCATGGGATCTCATCTTGAAATATTCTCAAGAACAACAGAAAAATGTCTGCGTTATTCATTCATAGTTTGTTTCTATTGAGTTTTCTGTTATTTTTCTATAAGAAAAGGTTTTCTCGTTCATCAAGTTTGTCCAAAAAAAAAAAAAAACAATAAAAAATAGAATTATATTCACTTAGTAATTCTGAAGAAACAAGGGCGGTGATCACGATTTTCCGGAGAAAATCCGCGGTATGGAACTAAAAAGGTCGACCAAGGTTGATAACAAGAATTAGTATCGTTTTAATTCCTCGAACGCCGTCCATATTGCGAATCTTCTGAGAAGTATGACTACGATATTGCAGAAAACCCCGAAGTTTTATCAGATATATATTATTGTTGCGATTACTTACGAATGAATCTAAAGTTCTTATTTGTAAAAATCACACACAATGTGTCATCGAAGAATAGCCAATTAAAGATGACTGATCGATGTCTGTTGACCGATTTAGAAAATTTAGCCAGACCAATTTAAAAGATTTAGCATAAAATAAATGTGACAAAGAAAATCAGACAAATAAATATGAAACAAAATGCTCCTTAGATGGTAAAAACAATGGTGACGTAAACGTGGAAATCATAATAGCTCTTACTTAGATCGACTGTCTTATATCATGTTCACCGGTGACTCAATCGAGGAGTGGAAACGCGAGAGACTCGTGCCTTCACGACGCACGTCGCCTCGAGGAACGTGACGACGAAGCCATCACAGATCATTCAGAGTGAGCGACAAACACCCGGCTACTTTTTTACTCTAACTGCTTAGCGGGGGAGATGACGCGCGTGTGAAACAAATTGCTCGTGCAAGAGAGATATGAAAAAAGAATCACAAATGCAAGTTTGATGACAAAAATTAGGCAATTCATAGAAATGTATCGAAAAATAGAGAACTTTAGGTTAAAAATGTAGAAGAGTTCTAGTTTAGAAAATCGCCCATATTTTCAACTTATTTTTCGACCATAGGGTGTCTCGAGATATTTCCGTTAAAAATGCGACACTGTGCTTTCGGTGTCTTTTCTTTTGATTCCCATTCCAACTGCACGCCATAGCGTGGTGCATCTTACACGCGAAAGCTAATGTTTGCGATGCGTGTCGACGCAGATGTCAGGAGTCGACGTGGCGACAGCCACTGCCTCGATTCCTATGGTCGGCGCGATCAGCAATGTAAATGAACGGGAGCATGCAACTTCGTTAACAGTCTATTATTTCGTGGTGCAGACCCCCGACAAATTTTTATCGCCTGTCTACTATCGCACGTAGGCTCAGTTGAAATGTAAGCTATCATTTCCATCTAAGATATTCCAGCAGATAACAGTGCTAGAGAACTAATTTGAAAGATTGCACCTACTTCACATATTCTTGAACATTTATTCGAATTTTTTTTTTTTTCTTTTAAATAGGAAGATATTTTCATCTTCGAAAAAAACCAATATTTGTTGCCAATGTTTTTTCTCTACGTCAATGCTTGTTTTGAGAGTGATCGTGACTCTTGACGTACCCGTGGATTGGAAGATGATTAACGACGACATGAAGCCACCACGAAATTAATCACTCGAGATCTTCTAAGAGCTTATTGAGCGGGGTCGACGAAACTTGGTTCTTATGCATGTGTAGTCGACCTTATTTGTCGCCACCCCACTTCGTCTATTTTAAGTTCCACGGAAGCACGTGCGCACGAACGGAAAGGTCAATACCATAAGAGAGGACTCTGGGATCTGATCGCTCTTGACATAATTACGTAATCGCCGTCATACATCATCGTTGACAAACCTCAAAAGAGGAAGAGCTGCTAATTACAAAAAAAAAATTATCTAGAAATATCACGCATTCATTTGCCGCAATATAATTAAAAAACTGTCAAAAATTACAACCTCTAATGGATATCTAATGTGTCTCTTTTCAACATTTTATTAATTTTTAATGCAGTCCTCTGCGATTCGATAGCCGATCAACCTCTTGTTTGGTTAAGTTTCGAAACTAGAAATCGAAACTTTATTCTTCATAGAATAGTACTCGTAGCTAAATCATCCACCACCCACGACGGATTGAGATGAGGTGACGAGACGAAAAAAAGATATGGAAGAAAACGAAGAAGAGTAAGAAGGAGAGAAGACAGAACAGTGGAGGACGTTATTGTCGCTCGAGCACTTTACGCCAATTTGCAGAGGCGACGTTTTGAAAAGGATGTTCCTGATAATATGGAAAACGTTGAACTCGGCGGGTAAGGTCAAGTGGGCTAGTCGTTCCTCGCGCTAGTTACGACTGCTAATAGAGTACGCGCATCGGTGAACGCAGGAAGAGAAGATCTAAGTAAATAGATCTCACTAGCCGAAAGGTATAACCGAAATGGATGAGACAAACGTGGTATTTTTATTTACAGATTGTTCTTCTTGAGAGTCCAGTTGCATGGACATTTACAAAATTATGGTTATTTTATAACTGTTATTATAAATAAATTACAGACGCTATTTTGTGTGTTTTTATCAAAAGAGTTTTTTTACTTTCCGGAGGAACCCCTTCAAGACACATAAAACATCGGGAGATTTTCACTCGGCGGAAATTTCTTTCATCGCTCTTGTAAACGCGTAACACCCTTCGACGAGAAGCCGCGATTCGTTCTGAGATACAACCTTGGGTAGAGGAAAAAGAGGCTGCGCGATTTCTTGCTCCGGTTGAAATTTCTTTTCTACAATTGTGAAGGCGCGCCAAGTACGAAGCGGCGAATAGACCAGCGAGGTGAGAGCATGATCGTGGGAGAGATGAAAAAGGACATAATGGGGAAGAATGGAAATTGAAGAAAAACAAAAAAAAAAGAGGGAAGTCTTTCTTGCTATCTACGGGGTGAGAAATCGCGCGTAATAAGTAGCCTGAGTGTCTGAGGAGTCAAACGAAAGGCGGCTTGTTGTACTCTCGTCGCCGACGTTTTCTTTTTTCCCGCAAACGCGGAAAGAATGGAGCGGCGTCGGGAAATGTCAGACACGAGGAATGTTTTTGACTTTGATAAGCCGTTTCGCTGGGTTTCGCGAAATCGCATGAAAAAAAATTTGAGAAAAATCTCGACGAGGTGGATAAATTTTTCTAACGCCGTTGTCTTGATTTGTCTTTCCAGTGATAACTAATAAGGGATACATATCTCCGCGAGAAGTACAGCCTCGTTATATTCTTATTTGCCCGTCGATGTCTATCTTTTATGAGGTGCAAGATGGACGTATCCCGCGGGATAATAACCGGACGGAGGTGAATGTTAACTACTAGGTCCGCGTAGGTAGACTCACCTGAAATGATCGGCCAATTTAGTGCGACCGCTTATTATCGGTCGCAGAAAAAGCGGCGCGGAACGCGAAGAGAAGAAAACACTGTGCGCGGAGCGCACCGATATTCGAAATCGCTCGTTTCGAGACGACGCCGACGATTTCTGAGCGCCACGCACGTCTTGCTCGCCTAAATATTCCTTCGCATATGAAATCGTTAATAAACGAAAGAACAATACGCTCGTAAAGCTATTTCTTTGCAATAGGATTCACTTTTATAAAAACTTACATTCGATAAGAGTGTATTTGATATTTTCGAGTGATTACTAAATATTTTTGTCATTAATCTTTATGCGAGAATTAAATTACTTTTGCAGTAATTTGCGAGATGGCAAAAAATCGAAAATGGGCAATCATCGTACGAAGTCGATGAACCGAGGAGAAGAAGGTAGAGAGTGGCGCGAAGATTTTACGAGATGGTGGCCGTTAAGAGCGCACGGTGCCGAATAAACTCTCGAGAGCTCCGAAAATTATTTCCGTCGTAAATCCTTCTTTTCCCCCGACGAACGTTTAAAGTCGTATTTTGTAAAGCGATGCGAAAGAGGCTGAAAACGGAAGAAGGTCAACTCTGTTATCGCATTCTTCAACTGGATTATTTCGACAATTTGTCATTTATGACGAAAATAGCCTTCACTATAGTTCTGTTCCGAATTCTATCGTAAATTATGGGTCATTTCAAAAATGAACTTAAAAATTACTTTTCGTTATCTTAATCGATAAAAAAGCGAAGAAAATGATCAATGCGAAAAGTACAATTGAAATAAAAAAAAAGAAAAAAAACTAGAGGAAATCGTATCAAATGCATGTTTACATGAAAGTTGATGTCTAGGATGATTAATGATAACAGTATTTAATTGGAGTATGCATCTTGTTCGCTCATCGGAAAATAAAAGCTCTTGGGATTGCTCGCGCATCTATGGTCGGTGGCGTTAATTACCGTGGTAAAATGACTGATATCATCTTTGTAATCCGAGCGAGTCGCCGCGAGGCGTGCGGTAAATTGTTTCTACCGGAAACGCGCAAGTCTACTCGACGTCGTTGCTCTCGGCTTTGTCGCGCTCGCGTAATCGCGAGATCGCGCGAGATGGAAATTTCGTCAGTAAGCCGTCGAGTAAATTGTCTCAACTATGTCAATTCGTAAATTGTCATCCAGCTTCAGCGTGTCATTACGTAATTATATTGCAAGAGATGTTTATTTATAATTTTAAAATAATTATCATAATTATCTGAACCGAAGAAATATATATAATAATTCCATTCAAAAAGAAAAATTAATTCAATTTTATTTCAAACAAAAGTTTCAAGCTTGACTGAACATCTTCTGCAAGTCCCGTTAGATTTAGGTACACTTAATTATTTACGGTACTTTTTAATTAACAAAGTGCGGCAATTAATTAATTCAAAAGTGGTAAAAGCGGAAAAAGCTGTTAAGACGATGGATTTTCTTATCATATTCATGGTGGTAAGTGTAAAGAACGTGAAGATAAGATAGAAGACGACCTATGGCAAGGGGCAAACAATGGACCATGACAATGGTGATGTACGGCCGTAACTTCCGGTTTCTGACACATAGATGTTAAACGTATAATACACTAAACTTCGGGGTGAGATGATAATTTGAAAATAAATACGTTTCTTTAACTTTCCTTTGTTATTTACATCAACTAGGCGATTGTAAAAATTCAGAAAAAAAGAAGTGAAACGGAACGTGCTCCTGAAAAGGAATGCGCGACAAACTTTCTATGCCAGCGATCGGTCGATGATCGCAGCGGCAATTAATTAAGGACCGGACAATCGCGTGACCGGAAATACGAACGAGAACCACTATAAACGGCATCGTGCGTGGGCGCACTGCCGCGTTCGCAATCGCGCGCAACTCGCTCGTTTCGTGCCGATAAAAAAATAATATTAATGATCATCATAAATAATATTTTTTAAAATGCTCAATAATACAATTGTAGAATAATTAGTGTCACGGAGTCTGGAATGCTATAGAATATAATAGATATGTACAATATACGCAGTCTTTTTGCAATTTAAATAAATTTCTATAATTAAACCAATATTGTATTTTTTGCCCTCATTTTCTTTTAATAAACCTTAATACAATAATCAATTGATATTATTTGATAAATTTAATGAAGATGTTACAATTATTAATTATTTATCAATTATAGTTACACATTATTTCGAGTATTAAAAGAATTATGCAGAGAATTCTGATAAAGAAATTATATATTAAAGATTCCCACTTTGTAGAGAAACTTTGTTTAATATCTTGGTTGAGGATTAAAATAGATTTTCATTTGTTCAAGATATTGTGTTCGTTATATTTAGGATGATACGATTATGAAGTAAAAGAAGAAAATATTAAAAGGAAAATTATTATAAGCTCAAGAAGATTATATTTATCGATCCATAATAATATTATATTATGATGATAATGTTCAACTAATTCAATTAACATGTATAAATATATTTGAGATAATATATAATGCATGCTTTTTTGTAATAGTATATCGAATGAGCTGTATCGAACAGGATGTAAGTATACATCAGGACAAGGAGATGAGAGAGTCAAACATGAACTTTCGATTATACGCACTATAAATTTTCAAGCCACGCACCATTAACTCGACGATAGCTGAAAATCCGGCTGAATCGATGAATCCCGGCAGAAGGTAATATTGGACGGTGAATTATTTTGCGGGCCATGTTGAGAGTCGTGAAGACGTTTCCGATGCTGTGCAATCACGTGAATAATTAGCAAGAGAAATTAACAACCGAATCTAATAAATTCCTGTAACCTTCACGAAGATTTCCGTAAAAAAGAGATTGACCACGTTCCTCATTAAATGCGGAGTTAACCATAAAAATAATTTATTTAAAATATATACGAAATATGATAAAAAAATAATTTTAAGTCTAAGTTAAAGAAGGACTCTCAAATTATAGTTACTAATCACAATCAAGTGAAATAGCAAAAATAATATAAAGATAATATTTGTACAGACAATGCGTCGTAAATGGACGAAATTACACGCGACGCGCCATTAAAATGAAAACTGATAGAAAAGCGTAATTATGACCATGAAGAATAAATCGTTACTAGGGGTACATAAAGAAATCGGAGGATAAGGATTAGTTCATCTGACGGATCGGTCGTTTGAACGAATCAAAATGGGCCCGCTTAGTTTTGCTCAATCTCTTCCCTTCACGGTTTTTCTCCATCTCTTGTCTTTGCTGGTGAGTCTTTTTTTTTTGTCAAGTTACACTACTCGCGGCAAAAGTCTACCGCATTAAGTTTGATTGTACTTATTCTCAGAACGCGCATGATCTTGGAAAAGTAGCAACAACCGTAGTCGAATTAAACGATCTCATTGATATCATTGGTACACCGAAGGAAATTCACGGAGACAACGGGGAACTCGAATTTGAAATTTTCGATAGCTCTTTGAATCCGGTGATAATATCGAAACCTATAATCACCATAAAAGACCCAACGAAGCTGAACGTAGGTTTCCAAGCTAAAGTTGAATCGAAGAATCATCCTAATCGTGAAGGCATCTCAACGAATGTGCAGCTGACAAATCAAGCAAAATGGTCAGAAGGCGAGAGTAAAGAATTTTCGTTGGAAGAGGATTGGATTAAAAGAAGAGATGCAACGGATGAAAACAGGAAGAACGCGACTTTTCACCTATATTTCCCGGATGTTAAGGACGCATTAAGAAACAAGTTTGCCAAAACGAGTATGCAGCTCGGACTGGACGTCACGTCGAAGAAGGATACGGACGAGAATTATGTCTTGATCGTCGATAATCGCTCGAAGGGCAAGAAAGATTACATCCGGCTCTGCAAGAAATTAAGTGACGGATCGACGAGTTTGATGCAGAAATTACGCGGCAAGATTTGCGTGAAGCTTCCGAAGAATGAGTTTTATTTCGATCCAAGTGCTAATCGGAGAAAGGATGACACGGCTAGGCTGGTAAGACTGAAAATCGGGAGGAAGAGTGACGACGGAAAAGATTACTTCGACAACGAAAGTAAGGAAAACAAACGGCACACAGTGACGGACGTCGAAGCTTCAATTTCAGATATTTCGACTAATTACGATGAATCAGTCGTGAAAGTAGCCGATAAGCTGGGAACGGGTCTGAACTTCAAGATGCCTATAATCGATCGCAGAATTGCTAATCTCTTGTGCGACGGTAAACTTTCGCTATCCGCGTCGACCGCGTTAAAAGTATGAGAGAGTTATGATTAACGATCGAGTCAACTTGAGTTAACTATTTAAATTTACATGTATTTACGTATGTACGAAAAATAAAAACAATCGTTAACCTTGTGCTGTTAAATATGGTTTAATTTAAAAGTTTACGCGAGGAAAATATGCGTTCAGGTTTATACATATAAATATTTAATTAATATGTATTTAAGAGGGATGACGCATAGCTTCGTGTTAACGCGAGTGATTAGTAACAAAAGGGTCTTGCACTGATTGTGAGAGAAAAATATAGTCACTTTTGGTCTCAACCACAATTTTACAATTTTCAACGATAACTATAATTAACATAATGATGTAGTTAAGTTAATCATATTTAACTATATTTTTCTCTCAGTGTGGGTTCAAATCCCAGGATAGGCCCTCATCCCGCGTACATACATCCCATTTTCAGCGGAAAGTCACGGCGGAAAGAAAAATTTTTTAAGTCTAGGTGACATTAGGGATTAATGTTATACCTAGTCGTCCATCTGTACTATTACTCTACTATATGTTTAAAAGAGACTGGCATTAAATCGTATAAGTATTCAAACGAAATGTTGGCCGGACAATTGCAATTCGTTTAGAAACGAAGCATGGGACTTTTAGCATGACATGCAAGACCTACCACCCTTTTATAATTCCACATTACCCTTCCCCGAAGAAAAAGGATTCCAGATCCGGTTCGAGGTCAATTCCCTCGACTTACACTCAAGGTTGGAGCGTGTGACACGGCCGTTAAGACACAATAGATCATTTCAAGCTGTTGTGGCATATAATTAATCTTAACAACGGCAGCCGCGCAGCGCGGCGATTCGCGACGATTGGCGGCCTTCGCGCGGACAACCAGAACAAGATCTAAATGATTTTCCGCTTTTAAGCCTCTCCATCTTGTCCGGTGTCTTATAATATGGTATGACGTCGACAGTTTATAAATAAATTGACGACGAGGATCGGAAGAATCGTGAAAACAAACTGCGCTTGCAAATTGTTGAGACTCGGCGAGAGAGTATCTTCGATAGAAATGTGCGTACTGAATTACCGCGCGTATTATATTATATAATCAACGTATATCGTCCGATCCGGCTCAATAATTTGCATCCAACTGGAGTATCGCTTCTGTGTGAGAATTGGGTGAGACGAGAGCCACGCCGTTTGCAAGGATTACGTGATCATCTATTAAAGCGTGGTATAGGACCTGACTGTACAATGATGCACGATGAGCTACAGTTTGCGCGATATTGTTGCGTAAAATAAACTCGATCGCGATTCCTATATCGCAATTAATGCGATACGACGCTGATATCATAGATACCAAGAGTTACTTTCACGAGTTGTACGCTGTTTGCTATCTTCGAATGAAATGACTTGAAAGAATTACGTGTTTCAAGCATTTTAATAAATAAAAACTGGTAACTCAATCACGTCGCGTCGCGATATGGCTATTTATTAGTCGTCAAAATAGAAAGTACTTTTATAACGCGTTACATTCTGACTGTGCGCAAAAGTGATAAAAGCCATGCAAGTGCCATGCCGGCGCGACGGCGACGATGTAATCATGGGGCAGAAGCCCAATCTGTAGGTCAATTCGCTTGGAAATTTATTTGATGAACAGAGCAAGGTACTTGTCCGAGATACCAGACTGATATTATAAATGAATTTAATTGTTTTCAACTAAACTTAATTTTAAGCACATTAAAATACAACAATATATACACGTACGTGCCATTTATTCCCGGTTCATAATGCATTTTTTTAGCATTTAAAAGTAGATTCTATTATTGATATAAATATATTACATCGTACAAAAATATAAATATATTTTAATGATGCACGCGGTCAAATTTTAAGCGTAACGTAGCGATAAATTAAGCAGCATCGCGGAAAAAGAATAACACTGAAATTTGATTTCATATATCTGATTTATAAGAATAGATATTATAAAAAAATAAACATCAGATATAATTGTCACGATATTTAATTTCGTTCATTTCCGTTAAAGGAGCAAAGAGACTGTTAATTATCACGCTCTGTCATGGAGAGATAGTCTGTTCGATTTCGAAAAAAGGGAAACTATGTCAGAGAAAATACGCGGTTAGACCGACGTGGCGATCCTGTATAATTATTTATGACGGATTATTTCAATTCAGCGCCGGAACTGCATTCTTTCGCTGTCACGCTTGACGGAAATGCAAAATAAAAGGGGAAAGGGCGCGTGACAAACGTGAGAGAGCGATCCGCGATCTCGCATTCACGAATGCCGCCGCGACGTCTCCCTCGGCGATCGATAAATTTAATTACGTACATACACATATACGCGCAGGAGCAACCGTTCTTCCACGGACGGGGAAACTATGCCAAATGGGAATAGGTTTATGCCATCGTGACCGCGTGACCAACGACTTTTCCTATTATTGTCAACGAAGATGATGATAAGATAACGTGACGTAGCGAAATCGACAGGGGATTCCCGTTTAATTCTCCATTTTCTGATAATATAACGTTGCACAATAATTCGATGTACCATTAAGTTTTTAAGATATGAAACCAAGAATAAATTTTGTAAATATAATTTACATTGTAAACTCCTGCTGCTACTCAATGTTCGGTTAATTTGACTAAAACAATGAGACAAAATTAGCGACATATTGAGTAAGCCTTGTTAATTTATCTAATTTAACTTCTATGTTAGTCAAAATTAATGAAATATCGAGTAGGAGCAGTGGCGACCTATGGAATAGTTCAAAATGACTCAAATTGAGTATAATTTCGCCCTACGAGTTTAACAGTGTACGAAAGTCGAAGATTAGATTCCTCAGAAGCTATATTTAATGAACAAATACAATGTCATCGATTATGGCAGCGTAAAATGATATTATATTAAATGAATGTAGAGGAATATTTCACCATTAAAAGAAAAAAAAAGGGAAAAGGTTTAATCAAAGTTTCTGTAGAGCGCGATAGAGCAAATATCAATGAAAATCCTTCTGTTCCGCGAGAGAGAATTAAGTGTGTCGCGCAAAATCGCTTTATATAACTTACGACACATCGCGCGCGGAAAATCGATTCCACTTGACAAACGGCAAGAAATTAGGGGGGACCACGGGCCTGTCAAGGAAGCGTTTTCAAAATTTGTCGCATGTTTATTTGAGTGTGTTTAATCGCTAGCGAGAATTTTTGTCCAAGTGAAAAAGTCGTGGGAGGTCGAGGCCTCGATCGCTCCATTCATGTCGACGCAACACGCGGACGAAATTTTGCAAACAGACCCGGGCCCGAGACGGCCTTCGGATCGCAAGACAATTTGCGAGAATCGCGTGAGCGTGAACACGCGTGCGCGCGCGCGCGCGCGTGCATGCAGGCGACGTAGGCAGATCCTTCCCGGCCGGTCACGGCGTCGTCCCACGGCGTTCGGCCGTCCGGCCGGTTTTATGTAACACTATTCGCGTAATCGCGATCCTCCTTCGCCGGCGTGCAACGACACCGGAGTAGGCGACGGCCTCAAAGATGGCCTCTCCCCGCCCCGCCTGTCAACGTCGCGCCGGGACGCGACGCGGACCGCGGCGACAGGGACGAGGGATCCCGCGTCACAAACTAATTAATTAGCCAATTCCGATGGGGGTACTTACGATAACGAGGACGATGGTGTTCGAGGAGTCTGCGGGCGAGCGGGCTCCACCACCTGACGTGATTCCTGGCTGCCCCAGCACGCGCCACTTGCTGCGACCTGCGACCACGAGTCGCGTGCGCCGTGCGCGGTAGGGTTTTGTCGCGCGTACGTTTCAGTCGCGTTTTCTGTCCGCACGACGGAAGCGCGAGCGCGAGAAAGCAAGAACGCGGAAAACCGTGCTCGGGGCGCGCGTCGGCGCGCACGGGAGAAACGCGGTCACCGCCGACCACCGTAAACAGCCGTGCGTTGACTCAACCGGGACGCGGCGCGAGTTCGATCGACCGCGATCAGTTGTCGTAAACACTGGTCGCCATGCTGCCGAGGCACCTGTCAATACGTGCGCGGCGCAGCGCCATCTAGCGCGCGACCGTCAGCGCCGACAGATGGCCGCACGTATCAACCGTCAGTACGCGGCATTCGGCAGTACCTGTCCTGACCTGTCCCAACTTGTTTCAGATAGAACAACAAATCACAAGAATGTCAAAATCATTGCACAATGTCATTATTATGTCGCTACTTGAGCGTTATTTTGGCTTAAACGTTTCAATTTCAAGTGATGTAATGAATTTCATGTACTTTCCCGATTCGAAAGAAAAAGAATAGAAAGTTACGTGTGCTTGTTAATTTTGATGCCATTCGCAATTGCATCTTTTTCATTTTACTACGGATTTGAATTTATTCGTGCCTTTCTGATTTGAGTGTACAGAGTGAAGTAGCAGCGAAACGCGTCGATGCATTATCCGTTAAGTGGCCATGTTGCATCGCGCCGCGTTGATCAGTGCAAAGTCGGAGTAAAGTTCCTCCTCCTTGTTCACGTTTCTCGTTTTCCAACAGCTTAAATATAAGCCGGAAGTGTCGAATAAAGTGCCGGACATTGTCGCGTTAATCGGCATCGCGTTAATTTGTGCTAGTCGACCGTGTATCTACGATGTTCGTGTCCACGGGAGTAGACGGATGGATCTTGGATGGTCTCGAGGAAAGTGAATCGTCGAAGGCACCTACCCGAAGTTGGCGCCGACCGAGCAGCTAAACAGCAGCGCCGATGTTACAACTGGTAAGTAGACTTATTCACTTCTGATAATTACGGAGTTCAACCGAAAGTTCGACTTGTTAATTTAATCGATGATTAATTCGCGAAGCGGAATTGTTTACAGCAAGATTTCTAATTGAATACGTCGCCGCCTATAATCTATGTATAATCTTTCTTTTTATAGGTGTACATCGAAAAAAATAGTTTGATTCACATTGCATATCCATATTACAATTACAATATTTTAAAATACCGTTACTTGACAAATCAATCGTCGATTAAATTAATCAAAGTCCGATTGATCTCACCTATAAGTAGAAGGATGAGTGCGATATATTGATTTCTAAACTTATTCGCCACGATGCCTGGAAATGCGCCGCTTAAAGCAACGTTCTTTCTCGCATTGGAAATTAAACTCAGCCAAATTACATCGGTATATGTATTAATCCTTGATACATGTACACTATTAATAGTGCCGCACATCACGGCTCGAATGTTAGATTCCTGGATCTTGATAGAAATTAACATAAATAAATAACATGTCGTTTCCGTTATGATTATTAATTATTACGCGTATACTTTATGCAGCTTTTATATCTTAAAATATACATATATGATTTATTATTGACATTGGAAGCGTATACAGTGTTAGTGATCGATACAAAAGAAGGATTCTCGCATACTCGATAATAAATTAAGATTGCAGTGATAATAATTATAATAATAATAATAAACGAACATACATCACATGTCGGGAGGGAGATGTAATAGCACAATATTCCCCTAAAATAAGAAATACGACGCCGCGTCGACGCCGTAATAGCCATAATTAGAGCGACGGGCGTATCGTAAAAAAAAAAAAAGAAAGTAATCGCATGTCGTATGCAATGATTAAGGCTATAATAAATAATAAATGAGTCTATACCGTCAAGTGCGAAGAAAGGACTATATCGATACGCGACTGGCGACCCTTTCCCGATTAGAAAAAAAAAAAGAAAAATAATAAAAAGTTCCTTAAAATAAAATCTGGACGATATTATTTGTCACCTGCCATATGCGCAATAACGGTTTTGCGAATCGCGTAATTTCGCTGCTTCGTGCGAATGAGAGTTCGCGGACGCGCGGTTGTCCGAGAAGGGATCGGCAATCGCGGTACTATTATCGTAGAAATAGCAGTAACAATACGATAACACGCCGGACTGCGACTGGCAAGATGCTCGCTTCCCCCGAGCGCGTTTTCTTTCTCCTATGGGAAATGAGCGCGTCTTTCAGATCGTCCGGAGCAGGGCGATCGAACGCCACGCGAATGGTTCTCCATCGCGCCGCGGCCGGTCCGTCTAGAGTCGCGAACGTTGGTATGCTCGTTCAGCCCGAGTATCTCGATCGATCGGAACGCACCGAATTTGCAGTTGGTTAATATGAGCCGAGCGAACTTAAATACTACAGGACTCGTGACACATGACGAATCAACGTACGGTACGTGTCGCTTCTCAAATGTTCTCCGGGAGATACGAGGCAAATTATCTCGTCGATCGATTTCCTTCTTCTTTCCTCTCTCTCTCTCTCTTTCTTTCTATCGCTCTTTCTCTCGTATCACCGTGCCAGGCTCCGTCGAGCTTAGTAGAGATAATTTTTCGGCTCCTCCGTTGGCTGTCCGCACACTCCATGATACTTTTTCGTGACGAGACTCCTGCTACGGCAGTTTTCGATCTCCAGGAAGCACTCGTTGCTGTACGTCATTCCGTCGGTGCCGCAAACCGGGTCATAATAAGGCGGACAGATCTTCTGACAGCCGCGAAACAGGAAGCCCTGGACACACCTCTTCATAGGCACCACGTATACGTGTTTCCTGCAATCGAGGTGTTTTTTTTTTTTTTTCGTTTGAAATACTATCATGTCATTAAAGTACTGAAAGAACTGAATAATTTTACTTCAAGGATCAGAAAGTAATTATATCGTTGTTGGAGTTTGGGCAACAGATTTCGAAAAGTACTTGTATCATGCAACACCCTCTAGGTTCATTTTCTTTAGCATTAGAATATTAGGATTTATTTCGGCCCGAGTACACGTATATCGTAAACGTGCATTAGAAATGGGTACGTTAGAAAGCAATTGAAAATAGAAAATGACTCCTTTGGGAAAATGGGCCGTGCGAAGGCATCGGCAATTTCTACTTTCGAGATTGCGCGCGATTGTGTGGTGGATTCACCTTCCCGAAGTAGGATACTTTCCTTTCGCTGTATTTGAACAGCAGGCTCAAAAACATCCTGCTGGCATGCGGCGCGATAGAAGTGGTTTATTATTTCCATAAAGAAGATGTAATGGAATGGATCTCTGGCTGAATCACTCACGGACTTTCATCAGACACGCACGCGATACCGGCTCGAATTAACCGTTTCTCGAGGACCAGTTTCTTAGGCGATCTTCTCTTCCGCGGATGTATTTCAATGGTGCGATCGGGCGCAATGAAAGTCTATGGAAAGTATTATATCGGGAAGAAGCACGATCGCGGTCAACAGAATTATATGTGCGGCACGAAACGCGCGCCGCTCTCTAGCCGCATCTGAATAAATAGAATAATTGAATTCGGATAATTAGCCTTCTTACTTCCAACGAGGTAATGAAGTTATTTCACGGCAGTATTCCAGTTTTTTTTTTCTATTAGAGCAGAATGAAAATTATGTGCTTGAAATTAAAATAACGTGACCAAATTATTCTGAGGTAATTTAATTACTTTCCTTGAGAAATAGAAAACTTGATCGAATAAATTCTCCTTTAAAATGAAATTAATTTGAAGCGTTTATTTTATCTTACAACTTTATCTACAATTAACAGGAGAAATTCTCTAATAGAATTTATATATTTTGTAAGATGAAATAACAGCTTTAAGTGCCTTTATCAAAACAACGATATTTTTGCTTCGTGCTTGTTGCCCTTTTTTCTCTATCATCGTAATTAGCAACAATTTAATTTATTTACTATTACATATTACTTGAGGATAAAAGGTCATAGAACGTTATAGAAAGAAGAAATAACTTAACAAGAGTTTTAATTCTCCCATGCAATTACGCACTTGTCGAGAATTCCTCTGAGAATTAGTCCAGGATTAATTTATTAAAAGTGCCCACTAATCGAGTGCCCGCTTCTCAAACAAGAGCGCTACGCTTCAGTAAAACATGCAAACATGACGTTTTGTGGCTTACCCGCAATTGTCCCTCTTCATCTCGCATTCGTTACGATAAAGCTTGTTATCGGAGCCGCAAACAAACTGACGTTCCCCGCTGCAAATCTGGTTGCAAAGCGCGGTGGTGCGACAATGCTGTGCCGGAACTTGAACCACCCTCTGGCCGCAAGTCTCACGTTGCAGATGGCAGAGAGACCTAAATGCATACGAGTGCACATATGACACATCCGCAAACATCGGTCTACGAAACAGGAACAATTCGCGACCGCTATTTGATTGTTTAACTGTTATCGATGTTATAGCACATTGCGATCAACTCGACTTGTCCTTAATCTTGAAAACATGTTACAGTTTGAATGTTTTGTTTTTAACTCGTGCAAGTTTTATCATTGCATCTTAATACAATTGAAATTTTACGGTTACGGGCGGTGCTTTCAACGATGCCCGATCAAGGGCCGGTTTTTCCAACTTCTTGGTAAGCTAACTAATAGTTGAATCATACGTCTAAACTTGTCTAATTTGAAAATAAAACAAAAACAAACGTAACGTAATTAGCTATTAGTTAGCTTACCAAAAAGTTGAAAAAATCGACTCTAAATGTGAGCAGATGGATATTTATATACCGGCAAATTCTCGGAAATTTTAATTAATAAATGTCAATTTATCTCGCGCGATTCAGCGAATCAGAAGAAACCGGTATCAGAACAGAAGAAGTTAGTTCTGAAAAGAATCCGAGGCCTTTTCAAACGGGTCGGTTTATCGAACGATCCGTTTGAGGTGCAGGCGCCCTTAAAATTTTTGGCAGCGGACGTTCTGGAATCCGAATAACGCTCTTAATCACCGATAAACGTTGCCGTCGCTTCCACAAACTGGTTCCTCGGGTACTTCGGCGCAGTCTTCGGGACAATGTTCGATCTCTTTCAAGGTCGTGCACTCGCCGACATGAGCCGATTGGATGCCCTTTCTAAAATGCATCAAGTATCGGAGAAGATTAATTTAGCGTTGACGAATCAATGTCTTAAGTGTTCACAATTTCAATATTTGCTACTTTTATAAAGGAGGGTGAAAATATCAATAAACTTTTGAAATAAATACAACTTACAAGCAAACCGCTACGTTCAAATGGCACTGATTCGGATAAGTATTCGCGTCACTACCGCAAACCGGATCCACTTCGCTTCCGCACCTCTGCTGTTGCTTCATGCATTTCGTTAGCCGAGATCGACACTTCTCAAAGTCTACTACCGTTACCTTTCTTCTTGCATGCCTGTTAATTAACACTTTGCGTTAAATGAACGCTTTGACGATCAGTTATTCGTAACAAGAAAGCGACTTGAAACTTTTTGAGAAAAAAAAAGGCCGTTGATAAGTTGTATGATTACTTGTTTCCTACAGCGTCGATTTAATGAAAATATATATTTATAATAGTATAGTATAGTAGGCGATAGATACACACGTACCCGCAGTTTAGCATTTGCATCTCGCACTCGTTCCTGTATATATTTCCGTCCGATCCGCAAATCGATACTTCGGGCTCGTTTTTGCAGTCCAGGGGACACGCATTGCTTCCGGATGTCCGTTCCCGAGATACGCAGAACGACATTGGCACTTCGAACACGTGCTTGCTAAAAGTCACAGTCTGATAAGTATTGTTGGAGCTCAATGAAATCTTCGTGTTGAATAAAATTACAACGAGATTTGAAATTAACGCTAGAACGCTAGAACGCAGTTAATATATTAAAATATTATTCAAACTTTATTTTTCTTAACAAATCGAAATACATTATAAAAAAGGACATTCACTCTATATTTAAAATAAAGGAAATCTTTATGTTAATTAGAAGCCAAGATATTCGAAAAAAACCTGGTCTAACAGGATCAAACGGAACCAGTGTGTGCCTTTAACTGAGGTCCAAAAATGTGTGCCCTCCAGGGGTTAAATAGGATTACAAAATTCATCAGGCAGTTGTCAGGCAAATTTAGATATCGAAAGACATTAGGTCGTGCAGTTGTTTCGCGTTATATATATAAATGTAATATTTAGATAAAAATCCCGGTGAAAAGAGGTGAAGGATGAGGTGATTGGAGTGTTCTTCAAGTTAGGCTTTTATGAGAAGAGTATGAGCGGGCGATTCATGAATGATTAAGTGCGCACAGGGAGCAACACCGAGAGGAAAGGAACAGAGGAGGCAGAGCACGTTACGAGAGCTCGGGTTTTGTTGGAGGATCGTGCGCGGGGACGGTTCCAGTCGTACGTTGAATTTGTCGAGGATCTGTTGCTTACCCGCAATTCTTCGCCCGCATTTTGCAGGTGTTCGAGTACAGAATACCGTCGCTACCGCAGGCAGGCTTGGCACCACGCCAGCACGATTCACGACAATGTCTTGTGGTCTGGCAGTGCTTCTTATTCGTACGCACGACGCCTTGACTGCAAATCGGAAAAAGTCAAAATCGCTTTGCGGCCAGGCTAGTTTTATATTAAACTTGGAGAATATAAACTCTTCTTCCCACAAAATAATACATGTTTCGCGTTTTACGAGAGGAGACGACTGCGTCTATAGTGAATTACAGTGTTTACGAAGCCAGTTATCTTTATAATTTTTTCCATGCGGAAAATGGCAGGAATAATGAGAGAGATGACACAGAGATAGACATAAATATAATCCCAAATACGATACTATAACAGACTCAACTTTATCGCGCGCCGAGAAAGAAATTCTCGACGGACAAATACGAAAACATTAACGAGAGATTAAGCATAATATGGTTTTTGAAAATTGCCGAGATCCGCGCGGCACGTCGGGCGTATAACCGTATAATTGCCGGAGCCGACCTTCGACATACCCGCAAGTGAGCAGCTTCATCTGACACGTGGACTTGTAGACGTTTCCGTCACTTCCGCAAACCGGTCCGTCGAGCGGCGCGTAATCGCACGAGACCGGACAGTTCTCTCTGTGGGCCGAAATATTGTTGCAGGGCCCGAGATGAGACAGCTCGATCCCGACCCGGCAGATCTCCACCCTGAGCATGCACTTGTTCAAGTAGGTACGCCCATCGGTGCCGCATACCGGATCTTGATCGCCCGGGCAGCGATGCTCGCACTTGCTACCGGATGACCTCAGGCAAGCCGTCTTCTCCGTGGCCACGGTAACGCCTAAATGAGCGTGCGACGGCGAAATAATGAGATACGTGGATAGATTTCGCGCGGTCATCAAGCGAAACGGGATCCCCCTGCCCCTCTCCCGTACGTATACGCACGACCTCGTACGACGTCGTCCAACGGCGAACAAATCGCCCGATACTCTGACGCGTAAATAGTTCGTTTCGACGCTCTAGGAAATCGCGATTCGTTTTGCGAGCCACGTATAATTTATCGCTGCCATCTATTATACGAATGAACGGATCCTCGTTACCATAGGCTGCTATCGCGAGCGTAGAAAGAGAATACGATAGGAATCTCTTTATCGTGACCGTGAAGCACGATAATAGTTCGCATGAAGACCGGCGAATGAAGGTCGCGTTATTTCCGCGATTGTAATTGAAGCGCGCGCGGTTGTATTTCTCGATAAAACCGCTACTAATAGGTCTGCGCGCTTATTCTTACGGTCGGTTAATATACAAAACGGGATAACGAAATCATACAGAGTTACCGTGATATACATCCCAGCGACGGACGTCTCGCGGGGCGGGAGGGAGAAAAAAAAAACTGTAATCTCGCTGCGAGCGAACCGGAGCGCGTATGCTACTATAATAACTATTATATATAATTAAAAGCGCCTTACCCTTTCCGCACATCTTCTTCCGCATTTCACACTGCGACGCGTATATGACACCGTCGCTGCCGCAAACGGGCTCGCCGCTCGGCGGACATATCCTCGGACACGCACCGGACACATAATCTGCGGGAAAAATCGTGCACATGTTAACGAGGCATATATACGATATATATATATATATATATATATTAATAACGATCGTACGTGAAGAGCGATAATTATTCTTAATAATATCAATCGACGGCATCACATCGTCACAAACGACCGTGAAATGTATCTTTCACTAAATTGTCCGTCTTCTCACCCATTTAATAGTCGTCTTCTGCCCGAGTACCGCCCGAGTACTGTTAGAAAAGCCAAGTTTAAGCGTCAACGGTACTCTGATTAAAGAAGAAGAAAAAAGAGAGGGAGAGAGAAAAGAAAAAAAAAAGTGTAATAACATTTACTGTTAGGTGCTTCGTTTTGTTATGCGCCATCACGGTAACCTCGCGCCACCACATACCTCGCGTATTAAGAGAGCGCCTATTATTGTAATGACATAATTGTAATAATAATAATAATGCTTAAGCATATGTGTAACGCGGTCGGTACGGGGAGGAAGTAAAGTCAACAGCAAAAAAAAAATAAATACCTGCCCGAGTGGAGGAAGTGAGTCATACGCATGGTTTAACCATAATACGGAATACAACCAGATTGTTCTCCCCGTGCGGGATCGCTCCAACATCTCAGGATATTGCGATCCATTGAACATAGGAAGTCCATTAAATAGCTGAACGCGGGAGAGCGCTCGCGGAAACGCGATTTAATACGCGATGCAGATCGGATAAGACCGACCTGGCGAGAGCCGATCGCGCGGTGAGGCTTATAAAACGCATCACACAGGGGGGGGGGGGGGTGTACCCAAGATATAAGCGCGCATTCCTGGACGACAATCTCGAGGGCGGAGGGGAATTATTTATCGCGCGTGGACGTAAAATCCGCCGTTATAAACGCCGACGCGCCGAACGCTTCCAGATCGCTCCGGAGGCTTTATGGCCGTGAGTCGTGTAGTCGCGGGTGCACCTGGGTCACGCGGAAATGTCGAAAGCCGGGGGGGATCTTACCGCGCGGTGTCGCGGCTTTTTACAGCAAATAAGGACTGCTGTACATCACCGGTACATCGTCTCTCGCGGTGTTGTAATACGCGAGGGATATGAAGAGGTATATTAAATCGTTAACGGGGTATTCTGCATGGGCAGGGATACATAGGCAGTATTGAGGTGATATTTAAGGCCGCGCGGCGAGAGAAGAGGAGACGAAAGAGAAAGATAGAGGAGAATATAACGTAATTTCCTGACGAGGTCTCTCGTCGTCGCTCTTTTTGGCCGTAGCGTTTATCCGCAAGGAGATTCTCTGTCGAAACCTTAATTACTTCCGGTTGACCGTCCGAGGCAGATATCTGCCGTGTGCAGGTCCGCGCCGCCGCCGGTCTCGGTCCAGCGAGCGTCGGGTCAACAGCACACGGGATTTACGGCACTCGTTCCATACCGGATCGCATAATATATAACAAATTATAAAATCGAACTTTACAGTTAGGGATGTACCGGGCGTCCGAGGGCGCGGTTACCGTCGGTTTCGTCGTGTATCGAGGTACGGCATCGGGAGGCGCGCTTTATTAAGCGTTACGATCCTTCGATCGCGAGACGCCTTTAACGCGCGTTATTTATTAATCTTGCAAACTGTATGCATGCGCGGGGTTGGGGGGAGGGAGAGAGGAGCGAGGCGCTGTAATAATCGACAGCCTGTAATAATAATCTTTTCCACTTAAAAGAGCGTTTGCACCAAATTTGCACGAAAACCGGTATCTTCGTGAATAAAGGGAAACGAGCAACCTTTTTTGCCCGCCATCCCCCCCCCCCTCGTCGTTTTTTTTCGACCTCCTTCGACAAAGTCGTGCGTCGCCCGCGAACTGGCCGAAACAGGATTCTTTGCGTTCCGTGGGAAATCAGGGCGCGCCGACTACGCACAGCGTACGCCACGCGGACAGGCGTTAAAGCAGGTTTACGGGCAACTATATAATTACGCTGATAACAATTTATCGATCGGCCCGGCATCGCTTAATAACTCGCGCCACCGTACCTCAACGTACATCAACGTCTCGAGAGTCGCGATATCTAAATTGACTTGGTCATCGCGAGTTCGACTAGGGGTGGATGCCGGAGAGACGTTGTCCCTCGAAGAACCAAAAGTATTACTCCACGCATTTACAGACGTACCTTCGATTGTACGCCAGCAAAATCGATCGCACCGCACTGCCCTGTAACCCGCTCTACCTATCGATCATTCGCCTTTTTAATTGCGCCGCTTGATGCGCCGCGCTCGCCTCTCTCTCATCATTTTCACTATACTACGCGAGCTGGAATAATAATTAAAAAGAAATAGATTTCCATCACGAGATGTTTCGCATATGTAATCAACTTTAAAACGGCGTTACGTTTCTCATATACGCTTACGTAATTATCTTCGGTGCGAAACGATAATAGCTTTAAGCGCTCGCATGACTTCGACGAATTTACTCTTTTCCTTTTCCAATACTCGAGTGGTGCTGCGAATTTTTTAAAAGAGGATTACGATTATTTGAATCATTTGAACAATCATTCGAAATAAGCAATTGTGATTATAATTAAATATTTCAAATATCAGTATTTCTTTATTTATTCCATCGATGTTGTTAGGCGTATACACATAGTTTGATATATATTAATTGATTGCGTGATTGTAGATAATTATGAATTATGAATTATAGTGATTCGCATTTGTACATGAAACTGAAAAATAAAATTACGCGCGACTGAGAGAAAAATATATTTACTTTTGGCCTCAACCACAATTTTATAACGATATTTTTAATGATAATTATGATTAACATGCATAATTAATGATGCATATAGTTAAGTTAATCATATTTCGTGTTAGAAATATAAAATTGTGATTGAAGGTAAAAGTAACTATATTTTTTTTCTCATGATCAGGGCGGGAATTTTTCCAACTAATTAGCGTATCGTTATTGTTATAAAATGCTCAATGAGTAATTGATGAGTTTTGTATATTAATATAAATATACAAAATATATTAATATAAATATTAATCATCAATGAATAAATCTAAAACTATTATTACTTTTCATAACATAAATGAAATAAATATAATTATAAATCAATTAAATATACATAAATAAAAAAAATCGGAGAAAGATATTTAAATCGTTGCGCATCTCGCATTTGCGTGATAAACGACGTGATCTTTTCGCGCTGAAGAATTCGATCGAGGTCCGTTCGCAGACGACTAGACAAGTGGTTTATCCGCCCCTCCCGACATGATTAAATGAATCAATTATAGCAATAAGCAAGCGACGTCTGGATAAGCGGCGATTGGCGATTGGCGAACAATGCAGATCGAATTATAGGACCGTAGAAACTGCGGGTCGCGCGCGTGCATGCATGCGGTACGGTGCACAATGAATGCGCCCAGGCAGAGAAGGAAAGAGGTGGAGAAGAGGAAGGGGAGAGACGAGAGAGGAAGGCATATGCAGGTCGCTGAACCGCGGCAAGGATGCACTGGCGGTCGGGTGGATGCTGCTCTTCGAATTTTTATCCTCGAAACGAGAACCCGTGGAAGGCATAGATAGAAGGCGAAATGGAGCGAATATGACGTCGAGATCAATAATGGCTAATGCAAATCAATCTAAGGAATCGAAACGAAATTTCACATAGAGAAATACAAATGTATAACGCCGCCACATATGCCGCGCGGTTTGTAAACAAAACAGTTAACGCCGAGCGTCTTTTGTTCCTCTTTCTCGCGCAGACTATTTTCAGCAAGAAAAGTTGTGAGATCGGCTAGTCGAACGTTCCTCGATAATGCATTCAAAATCACGCAAACACTGTTAAACTTGTAGTGTCAAATTACTTGTATAACTAATTTGAGTTATTTTTAACTATTCCATAGGTTGCCACTGCTTCCACTCAATATTTCATTAATTTTGACTAACATAGAAGTTAAATTAGATAAATTAACAAGGCTTACTCAATATGTCGCCATTTTTATCTCATTGTTTTAGTCAAGTTAACCGAATATTGAGTAGGAGCAGTGCCAACCCATAGGAATTTACAGTGAAGAGTCTTAAAAAATTTCCTCTAATCAATTTCACTGATACGAGGTTACTTTCTTCCCCTCGTTCGCCCTTTTCCCTTTGTTTGTCTTTCCCGTCAATCACTCTTCACTCGGAGCGACGGATTTGATTTCACGAGCGGGATCGAGGAAAATCGGTCGCCCGGCGCGTGATGGATGGACCTTGTCGCGTCGCGAAAACCAGAAATAGAAGCGAAAGCAGGCAAGACGAACAACGCCGTGCGGGATAATTGATGGCGGAACGATCGCGCATATTGCATGGCTGCATGTTCGCGGCAGTGCGCCGTGTCCGAGTGTGCGCGTATTCTTGAATCAGGCTCGTGCCGGAGTTACAGAGTGTGCCGCAGCGCTTCCTCTCGCGACTCTCCTCCGAGAATCCCCCGGCACGCGAGAATACTCGTTAGGACGCGTGACAAATTAGAGGAAGCACTTGTTGTTACCTCACGGCGACCGGCCAGTCTCGGCTAAATAGATTTTACAATTTTTAACGGCACAGTTAGCAGGCTTGCCGTCCGTTACCCCGTGGCGAAGCTATTTCGCGAGAAGTAGTTAAATCTGTCGTTAGAGAAATCTCTTCCTCGCCTTCACCACCATCCCCCCTCCCCCCTCCCCCCTCGACTCCCTCATCGACTCATCGGAACTTTACGATTATTAAACCACCGACGTGACAAGATAATCGTCCGGTTAAACACTCCCTTCCGACAGCAATGTGCATCACAGTCGAAATTATCGCTATGCTATCTTGTTAAGTAATTCTTAACCTTGCGCTGTTCACTTGGAAGCACTCAGCTCGTTAGCTTGCAATTTCTGTTACTACGCGATGCGAGAAAGTTTCCTTTAGCGGAACAAGATGCTCCTCCGTGGTTACTTTACGCGCGAGGAAACACAAAATCGACACAGTCCGCGTATATAAATTATTCAATGTCTGGCGCTATTGTCGTTGAATACGATCCGAAACGCTGATACGTGTAGGCTTTTCACATGCTATTACATTGATCGATGATATTGTTGGAATGGCCAGGTGCGTTGTCTACAAAACCCATAAATCCGATTAACCGATTAGCCGATCGTGTTTTTATTTCATATACATTACATGTATTTCACATATACAATGAAAAAAATATTGGATCAAATTATATTTTCTCTCGATTATGTTCGATGCTTGATTCCTTCTTTAAACTCTATTAGCATTTAAAAATAAAAGATTTTATAATTAATGGCAACTTTCCAACATCGCCATAGTACGATTAATTTCCATATCAATCTCTAACGATTTTGTTTAATAAACTCTCGCAACGAAGAGAGTAATCTTCGTCGGTAAATCAATGATAGTACGATAATTTGATGATGCACATCTTCGCGATAATTTATCAGTCATATATTATAACCGGTTTGCATAACATCAGTTACGATAACGCGCGCGGTTGCGATATGGTTGTATAAATATTGGCACGAAGTATATATACAAACGGAAGTAGACGTTCTAATGAATGTAGACGTCGCCGCATTGTTTCGCGACAAGAGCAACTTGTCAAATTACAGGACATTGAAAAGAAATAAATTCTGGTTAAACGCGGACGAATCAGAAAAATCTTGTAGGTCAAATATTTTGGTCAAATATCAATCAAAAAATTTTGTAGGCGTGATGAAATATTTTGGTTATTACATTGAGAAAAAAATGTTTGCACAAACTAAATTTGTATAGTTGTTTAACGCAATGGTTGATTTAACCATTTTTAATTGCATTAAAAAAAAGTATAGCTTATTCATATAATATTTTATGTCATTGTAATAATGTTTAATTGAACGTATCGGATTAAATATTTTAGTTAGATAAAATATATTTTGCGTTTTTCAACAAATATTTTTTTCAGTGTAATAGTAATTCTGTTTGTTATATGATATAAAATATTGAGTTCTATTATAATAACCAAAATATTTCATCACGCCTACAAAATTTTTTGATTCGTCCGTTTTTAACCAGAATTTTTTTCAGTGTACATTCTAATTATTACAGTTTATAGTTCTTTTCAATTGGTGCGTTCTCGTCTATTCCTTAATTGAAATCGTTGTCTCCGTCCGATTTTCTCACAATCAGTAGTAAGAACATTTCGTGTCGACAACGATCGATCTAAGGATACATGGAGAGATCGTCGCGCTTCCGGCTACGATTCCGACCGATCTTTCGGCATGTCTTGGCGTAATTACGCGCTCTCGAGAGGCGCTATCGTCTGTAATCTGTTACGCGTGAGAGCGCCTCATAAATCATTTGCAATCGATAGCGTCAAAATCGCGGGAGCTCGTGCTCGTGCTCGGGATCGGACAGTTCCGTGCGCGTAGCGGCAAACACATTGGGTTGGCCGATCACCCCGGTCCGGTCGGTCGGCGCTGCCGCGCTCTTTATCGCTGCGAAACGATCTCGTCTTCCTCATAGCATTGTCCCGTAACACGTCCGCGCGGTATTGCATTAACGAGGCCTCGCCTCTCCTCACGCAGATGCACGAAGAACGATGTAATTATAAACAAAATTATTTTATCTTTTCACAAACGACCCGAGAGACATGTGCACTGTCGATTAAAACACTTTCGGCATTGGAGTGAAAACAATTTACTAAATACACATCTCCCGTTTGGCATTTTAACTTTGCGTCCTAACATTTGAAATTCATTGAAGATTCAAGAAATTTCAAGTCGCTGATCTATAGATTGAATTCTCTAAAAATGAATTAGTAAAAATTTGACCGATTTTGTAAGTGAATTCATGTTTCATGTGATTATTGTCACGCGTGACGCTGTGCGACTGAGCACCACTATAATTCTATTGTATCAAACAGTGAAAACTAAAATGCTGTAAATAATTCACTGATTAGCCACTAATTACCGGTAGTATACTTATCCCTATTTGATATAGTAGTTGTACACTGATAATTAGTGATTATACACTGATTCATTTTTAGAGAATAGACAGTGTGAGAAATAAATTTGGTTTATTTTTAAAAACCCATCTTTTAGAGTCGAAATGAAAATGTTCCGCGTGCGACAATCTATTTTATGTACATTCTGTAATTAAATGTGATTAATGGGTACGCAACGGTGATGTTGATCGCGAGATCGGGTTCTTGATACGTCACATTTTCAAGGGATGCTTGAATTTTACTGCCAGTATTTCTCTGATATCTTTGCGAAACGATCTCGGTTTCCTTATAGTATCTGCATTGTGTCTGTTTCTCTCTGCTTCTCTCTCTCTCTCTCTCTCTCTCTCTCTCTCTCTCTCTCTCTCTTTCACTCGTGTGTACGACATAGAACCGGCCTTACGGAGGTTTAAAGCTAGATCATTTAAAATGACGATGGCATGCGGCAGCACTCGCATGATTTATCGACTTTGCGGCACGTGATGAGAACTGCATTGCTCCTAGCATACATACAGGCTGATCGAAAGCGTAGACTCTTCGGAAGCTTTGAGATACTAGAGTCGAGTGTTACAATTTATTATAAATAAATAAGAATAATAATCTTTAATCAAGTATCGATTTCGCTGATTGCGCGACTACAACAGAATCATTCGTACGATATTTAATTAATTAATTATTTTAATTCTAATTTAACATGGTTTGCATCGTACATAAAAAAACGGATGCAACGAATTACGTGCGTGTAATTATTATTTTGCAATACAGAAAGAAGAAATATATGTAATATATTTAATTATTAATCAGAGAAATTGATTAATAATCTAATTTTATTGATGAAATGAATATCGAAAACTACCACATATAAAGAATTTATTACTTTCATTGAAGTCATATTTTGCATTATTTGTTATTACTCACTCGATATTGATATTATCGAGATCTTAATTATTGAGCCAACATCGAATCTAACATTATATCATAGGATGACAATACAATTTGAATCGAGTTGAAAGAACGCCACGGCTATTTGGCCAACAGGATTTTCGAGGTCGGAGCAGAAGTTACGAGTACATACCAATTCGCAGTGCGCACGCGGTACCGGTTCGCCGCGATCTGTTATAACTGTATACGAGTCGATATCGTATTTCATGACAAAAAACTAATTAAATCGCGGGATACGGCCGACTGGACACTCGCGTGCGAGGATAAAGGAACGGGCGCCCTGCTCGGTGTATTTCCCGCGACTGTATGCTCCCCATTTCTATGCGCACGATGAGAGAAAGATATTGGAAAATAAAAGATGCTATATATTCGCCACGTAACCTGAATATACTTTAGCGTACTACATACTTTGGTGTTATACTACTCGCGTGGAAATATCCGTCGTAAAATTATCCGTCGATTAATCCATGGAATGGAATTAGGATAAATCCGAGTATGATGGCCACAGTTTTTTAAAAAGTAAAAAACATACTGTTATTTTTATTATATTTTAATAGGATTTGGCATATTACTTAAGTGAAACTTAAAGTACGTAATATCGAATTTAAGGAGAAAATAATTAATACAAATTTTGTATTGTCAAAATATTACAACATAAGTATTGGTCGTCTTTTCTGACTTTAGGGGAAAAAATGGCCATAGTATTATAAGAGAGTTGGATATGTTTTATTTTACAGACGAATTTGAAATATGATCAAATAAAAACTTGTAATTTTACTGTATTATACATACCTTTATTTTGTTTATTTTATTTTATTTTATTTCTATTTAGCAATTACAAAAATTACAGCCTATAGTCATCTTTTCCGGTATGGCCATCATACCCCAGTTTATCTTACAGAAAACTACCTGAAAACCTAAATCGCCTGTGTGTATTAACGGGAATTATTTAAGTTCATTAATCGGCATTAATGAATTTATTGGAGAAAACCAATAAATAATAGAATCAAAATATTAATGAATGTTAAACTCATCCAAGCTATGTAGCTATTGATCTGTTACGCATATTGATTTTCATTTCGCTCCGATCGAAAGGAGCGCTACCGGAAATGCGCGCGACGTTGATATCCGATGTTCTTATCGCAACAGATCTACAATGCGTACGCGCGGATCGCTCGTCTCGAAAATACGTCCCCATTTAGTACATCACAAAGAAAGTTAACGCTCGGGAATATTGAGCACCGGTAATTTGCAGGTAAGATGCTAATTGCGCTCCGTGTTTAAAATAAATCGACGGCGACGTTGAGTTCCCGTTGTTCTTGCCAATTACGTCTGATATTCACGCCTCGTCGTCCGACGAACAAGCGCGACCTGATCCGTATCCAAAGAGATCCTGAATTTCAGGGAAGCAGATATCGCGCGGAATTCGTTACCGTTTGATCCCCAGATAGGAACTTTCGAATGCTAATCCACTGTGCTTTCGACGTATTGGACTCTCCGTGTAATTTATTTACAAGCAGGCTCTCCAGCGCACGAGACGGCGAGAGAGAAAAGAGAGAAGCAGTCTTTTTGTCCGTAACATCATCAGCCAGTCGCGTGCTTCGTCAATTTTCCTGATAAACGATTTCCGGTTTTGAGCGAGGCTTCACGTGGACGTTTGCCTCGGAGCCAATTAGATTTATGCCGTCTTATGAAAAGCTGAAAAGCCGCGAATGAAAGCAGAGAGGCTGGCGAATGGAAGCGTAATAAATATGGAATAAGAGGAAGGGCCGCTAATTACGCGAATTATTCGAGCGACCCCTTTTTCGCGGCGGGCTCGCTCTCAAGAAGCACTCTCATTCCACTTACGTGCTTGTACCCTACCCGGGCTCTGTCCCTCTGTGTACAGAGGGGACGCGTGGCCCTGCCCGTGCATACACGCGCAGATGAGCGCAAGAACCCGCGTCCCGATATGTGTGCCGTCGTCGATCATCGAGCACGACCGGCGGCGAGTCTCAATTTAAGTGGACGGAGTCGTAAGTGGAGTACTGGGACGAAAAACTCTGCCTCCCCGGATCGGCTCGCGTTGAACGTATCTTCCATACGTGCATTCGTGCGTGTGCGTACAACGCGCGTGCACACGAGCGATTCCGATCCGTTAGATCGGAGAAACCTTCGAACCCGGCCGCCACGACGGCGAGGACAGAGGCACCGACAGAGAAGCGTCGCGCTACTTCCTCCTCTGTCCATATATGCGGCAGTAACCGGCCTTCTTTTTATCTCCGTCGGCGTGAAAATTGTGGTACGCACATTCGCGCCTTTTTCCGCGAGCGACCGCCCACCGCGCGCGGAACGTCTCGATAATTCACTATGTAATTCACTTGCATCGTATTGGAACTCGCGCCCGATTATGTCACTTGATATGCATGGACACGTTAACAGAGATAATTTTAATTGATAATCGAGTATCACGTTATTACGACGCCCGAAAGCAATAGGGAGATTTTTCGCGGACAATTTGCTGCGATTCTGTATATTAGGCAACTATTGAGGTCGAATGAACGAAATAGCAGGAGAAATTACACACCCCCAAAAAAGTATTTTACATTCAAAGTGGTTTTTCCCATAATCCCATATTCTAAGCTTACTGTTTTACAGTAAATATTTCAATAAAGTGGAAAATGGTTTTACTATTTTTCTCTTGATTTCAAAGAAATTCTTTTGAGACCTTCTACATAAGTGTAAAATCCACTAAGATTTAGAGAATTCTACGTATATAAAAAAAATTTTTTTTGTGTAAATACCGCGATACGACTATAATTTTATACATGAAATTTCTAGGATATTAATACGTCGAGACAAGAATGTAAAATTATGTTTGGTACTAAAGCTTAAAATTACGGCCGAAAATTCTATAGCTGAAGTTTCCGTCTTTTGTGTCAGTCATTTCAGCGGTTGACATAACATTACTCTGTTCAGTTCTATTTTCTATGTGTACGAATAACATTGTATGCCGTGAGCCAGATGACGCTTCCCAGCTTCTTGTTTGCCGAGTGAAGATAACGTCACAATGCGATCTCTAGATATTTGCCATTCAAGAGATAATTACACGCTGCACTTGTTTACCATTGCTTTTAATGCGAAACAAACGCAAATAGCACACATATCAATTTCTATCCTACTATTGCCGCAAATGTAGTAAACCGTGTATTATTACATATATATGTGTTAATTTTAATAAAAGAAAAAAGATATATAATTTTTTGCACTCGTATTAATTCATAATATTGAATTCTAATGTTTTGAAGCTTTACTTTTCTGCAATCTCGAAAACCTTTAAAATAATTACACTAGATATATTTTTTTTCTCAAAGAAGCCGGAAGTGAAATGGCTGACGGAATATGCGAATACACGCGTGAACTATGCTAATAGAAACGGTAGACACGCTAACAAATTTCGATTTTCATAATCCAGTCTTGAGCTTGATAACGCAATTGAATTTCCAGCGGTTCTCGTGCACTTTCATTGGCGACGGAAGGATTATGACCTCGGGCGTTTAACACGAAACGATATATATCTCCGAGGGTGTACGGCCGGCTAAATTTATCGCCATCGCGCACGAAGGTGTACTTCACGCTGTGTTATACGGCGAAAGGGCCGCGAGTTTTCGCGCGGGTTCTTTGCGCGCGCACCGCGAAGAAGGTAATCTCGCGCTACTCCGGAAGTATTCAACGCGGATTAGTTTACCGGTCGGTGACAGCGGCAAAAATCGTCGATGCAACAAAGTGCACGTTAAATCGCGTACCCCCGACCGTTCGAAGCGTGTATCTACGTATGGCGCGTTTACCGGGATGAATTATGTTTTCATTTCATCACGGTGGAACATGCTTCGAGAAGCTATTCTGGTAAATGACACGTTGGCTCTGGCATTCCTCGAACAAATTTGAATAACGGGAGTACAATAGCGACAGCCGTATGTAATCGCACAAAGGAGCTATTTCAACAAGCTCTCTCTCTCTCTCTCTCTCTCTCTCTCTCTCTCTCTCTCTCTCTCTCTCTCTCTCTCTCTCTCTCAGTCTGGCCGAGTCCTTCGACCTTCCGCTACGAATTCTTAATGAGATCGCAATTCTGATCGATGTATGGGGGAATCTAAATATATCTAAATCACAGAAAAGAAAGAAAAGGCGAAGAATGCGGATTTGCGTGTATAGTTCTATTGCATCGTAAACCATCAGATAAGATCAGATTAAATTTCTTGAAAAATTTGTTGCGCGAATCGGCCTTGCAGCGAACAAAGTAATAATTTGAGGCTTCTCTGTGCTATGTTTTATACTAACTTTAAGCTAATTTATTTATTCAAATAAATTATAATAATGTAATAATTATTAATTACAATACTGTAATAATTAATAATGTAATAATTCATGTGCAACATTATGAGTTTTCTATTATTTCTCATAAGCAACTTTTAAATGAAGTTGATACAATTTTTTCAATTATCGTAATACGTAATAATTACATAAACATTAAATCGCGCCCACTCAATACAGATATGAGACTCGTAATGATGATCTCGACCTTTAATTAGCAGCTTATCATTGATTGCTGAGAAAGGATAGATCGCCGGCGTTTAGTACGTCTAATGATTGTTTTACGGAGAATATATCCCGACGTTGACCTCGACCTTTACACCTTTTTGCTTCGCCGTGACTTACAACGGCGATCCTTCAATCATGCAAAGTTACAATTATGATACGAAATGGAAGTGAAAGTCATTGATAATTTTGTTCTCGCGATACAGCCTCCTTTCAAGATTTATTAACTTGGTTAATGATTAATCTCAAGTTGTCTCGCGAAGAGAGATTAGAGACGAGCTGTTTGGAAATCTTTCAACGATCGTTTTATCGGTTGTCTTGATGACAGTCATCGGGTGCAACTCGAGTGAAAGCTTTCACCGTTTGATTCGACAGAGATAGATCTAATCGCGATAACTTCCGTACCCTCACCGGGAGGAAACACGAAAGTGACCTCGACCTTACCTCCATACCTACTTAAGTCTAGGTCAGGGTTTCTCATCGTCTTCCGACTGGCGAAGGAACGATTGTGCGGCTTCATTAGCCTGAGGAAAACTATCTCGCCGTCCGCGCGAACTACGGGAATCTAATGGCTTATTACGCGAGCTCTCCATGATTAATCATCTTCGTTTCTCTTCCTAAGAATCTTCCCGTCAGCTTTCTCATCCGCATGATTTCTCGAATAGCCTGTCTCGCTTCTGCATTTCTAACAAGCAATCTCAAGATATAATATTGCGAAGAATCTCGCCGGAGCATTTACATATACGTGAATCATCGTGCTTTAATTAAAACTGTTGCTTGCCGTCGTTAAGATCGCGGACACGTTGAGTCAGGACTAAGTAATCGAAACAATAATCTGGCATATTTTACTGTCATTAAAATTGTTAGTACGTAGCTTATTTGATCGCGAATAAATCAAGTATCGTTGTGCTATGCAGAAATATGAAAAACGAGGAAAGAGATGCGGATAAACCTTTAAAATGTAAATTTTGCGCGAAATTTTTGCAGTGCGGTATAAAATATTTGGCGCAGCGTCATAAAGTTAGAGAATCATATCGCGAAACTTGCGCAGAAACGTGAAGAAGTTATGAATGTTATTAGTGGAATAATTCACTAACACAGAATGCTATCGCTGAGTGCTAAATCCTTTGATGTCGATCCGTCAAAGCAAATATATGCAATTTGCAAGAGAGAAAGATGCAAATATTCGTTACATGAAAGCTCCTGCGATAAAATGCAAATTATTGCAATTTCATATTTCAAATATTACGTTTAGAATTATTTGCTTCATATATATATATATTGTAAATTTGCGTGTTTCAAACTGACGTAGACTTTTTTAAATAATTCAAAGTGAAATGTACGCAGAACAAATTATTTTCAAGCAAAGACATCTAATATTTATTTGAATATTTTATATCTAAAGATCGTTCGAACATATAAGTTCTCATATACATACATGTATATGTATATAAAATAATTTATCTCTTTATTCAATTTTTATTTTGCCGGCCGTCAGTTACAGTCTATTAAATACATTACTCACGATTTGCATGCAAATAAGTGAACATATAAGATACTAGATTACAGAATTATTATTGCGCGCGCTTGAAGTGCGCTCGTTATTATGTGTAACACATGCAATAATGCTTGAAACTCTCGTTAATCTCGCAAAATATCGCTGTCACACATCATATCCCATATTTTTTACGCGATATACTTATTCGACATTCACGAGAACACATTCACTAGGTCTCCGGGTCAGCAAAGTAAGTCAAGCACCGACTTGTAAGATGAATCGACCACAATAACGGTGTTTAAAGCCTGACCTGAGCCGATCGTCTGACTCACTAACTGCTGGCTCGATACCTAAAGACCATATGTCGATCGCAAGTCGACGGTGCGGAGTAAAATTAATTATGAAACGGCGCGATTATTTTTTATTTAATTATATAGCTCTTTGTCGAAAAATAATAATAGGTATTTCAAAGTTAAACCAAAATATCAATCATCGAATTAATGGACGGAGCTAATCATCCGAATCGATTAGCATTAATATTTTAGGATAGTCATTTATCATACTTTACATACGAGGGACCGATCAATTACGAAAAAAAACTTTTGGAAGATTAACGATCAGTGGAATTTATAAAAAGGTTAAAAATTATGAAATATATTATATAAAAATTTCTTTACATATGTGTAAGTATAATTCAAATCGTAATCATAGGAAGAGAAAATTATCATCTCTTTCAACATCTAATCGAAAGGACAATATATATAACTTTTTAATTTTTGTATTTAAATAAAAGATTAAATAAAAGTTCTACTTGCGAAATATTAATAGAATGGAAGCTATAAACGCGAAATAGATCATCATCTTTTATCTGGTGACGTTCAACATTGATGTTGAACATCATACTAAGATTATTGATGATTAACCAAAAGAAAGAAATAGAGAACGAGTCGAGCAAGTTGTCTTGTTAACAGGTTAGTACAAATAGCTCGATGATAACGTTTCATGCGATATTTACAACGATTCCGTCTCTGTAATTATATATCTTTGCGCATAATAACGATTCAATTATATCATTATAAAATCTTTTGACGGTATGACTAATGAATTATTTAAATAAATTGATCAATTATATGCTTGCTTCTTCCAACTTTCTTTTTTCTTTTTCGATTGCAGGTGATAGATATCATACTTGGATAGTATAGTTAGTATAGTTAGTGGGGCCGATCTAGTAATTGGAAAAGTGAAGATATTATACAGGAGAACTCTCGAAATCAATTTTATATTGTATATAGCATGCAACCGTTGTTAAATGTTGAGCATGTCATCGCAATCTACTATTTACAATTCAAATCTATCCACTTTTCGACTGTTTATTTGCTTCAATCTTAATAACGCAAGAATCATGCTCGAGACGAGAATATCCATTTTTAAAAATTTCAGTCGCGCACAATTTATCACTATAATATAATTTAACAACGCAGAAATTCTGCATCACTTCTCGCGCAAAACAGGTTTTCTTCAATTTCATTAAGTAGTGCGTATCTATCATATTATCAAATAAATTGTGTTAGAAATGTTTTGCCATAATATTATTGTACGACGCCATAAATAATTTAAAAGAGTTACGATGTCAAGTATTTTAAAGATGCAAGTAATTTTTTACTTAAAACAGACATTTACATTTGTTCCATTTATAATAACCATAAAAGATATAAGATGACTTGCCACTAGTAGCCTGATTAAAAAAAGTTCCTACTACAATACTTGATACGGTCTATTAAATATAGCAGGAAGATTTATTGTCGTCTGAGAGAGATGATTATGCACTAATACTATTCTAAAAATTATCGATGAAAATGTAAGATCAGATATGACCTACAAACAGAGTTGATCTAATCTCTGGACAAGTTAAGTTTCTAATCTCCATAAGATGACACGTGACCTAGTTTGCCGACAAATTATAATGGGAAATAATAGTATTATTGTTAAAGAGATGTAATGGCAAGATTCATAAAAATCAAAGTCGTTGATGACGTTTTGCGTGAGGCAAGCGGTATCGTTGAATATTTTAGTAGGAAACTAGTTGTATACAAGGCAAAATAAAAATTGACAATGAACGAGGAACGTGACTGCGATGTATCCGTCGTTTAATGAATAATTTACATTTTCTACGAGCTGCTTCACGTGCACAAATAGCGCCGACACGACAAGGAAACCGTTTCGATAGCATCTCTAGTGCGTGCTCCCAACTCCACTGGCGTATAAGTAAACGCCTTTCCACTTAGCATAACACACATTTACGAATCTTTACGGACGTTCATTTAACAGTCCGCTCAGTTCTTGTTCTTCGCCGGGATTACGACTTTTAAGCATTATGCGTGACATGTATCGCTCATGCTCACCGAAACGGTTAAAATAGGTACATATGCATAATAAATATCAAAAAATTAACAACATTTTCACCCGGGGCAATCGAGATAATGTCTTACCGAATCATTCCTTATTTATATGCTACGTAAATATTATGTTTTATTATCGCGAGGCTGTATAAATATCTTTTAAGCATTTTCAAAAGTAACTGTCAATTTCTGAAAAAAACAAACTTGATCGAGTTGTAACATGAAAAAAATAATATTTGCAATAAAATAACTAAAACATGTAGGTATATTTATCATAAAGTATATAAACTGAGATACATATATTTTTTTCATAATGCAGATGTCATGTTGTTTTGGTGTAGCTTGTCTACCAGAAATTAAGACCAATGATCTTATTATTACGACTTCAAAAGATTGAAGCGGAAAGAACTTTTTCTGCTACGAGTTGCCACGTCACGTCAAAAAAGCTATCTGAGAATTTTATTGTACTTGTTACATATATAAACATTCTGCTGTCGAGAAGGTACTAACGAACCATTCATTCAGCACTATAGGCAACTAACTGCCTGGGGCTCGGCACTAAGTATATATCGTCGACCTTAATAATGCAAATTACATCTCTGATTCGGCGATTAACCAGATATTCAATCACGAGAGGCACGTTGTCGCAAGTCGCATTTAACGGGTATTTCGAGCGTATGAATATGAAACAGTCGAAATTTAGAGGCCACATCACTTTCTCTCGTTTTCTCAGTATTCTTAACGTCAACAAAATTGCACCAAATGAATTTATAATCCGCCGTTATTCGGCGGCTGCAACTAAGACCGTGAGAAGCTGACCGCTACTTTTACGATCATCGAATTATTACGTTATCGAATATGCTGCCGCTAATTATAAATAATAAGCCGGATAAGATGTATTAATAAATTGCACCAATTTGCACTTGGTAACACGAAAATGCTGCGTTGACTGCTGGCCCATGTAATTAACGATTACGGGACCCTCGCACTGATTGGCACACGTCCATCGTCGTCTTCTAGTTTTCCGTACGATCGTGATCACTGTGTTCATAATTATCGGGGCACCTGAGCGCAACGTGTAATGAATTTATTATCGGGTCTCAACGAAACCGTCACGGCCGATCCCTCGTGCGGAACGCGAAGACGCGGTCCATGTAATCACCTTGATGTCATGCGATCGGCGGACTTGCCCAGCCATAAAAGACCGCACATTTAAGTGGACAGCAGGTGCATCCCGGTGTTGTTTAAATCACCTCCCTTAATGAATCGTTATTTACTTTAAATCATCATTTACGTTCAGACTTTAGCTTTGAGTAGTTAATAAAGTCTCTAGTGAAACATTAAATGAAATAACATTATGCGATTCTCTTAAATTTAAATAACATTAGCGCCTCGTGAGTTAATGCACAGTCACAACTCCATTCATAATAAATTTTAAATGTTATTTATTTAATAATATTAAATAAAATGGTGGGTATTTATTATTATTGTGTATATCAATTATTTTCCAATACACTATTGATTAAAAATCATCTAACGTGACAACTTCAAGAAAAAGGTCACTAGAAATCTATAATAAAATGGAAAATAAAGTGCAAAAATATAATTTAATGCTAATAAGTCTCAGAAGTAGTATAAGCAGTTTAAAGAGAAGAGAGGATACCATTGATGATGAGAAATGATGGGGAGACCAGTAACTGCAAGTAATGCCGTCAATAAACGTCAAGTTGAACTTTCACGATATTACTGATCGTCGCATAAAATTACAGGAAATTGCAAACACGCTTAATTCCTAACTAACTAAACAGATATCTGTGAGGGAAATGTTTTTTCCATTAATGAAGGGGTATGGAAAATGATGCAAGAAATTAACTTGCTCTAATTTCAGTAAAAAAGATTTTAAAATTAATGTCATAATGAAATAAACGTTTATATTTGCTTGAAGATAATGTTTATAAATAAGAAAACAAAACTTTGATATATTTTCATTCATTAAGAAAAATTGCGTTTTTGCATAATCTCAGTCATTTGACTTATAATTGTTCCTTTTTAGAAGGATTATTGAGCGAATATAAAAATATTAAATTATATTTCTATATCCAACAAAGTCACGAACAAAGTTGTTTTATAACTGTAACTGTGAACTCGTAAAACAATATTCGCTATAAAACTATGGATATCAGATATTTACAATGAAAAGTCACAAACTGAAATAGTTTAGAAGTCATACTTTATTAAAGCGCACAGTGACATTTAAAATGCTTAAATGGCAATATAAAGGATAGCGTTTCATGTAATTTGTTAAATATTTTATTTCCTCTTCCACTTTTAATAAATAACATTAAATTTCATGATTTGATAATATTTGTCATCTATTCTGCTTTACACTTATATTTACACTTTAATTTACATTTATATTACATTATTATTATAAATGTAAAATTGCAATAATAATAGTAATTTCGTCACGGTCTTGTTGAATAATTTTTAAAGTTGCGAAAGAACGTTTCACGAATAAAAATTTGCTAAGAGATTCATATTAGGGCTTAGCCCGACTACAATTAGTTTTTTTTTTTTTAATTTGATCGAGTCCTGCCATATAATGCAGACTTAAAAAGGTGACTCATGCTAAGACAATGGCCGCCTCGGGACGATGAAAATAGTTTGCAATTTTCAAGGTGTGTGGGCCCGCGCATGCAACTGTCTCCCTTCTCGCTCGTTTCTGCTTCTCTCGTGCATCGCTACAAATTGCACCGACAAGCGATCTAAGAACAAGGGAACTGCCCTCGTTGAAGAATTAAAATCTCATCAGACCTACCGAAAGAGATAATATGCGCGTTCTTGCGAATAATTGAGAAAAAATGGACGAATTAAGAAATAAACGCATTTCATGCTCCGAGTAGGAAAGTAATTTTGAAAATATTCCGCAGAGAGCAATTATGCAAATTAAGTAAATTGTATTTAATTATAATTGTACTTAAATAGAATTAAAATTCTTTAATGAGATTTCTCTCTTTCTCTCTCTCTCTCTCTCTCTTTCTTGTGCATCTCGCCGAGCGAGCTGAAAGGATCGAATACATCGTTAGGGATTCTTTGTATCCGCGTTGAAACTCATTCGCAGCTTAGGCATTCAGAGACCGCCAATCCCGGTAGTTACGCCTCGTCATGAGAGTTTCTCGCGAAAGTACATCCGGAAGTAAAAATCCCACGATCCGCGACAATATATTTTCGTGTCCCCCCTTTCAATTTCTTACGTCGGGATCCATAAATCCGGCTTTACTCGTGTCGCGCTGGTCATGCATCGTTTCTGTACCGTTCGAGCACGCACCCGCGTGATTTATCGTTACTGATGGCTTAATGAAATTTGCGACGTCGTGAAGTGAGAATCAAGCTACACGATGGCGCGCGATTAGGAAGAAACGATCCCGTTTTATAGCGCCAGGCCTTGTAGGAACGGAGAAACACGTACGTATACGTATAATTTAAGTACAATTATAATACGAACCGACACTTACGCTGATCGCAATAAATTATCGGCTATTAAACGCCCAATAAAATCCAGCGTGTATTGTGTTAATTGGAAAATAAACTATGCTACACGATGGCGATGCCATTGAAGATATAATCGTTGCAATGAATTCGCCGGTGATTGTCGTAATTTATGTGCGCTTTATACCACGCGTTATTAACGCAGGAAATTCGTTTATGTTCGGTTTCACTGTCGTTGCTTTTGAAAGACCGCTTGCGAATGGTGGCACCTATATGGCTACGATGAACAATGCTATCTCTCTCATAATCTGACAGAATATGAGAAATAACTGTAATTCGTAGTCTAAATGATGACAGCTACATACTTATCGTGAATGAATCGTATGAATCATTATTTAATGAAGAGATAATTTTGCCTAAATAAATTTTTTCAACGGTATAAACTCAACGGTACCTGTAATTCATCAATCATCCTACATGATATGAATTGAAAGTCTTTTTTTTATCGCGATAATTTTTGCACGTGAAATCGATCCACGCTGAGGTAATTTGAAAACCAACCTGGTGGCTAATAAAACGTATCGCAAAACGAATAAAATGGGATATGTTTCTTCTTTTTGTTGGGTGTAAAAATGTTCATTTATCTCATTAAATTAGGATAAGCGGCGATTGAGGTCATGGATTGCAAGTCGCGCAATCGATCGCTCGAAACTATTTAATTACGGCATGAACAGCCGGCGATTAGTTAATCAGAGGCTAAATCGCGCGACACGCTCGATAGCTCGCTCGATGGCGATGCCATTATCGTCGCGGTAACTTGAACGAGGAGGATACTTTCCGACTCGGCGCGGCGGTGGTCGCGATGCATACCGGGGCATCATTACAGAGCGTAGATCGGAAGTTCGTTACGACCATAGAGGTGTGCGGGGGGTTTCGCTATCGTTAAGAGCACCGACAGAGTTCCTACTCGTTACTCGCGGATTCTCACGCGCGTGAGCTCGCGCGAGTCCTTTTGCGAGCATCGCGCGCATCCCGTGGATTTTCAGACTCGTTCGTACGAGCAACGAGTTTTAGCCGACGATTAGCATACTTAATTAGGCGCGTCAGCCCCGCTAACTCATCGTTTTGCGCGTTATATGTGCCCGGCCGAACACCCGAGGCGACCTACGGGGCCCTTTATGCACTCTCTCTCTTTCTCTCTCTCTCTCTCTCTTTCTTGCAGTAGCGTAACCATCGTCCGGAACTCCGACTGTGAAACCATAAGAGACCCGTCACGTATTTCCCGGTTGCGCCGCGTGCATTCCGCCAGAGAGATAACACCGGAGAAGAAATTGAGATGAAGTCTCGACGTTGGTTTATCTTATGGTTACAAACAGTTCTCATTTAGTGGTAGTGTAGCTGTAGCAAACTTCCGGAATTAAGTTAATCCCCTGTAAAGCGCTCGATTAACAATTTTTTATCAAGTAGAATGGCACGAAAAAAATAAGTACTGCATAATATTTCCTTACACCTTGCACTCGTGCTCTTTCGGTACATGGAACGGAGAACTCGGTAAACAAATAAAAATTATATTATTCGAAACTACTGCTAGCGAGACGAGATTCTTCCTGATTATGGATCACGCTCATTCGCAGCATGCATTTTCCAATTCGTTCAACACTCGTCTAACTGTAATTACGCATTTATTGCGCGGTGCATCGAGACAAAAATCTAAAAGTACCGATGGAGTTACGCCACTGAACCACGTAAAAGGGCCATACAGCGAACGTAAATCGAGAAGTCGAGAGGAAGAGGAACGAGATCGGCCCCGTGAGTCGACTCGTGCACGAGGATGCGAGCGTGCGAGAGATTAAAACGAAACTTCTCGCCCTCTTCCTGCACTCTCCCCCCTCCCCTTTTTTTCCTCCCTGAAAGGAGTGTCGCGTTTGGCTGTGGATGTTAGGCTCTTTGCGGCTGATTCAATGGGTGCCCCTCTATCGACGCCCTTCGCCTCACGAGAGGGAAAGGGAAAGGTGCATAGTCAATGCAACGTACGCGTACGCATATGAATTTCGGTGAACACCGTCGATTAATTTACTTGTTGCTCCTCGTTGGCTCGCACGAAGAAACGGTTCCTTAATCGCAGCCATACTCATGAACCGTAACTTCCGTGTATGTCAGAATAAACGAGGAATCTGAATTTCACACCTCGACACATTCCTGGCCAAATAGCTATTTAGACGCTCCCGCAATTTCTATTAAATCCGTTCGTTCCTCGAAGAGATTGCGTGCTGATGCATTACTTTCCTTTTTATCCGATCGATTACAATTTTACAAATTTTTTTTTTTATAAAATAAAACCGAAAAATAATGGTCAACTTATGACCGAAGTTAAAGGAAATTATTATTTAAACGATTATACAAATACACTGAAAATAATCATATTGTATATCTATTCTCATTGATTCATACTATAATCCTAACATCTTTGTTTGGAAAAAAATTTAGTTAAGTTATAAATAAAGTTTAATTGAGAAATCTCTAGTAGGATATAATATATATAATACGTCGTGTAGAAACATTGAGAAGTTGATGCAAATTTGATTACAAGTAAGTTCTAATTGTCATGCAAAGTTATTTTTAAAGCATTGTTATTTTAATACTTGATGGTTTAAACTACTTTTAATATCGATTCGATTCTAATGTTTTACACGGAGTCTAACATTATACCCATCACTTAAGTATTTATAGTAGATCATTAGCGAGGATTTTACTCTCGATCAACCGTTCCTCACGGAGTAACGAATGGATTCGTCTGGTTGCGAATCTGGTTTTGTTCGCTTCTTAATTACCCATGCGTGAAGCGAGGATATCAAATAGTCATGGTAACGAGCGCAAAAAGTGATGACAATGTAGATAGTTTTCCATTTTTTTTTTTCAAAGATCGCGAAAGAAATGGAGATTAACACAATAGAGAGACACGATCCGTTATAAAGAAACTGCACGAATCGCTTCCATCATTTTATTAATTCGTGAATGAGAGAAGAAGTTTAGCGGTCACAATTCAATGTAGATCTGATTAAAACTATCTAGAAAATAATTATTAAAAATATAATATTATTTCAATGAATAGACAGCGTGAGTTGGGCTCATTTGAATTGCCTTGAAAATTAATTCGTCGAGATCGTTTTGTCCTTGCTATTTCTTTAATCCTAACAAGTAAGTAACAAGCGCGCACTAGGAATAACACGTCGAATGACACTCAGCATCCCACACCGCTCTCGAACGTAATTCCGACCATGCGACACTCTCTCGCTCGGTGTATCCCGAAAAGTGATACCGACCTTGAAGACAGCCCAACAGGACGATCCCGAGGACGAGGGAAAGCTGACGACGCATTCTTCCGATACTATCACGATGTTGCCGATGTGACGACTTCACAAAACGAAACCTTCGTACGGACGACGAATTCCTCCTCCTGGAATCGCTCGGCGATGATTATCCTATTGCTGGGACCTTCGTCACTTGGAAGTCTTGGCGGGAACAGGGCAGAAGTGGAAGAGGAAGAGGAGGAGGAGGANGAGGAAGAAGAAGTAGAAGTAGAAGAAGAAGAAGAAGAATAAGGAGACCGGGAGAAAGCTCGAGGAAGATCGAGCCGAGTGCCGAAAGATCCCGCGAGGCCAGGAGAGAAGGAAGTGCCCTCTTCGACCTCTATCGTCCTTCGAGGTCCACGAACGACTGAGGCGCACGAAGCGACGTCAGTCCGGCTATAGCCTCCCCTTCCTACTTTCACGTGGCGTGCTCCCGTTTCCAGTGGAGGCGCGGAATAGAGAGCCTCTCCATGGGCCATTTACCATTACCATCATCGTCGACGGCGACCGTCAAAAGGAGAGGAAGGCTACCGCCCCGCGCGCGCACGAGGTGGGGAAGAAACGTACACCCCACACGGCCGCTCTCCTCTCCTGCTCCCGTCTGGACGTACGGAACGCATCGGCCAGGGAGCACCGACTCAGCACCGTTTCTAGGCCAGCTCTTCCTCCTTCACCGTGAGACGTCCTTCTTTTGCTCTTCTTGTCGTTCTTCTTCATCTTCCTTGATTAATTTCTTCGGTGGTTTCCGTCGTCGCGCACGCAAGAGAGTCATGCGAGGAAAGTCCCACTCGCTGTCAGAGACTGGAGAGTACTTGGCGGTCCTAACACGGATCGTGGGTGCAACGAGGATTCGAGAGAGACTCACACGTCTGGTGACCGAGAAGGCATACGAAAAAATCGGAGATTTACACTGCAACCGCGATTGCACGCTCTGCAAGTGTACGCACCGATCGCGCGAGCGCCGCGATACTCTACGTGTCGTTTCGTCACGTCCGACTTTCGTCAAGTGGTCGCACGCCTGTCGCACGGATATTAGAACTGATAAGAAGCACGAGTCGCGAGATCGCCCACGAGAAAGCTGCGCCGATAACAAAACGGCGGAGTAGGTCGTGAGACGTGAGAGACCGAGTGAACGTGGGGCGTCGGCCTGGAAGCACTAATTAATTGAAAGTACGGCATTTTCATGATTTCCGGAGAGGAAGAAGAGAATCCGCACAGCCGAGGCAAGGGCACAATCAGCGGGCAGGCTACACTTTCTAATTGAACTGTCGCAAGAAATGTCGAAGGATGTTCTTGCTAACGATAGCGACATTAGTCTCCTTTCCTACTTACATTCTGAGCGGCAGTTTTCACGCGCATGACGAACCACCGCAAATCCGACACCGCGCCGCGCGATTGACATGTATTTCTGTCTTTTTGCCGTCTCTCTCCGCGCCGAGGAGAAATTCCGGAAGGAATTAAAGCAACGTAACTATTTTGCGTTTTTCGTGCTAGAATAGCTAGAAATTTAATGGTGCGCGATTAAGACCTTTAAGAATTTAGAAGGAAATAACATTGAAAGAGACGTTATCAATTTTATATCACATATCTTAAATAATTCTGTCCATTTTAACATGATTAAATAAATTTGAGCGATTAATAAGTAAATTTTACTTTCTCAGAATTTCTAAACATTTTCGAACGAAAAATGGGACGCAAAGTTGGGCATAAAAATCGGCATAAAAATACACTTTTCTAGTTTCTAGTTTCGACGAAATCGCTTTCGTTGCTCCCATTAACAGTTCTCATTTAACGTAAAAGGAGGGTTAAAAATGCGCGCGGCCGCCGATTGTTCCACGAAAGTATGGCAGTGGCCTGCGGCAGGATGAGTGGATGTTCCGCATGCAGCTGCAGCCGAATCGTCCCAACGCACGTCGCGGAACCCGCGGGCGATCGTTCATCAACATCAACTGTCAGCGGTAGCGCTAGTGAACCGCGGCAGAATCCTTGCGCGCATACATACACGTACACGTACACGCATGTGCCCGCAAACTTGCATTCTCCGATCCTTACTATTAACCCACTTGCGCCTTTAACGTCAATACTCGGTCTAAGGATAGCCTGCACGACCGATTTTCCGCGCTTTGTCCGCGCCTACACTTGCAAAATCGAGAACGCGGGAGCCCGCGGGACCGCGCGCGAGTATCCCGTATCGCGAGGATCTTCAATCGGCTCTCGAATCGGCCGATCGAATCGATTTGACATCGGGCGATCTGAGACGACGCGTTTAACAACGCGAGCCGGGATCACGCTGGACGTGCGGAACGGCTCGTTTCAATTACGAGTCCGCTCTTTTATGCTCGGAGTACGCCTATAGTACCTGACCATTCGATTTATGCTGCCTGGCTTGCGTCTCCTGCGGGGTTTACGACGCCCCGCAAAAACGCCCCGCATGACAAGTCCTATCTTGGCGAGCGATGGTACGAATTGCGTCTCGCGCGTTCAAGTCAATGAATTTTTGCCGTTGCAAGAAGAAAGTTGATAAGCGTCTAAGCTGAGCGACTCGTCTAAATGATGGTACGAGATAACGCGGCCGGCGAACCGGCGATACCTTTTGACCGGATTGAATTTGAATGGACTCATTATCTTCCATATAATAAACGGCTCCAGCCGCCGCCTAGCTGCCTTTCTTATGCCGAGATGCCGCCTTACATGGCTAGCTAGCTGCGTATTTCCTCTCATCTCGGCGTCCGTTGCTTTTGTTCACAACCTAATTTTGCGATCAATTGCGTTCGACCCTCTTCCGCCGTGGTTCTCATCTCCATCGTGAGAATCATAACGAGCCAGAACCTTTCCCGCTTGCACAGCGTGATCAAATTCTTAATAATGTTGTTGCCGTGTAATTACGAAATAAGTCTCTCACAAGTTAAACTGATCACTCTATTTTAAATTTCTTAAAATTAATGTCAAAAACGGCATAAAGGTAGTTTACAATTAATTTTCCGTACCGTTTACTTCACGGAGTAAGCCAACTTGAATTCCGAGAGACTGCATCGTTTACGAGAGGATAAAGTAAGCGGAATGAATCGTAAACTCAGCGGTAATGTTCTTCGCTTTCGAAGCTTCCAAGTGTTAGTGAAAATGTCAAACAGTTCGCCACGTCCGAATTAACTGCGCAAACAGCGTGCACACTTCGCGGAATCGGCCAACCAGTCAGTACGCTTCTCAACGTATAATGCATTCCGCCGGTTTTCTGACAGAGCAGCTTGGACGACCGAAAGCTATTTCCGCGCCCTCAATATACATATGCATATTCAACCAGAAAGTTAATTTAATGACGTGAACGAAACGATCGTTGGCCTCTGCCAGAAGGTGTGATCCACTTTGTTGGTACGTACATACACACGCGCGCGCGCGCGCGCACGGAACGCCGTAAATTTGTCGTCGAGATTATTTCGCTCGTCGAGACGAAGCCTGCATTGGGAGCTATCTTAATTCAGTGGAGAAGCGTTTTAATACGCAGGCTAAGGAGAGGCATCTAATCGCGTGGGTATACGATGCAGTTGTTGCCCGAGGAAATCTCAATTAAGACGGTAGAAGTGAACGTTTCCGCGACGTTCGCCGGAGTATAACGCTCTAATAAGCGCCGTCTTTACGGGCTACGAATAATCGAATAATCGATGCGGAGAAATTACTGCCTCGCATTGTCGGACTTGTTGACACGACGCATCGCGTTAAAAGCTGAAATCGAACGCTCGCCATCCATATTCCACGTCCGCGAGCTTCTAATCGTAAATCTCGCCGGTGCGTAAAGCGTTTCGCGATGCCCGTGCGTTTACGGTTTTCCCGGACTGCTCGAGGCGCAGCAATATTAACCGCTCTAATTATACGCACGCCGATAAAACGGAGTTTCGGATTGATACGGAGTGCGGGGCATTGCGTAGCCACGCGCGCGAGTTCGAGTCGAGGTTGACGCCATAAAATGTCGTCGTGTTATCCCGGTCCAGAATATGGAGTACCGTTAAACCAGACCGTCGTCGTTAATTGATATCGATCTATAAATAGCTGAATGAAATTCAAGAATGCACGCGCGCGAGAATAATGCACGCGGCGCGGCGCGTCGCTCGCGAATGAACGTTCCGGTTTCCTTTGCTATTCAGGAGAGTCGAATAGAGCGAATTTATTTTCTTGTCAAGCAAGAGTGACAGAGCCGATAAGCATTAGTATTTCGAGGTGGATTAAAAAGAATTACGGGGATTAGAGCTTGGCAGACTGATTAGCACGATTTATTACTCTATAAGCCGGTTTCATCGATATTGGTTAACCTTAACCGTAGTTTAACCGCTTCCTGATCTCTCTCCAGTTCTGTTCTTCAGTTTCTAGAAAGGAAGTGAAAAAAAAATCAACATGACAACTTGATGCAAAAAAAATATCGGTCGTTCGAAATGATACGAGGAGAAAATTTCTCTGGTCGCCTGGTATAAATGAAAGTCGCATAAAAATGTCCGCGTCTTTTAAATTCCCCGTGCGCACCGCGTCCGGTTCTATCTCTCGAAAGAACGTGCATCTCTCGCGAGTACCGGGAGAAAATAAAACGCCTCGCTGGGCGTTGGGCAGGGAGGAATATCTCTCGGCCGGATGCGACAGATAAATAATGCGGGATGACAGAAAAAAGGAGCCGTGCACGCATGACAGCCTTCCCTGCTCATTCTTCTTCGCGTGGAATCGCGAATCTCCATGAATTAAATAAACATTTCGTCGAAGACAGTTCCGGTCCCATATTCATAAGTTTACGGAACGACGAGTTGATTAAGTCGCCCGGATAGAACGACGAAATATTTGTCGCGACAACTTTCTTCTCGAGACTCGATCGTCGCCGAAATAAATGCATAACTTTAATGAAAGATTGACGATTGAAGTGTAGGTCCCGGATAGAACAGAAAGTCATGATGATATCAAAGTGACCTTAAATGATGTCAAAATGACAAAAAAATGATTAAATTATGATTGAAAGATAAATTTTGTAATCGTATTCTCGTCATTTTGACATTATCATGACTTCCTGTTCTGTTTGGGATGGATTCGACTTTTTTTCTTAAATTTCATATTTTGTGTTTATTAATCCTCAAATACTGCATTATTTGGCCACCCTATTTTACTGTACATGCATTGGGAAAAAAATTGAGGTGTTTTCTAACAACAGCCAAGTATCTTATTTAATAAAATCTTTAATTGTCTTATTAAATGTATTTTGGTTTTCTTTTCTAAATCAAATGATTTAACAAAATATAAGCAAATAATATATTTATTTACAGCAACTAAACTGTTTTGTTGGGCATACTTTAACCAAAATATTTTGTTAATCCGACAAAACTTTGCTTCATAACAACAAAACATTTTTCCTAGTGTGGGTTAGCGTAACCCAGAGTTTTTTTGGTTATATCTCAAGATCAGATAGGAAAAAAAAATATGTTAATGAAATACATATTTGAAAATCGAACTGAGTTACCGTAAATCAGTGCAGTGTTTGACAGTTAAGCGTAAGTTAGTTTTAGCAACGTCCCAACAAGAAGCGATTATCCGGTGACATAAACGGGCGTGACGGCTTCTCTTTTGCGAAAAAGAATACGCTTCGCGACAGTTACACGACTCGATCGCGTTCCCCTCGCTTACCGTTCCCACTTCATTGACATAACTACCGTTTCGCACGGAGAAATACGCCTCGCGTGCACGAGCACGAAATTCCCTCCTTTGGCCCAGAACTATTCCCGCGATAATTACGAGGATGCCTAGGCACGCGTGTGCATCAATGTCACACTTGTGCAACGCACATCCGTAATCAGATCTTGCCTGAATTGCAGGCAAGATGGACGGCCCTGATCGCACCGATGCACGCCAGCTAAAACCGCGACCGCCGCGGTGTCCGCTCGGCCAAGCCGCAAGACGCGCAATTTCGAAGTTGCTCGCTGTCGAGGACGAGCAGAGTCAAAGGATTTCGAAACTGGACCGATCGACCGCACGATTCTGCCATGCGGCGGATTAACCGGCCGTGGCAGCGATTTCGATGCGGCGACAACGTTGATTAAATTTAATTATCCATTGTCGATTCCGTCTCCGATAATCGGCTCGCACGATGAGATCGCTCGTAAGACCAAACGGACGTATCGACACGGAGATCTCGTCGACGCCAGGCTGCGTTTACGCTCTTGCTTTGCGGTACAGTCGCTCATTCTCTCTCGCAGCATTTGCGTAACGGCGCGGCGCGGGTATCGTGATAATCACGCTCAATCTTTACACGCGATATAGTATGCCTACAGTGACCATTCGTTCTACACTGAAAACAAAAATCTATAGGTAAACTTAGAAGATGCATTTAGTAATGCAATTTTGAAATACTTAGTTATTATTACCAAATATAATAATAATAATAATAATAAAACGTTTGATGATAATTATGATCACTTCATTTTTTTAAATATTATTTTCTCATAATGACCTATATGTTTAGTTGAAACTATTTCACCAAGATTCTTGGTAACTTTTATCAAAACTAGATTATTATACCCAATTATTATTAATCTTTTTTTCAGTATATATTACAAAGGACAATCCTTCATTTTAGGTCTGTGTCCTTTAGATTTAGTTTTTTTCTTGAAAACTCACTTTTGTCTTTTATTTCTGATAAAGTCCTATAAAATGTTTTATATTTCAGTCTTTATCACTTTTGTATATTTTGTTTAATGTCTAAATAAAGATGTGTTTCTTTTTTATATACATATAATTGTTTTAGTTTACAAAATTTCACTTTTTTTCATATAAATATACATATACTCAGGGAAAAAATATTAATGATAATAATAAATTTACTTTGCACTTGTTTGTGAAACAAGGGTAAGTGGCGGTGTCCTTAATTTTTCTCAAAAAACGATGGTCACCGTAATTATGCGGTCTGCGCGCCTTTTCGATTGCGTATCTTCGCAAGACACGCGCACTCCGCACGTTGCTCCGTTCCTTCCACTTATTATACCAATCTACTTTAATTCGCGCTACAATCAGATCCACGAAGATAGGGCGTTGGAAGGGCCGCCGCCGAAAAACGTGTTTCGCACGTCGGTGCCAAGTCGGCGGCGCCGCGTGGTTTTGGCCGGCGCGATACTCGAGAGAATTAACACGCCTGCTTGTCGTCCTCGAGTCGAGAGTTTGTGCGAAATTTCGCGTAATTGTCCGAAAATCCCGCGTGCGCTCGCTCGCTCGCTCGCTTCGCGTCGCCACGTCGCGTCATACATTATCGTCGCATCCTCCTTGACCACCCACTCACAATCGCTGTGCAGCAACGGATGCCCGGACGTGGATTAAATTACGCTCAATTCGCTTAAGACGTTTTGCCCTCTCAAATCTGCTTGTCGCTCGCGTCCAGCGCCGCGTACTTACGTCTGAAATAAGATCCCCGACCCCGCGACGACGATCGCTACGAGAGATAAAAGTGCAGGTATAACAGAGGAGAGAGAACTCACGGCGCCAACAACTCTCCGCTTTTCGTCTTTTTAAAACAACAACAGCGCTTCGTCTTTTTAAAAAGCGAGGGAAAATAGTTGCAGATGCGTTTCACGCGGTCGAAGTTTTTACGAGAAGGCACGGATCGATGAAACGTGTGATAATGCTGCTGGAATATCACACTATAGCCGCGCGCGGCTGCGTATATAATTTGCATGTTTTGCCGATCGTTCGCCTGCGGCCCGATGCCTTCGAAGCCGCTCTCACCGTGCCTGATCTACTTAATACATTATTTCCTTCGTATTACGATCTTCTCTCATTCGTTTCCACGCTATCGAACGATGTAGACCGTATTCCGATTCGACGATACAGTGATATACTCGATATATTCGATATATTGAATATTTCGTTCAAATTGCACATCTCTAACTGTTACATTTATATTTCTATATTTTGAAATTATGAGTACAGTGACCATCGTTCTTTGAGAAAAATTAAGGACGCTGTTACCTATCCCTCTTTCACAAACAAGTGCAATGTAAATTTCGTCGTATCATTGACATTTTTTCCCTAAATATACACATATTTATATTTAAAAAAAAGTAAAATTTTATAAACTAAAACAATTATATATATATAAAAGAGACGCATCTTTGTTTAAATATTACACAAAATAAACAAAGGTGATAAAGACTGAAATATAGGACTATTTTATAGGATTTTTCAGAAATAAAGGACAAAAGTAAGTTTTCAAGAAAAAAATAAATCTAAAGGACACATTGAAATCTAGAATAAAGGACTGTCCTCTGTAATATAGGATGGTTATCGTAATTATAAGACACAATACTTTACAGTTAAATAGCACAATTAGACATTGATCGTTTCAATTCAAAATAACACGAATTGATATTAATATTATTCCGAGTTCGAAGAGCTTTCTCAAAAGCGAGAAATTTTCAAGGTAACTCTCTTCAAGGTAACAGGAAAGGAATGTCCGTGTTGGCGTCATAGCGCGGAAACGTTAGGCACAGATGTTCGAGGTTGTGTAAAACTTGGCTAACACAGAAGCTGCGTGAAAACGGCACATGCGGTCAAATTAGCGACGACACGGTCGAATATACGCGTAGTCACCACAGCCTAGAATACACGCCGCCCCGCTCCGTCGCCGGTCCGTGGCTTTTGCTGCGATTCCGCCAGTCTCAGCCGCGGTACGCGCGACTTTTACGCCTAGTCTGCCGAGAACTCGGTCGAGCATTCTGACGGTGCCGTCGGCGAACGGCGACGGTGCCGTGAAGAGAGCACGCTTCGTAACCGTGCACCCTTTTTTCGTAACCGTTAATGCCGCCTCCTTTATCGGACATGAAGAACGAGATTCACCCATTACGCCCTGGCAGCCAATTTACAACTTCGTTCCATGTATCGAATCGGGAGCATCAAACTCGTTCCGGCGAGAATCTTTAACAGCCGCGCGAAAGGGGACCTTCGTCCCTCTTACCGCGAGCGGATTTTTATTTTAATTGTAATTACCTTTTTAACCAAATCTTACCTGCATTACACTGCAAAGAATAACTGTAATCTCGAAAATGATTCCATTTTTGAACAATTTCTGTTTCGCTAAAATTATAAGAAATACACAATGAACAATTTAGGAAAAGTCTATTTTATATCTAACGTAAAGGTTTCATTTTGAAATCTGACATGAGTTATAGATGAGATTTAAAGCTTATTATTATATCGTTATATTATCAGTAGAACAATGCCACACAATTAAATTTTTTTTTGGTTAATTAAGAATATTGAACAAAAAAATTTAATGTTATAATGCATAGAATTAATATGTTATACATATAGTCACTAGAATGATGCCACATAATTAAATTTTTTTCTTTCATTAAGAATATTGAATTAAAAAATTCAATCAGATACAATGCATAAAATTAATATATTATACATATAATTATCAGTATTATATATTTTAATTATAATATATTATCTATGAGATATTAATTCTAATTATTAATATTAATCCTTTCTCTCGTGATGCAGTCGAAATATTATTATTCAAATTTTATTATTTTATCGATCAAGTTGAGATTGAGTTGTTAAAAATTGAGCGCAATGTCTCGCGATGTCGCCTGTGTAAGAAATATATTGACGGGTTGAACTTCACAACGTCTGGTTTATCCACAGTTGGCAAATATTTCTCTCTTTTCTCTCTGCGATAGAACTATTCTTATTTATTGATAATTTGTGATTTTTTAACTGAATTGTACCAAATCATAGATATATGTCTATAAAAACACAAGAATAATAATAAATTATAAAAATATATAATATTTTTAATTATAATCATCTAATTTTTATCAGTCACATGATGTTCATAAAATTATCGATTTTCAAGAATCAATCTTTCGAAAATTTTTATTAAATACTTATTCAGATACATCGCAAAAGAATAATTATTTTTTAATGCCTATACATAAAATTATATAAATACATGCTATATGAGCATAAATTTTGCGCAAGCATTAGGCATAATATATCATATAGAAAAAAACGACGGAAATAGAGGCGAACGTGAAAACGCCCAAATAAAAATCGTCATTGTTTCACGTTCATTGTTCACTCGGTGCTTTGTCCTTGACGCGCGCTCCGATTTGAGAAATTCCCTATCGCGTCTCTCCACCTGTCGCCCCATCTGCAGTCCTCTCGACGGCGCACCGTACCGCTGCATGCGTGTTGTTCCGGCGTAAAGTTGCGCGCGAGTATCACGGTGTGTGCGGTGTGTTGGAGGCCGCGTGCGGCACGAGAACGGCTCCCCCCGAAAATGTGGTAAGCCGATTTTCCGGCGGGACGGGCCTGAATCGGCGGGCGATCAGCTGATCGGCCGGCGCCCACGCTTGTTTACAAACACCACGACGCGCACCTAACCTCCAATCGCCGCCGCGCAATCTGTCAGTTTCGACGTAGGCACGCGGCACCGATGACGAGATCGCGTCGGACGATCGCCGACCGAAAAATCGCGACCCAGCGATCGACCGATCGTTCGTACTCGACGTTTCCTTTTCCCTCGTTGTAGATGCACTGCACGGGCAATGGCACGATGGTCGACGGTGCTATCCGGGGTGTTCTTGGCTCTCTCCATGGTTCTCTCCCTGGGGAAGCTGCTGATGCTCGCCGCGGGGACCGGGAGCAACGGAGAACTCACGGAAGCGGACCAGTGGCTCACTGAGATCGGCCTCTCGCAGTATCGCCCGCTCTTTAGGAAAAATGGTGAGTATTATATTGTATTTTTTATTATCGCGTATCGCCGTTTTCGTTATCGCGGACTCTCCATCGGCGACTCGCGGGATCCATGAAGTCGTAGAGTTTCAGTTATCAAGACTGTTATCGTAGCTCCAATCGAGCTATCCGGAGAAGATCTTCTCTGATAATCTTTCGACTTGCAAAGGAATGTGAACTAACAAATTACTGTATCCTAATAAGATAACAGTCAATTTAATTAATGGAAGGTTGGAGAGGTTTTAAATGATTTTCAACAGGTGGCATTTAAACATTAAGGCTTATTACATTCTAATGCGTTTTTAATAATTAAATCATTAAATTTCGGCGACTTCACGTAATTTCCAAAGAGAAAGAAAATAAAATGTAATAATTTATAATAATTTTAGTCACACAATGATTTTTTTTATTATTATAATTGCAATTATCAAGTAAAAACAATCGATTATAATTATCTTGTATATAAATATATTTCATAAAATATACATTCAAAAAAAATCTGGTTAAAAACGAATCAAAAAATCTTGTAGACGTGATCAAATATTTTGATTATTATAATAGAAATTCTGATTATTATAAATAGAACTCAATATATAAATAGTATAAATAGAACAAATAGAATCTAGAACAAGTATTATAAATAAAACTCAATATTATAAATAGAACAAACTTATAAAGTATTGAGTTCATATATACAATACTTATAAAGTATTGTTTATATGAAAATGATTTCCTACTATCGGAACTTGCAATGGCAAATTAATATTATAAAATTAATATCCAGTTAATATAGAGCAATTTCTGCGTGCGTAATATCTTGAAATAGCACCTATTTCAAGATTGCATCGAGAGTTGCGCAAAAAATTTGCTTACAACTCGCATACGCAGCCACTGCGTAATATAAGTCGAGCATCTTGCGAGTTAAAATATCCAAGAATATATATGTACAGTTAGTACAGACGACACGTTATTAACGCGATAATTCTTTCCTTATTATTGACTGTGTCATGTAAACTGCCACCATTGTTGATCGTCATTGAACATCATCGTAGTAGTAGTGAATTATTTCGCTTGACAGATAGTTCAATTTCATGAATTTTTGGAAAACATTATGCATTTTTAACGTAAAGTCTGGTAAACGAAACGATAAATATTTTACACTGACGTTTTGCGTAGAATTTACGTAGATATATGAGATGCATGGAGATAGTATATTATGCATAATGGATGTTACAGAGGATGATGTAATTCATGTTGAAGGATTCACGTAAATTCTGTTAACATCAATAATAATATGCACATTATATATATTCATATCAATAATTATCATATATTATCTGTGTTAATGACTAACAGTGTGTTGTAATCTTCTTTAAAAAGGATCCTTTGAGAAAACATGCAATTTTTAAGTAAATAAAAATAATATGTTTATAATTATTGATATTTAAAAAAATTTTTCATATTTATCTTATATAAAAGTTACAAAATTTTGAGCATAAATTTATTTCTGTGAAATCACATGGCATTTGCATGAATAAAACGTATACTAAAAATTAATACTAATAAAGTGTTTGCTATTGACGTTATGACAAATTACAAAGATATTTTTATTCAAAAATAGTATATACGTTTTACAAAAAGATTGTCCGATGTAATTAATTATTTTTAATGTATAATTTAAACTAACCAAATTCCACTAAAATGAGAACGAAATTTTACAATTTGGATGTAATTGCTTTTATACAAATTGTACATTTTATTATGTAATAAAAATTACAACATTAAAATAATTTCAAGATGTAATAGTATTGCTTTCCGGATTTTTTTTTCAATGACATTTTTATAATTACTGCTAAATGAATTTATAATGAGAGATGATTAATGAGGATTATGCTTGTCACATTACTTTCGTATTATTGCGAGCAGCTGATGTAAATTACATTAATTTCTCTCGCGAGTGCATAAGACGATAACATTTATTATTTTGACGTAAAGATTTATCGTTCGGCACAAAGCCAATTCCTCTGCGGGCATCATTCCGGATACTATCGATTACTTCTGCCTTGCCAAATTTGATCTGCCTTTGTGATGAGCTGCAGCTGCTCCTTTCAAGCAGACTCAGCGCGTAACATAGATATCCTAGAAAGATTCCGACTAAATTTCCATTTACATTTACGCATTCAAAGTATTTCAATTAAATTTACAGTCGCTTGTTAACATACACAGAAATCGATACTTTTAATTTCACGTATATAAGCGCTATCGATACAAAAATAATTTAAAAGAGTTAAACCTCCGTCGAATCTATCTGGATGAATGTTAAAATAGCATCGGCAGTAGTGGAACATGACGTTACGTCGTCGGAGGGAGATTAATTACCGGGATCTCCGGAAATTTCAGGGTCACCGAGACAAGATATCGACTCGCCGAACTTACTCGTGGAAAGAGCGTGGAAGAGCGAAATCTGTTATCGCCGCGACATCCCCCGCGTGTTCGATATCGTAAAAAGTTTGCCGCGAGACCTTCTCCTTCGAGAGTATTCCTCGCGGCGCGGCGAGAGATTCGATATCTGATTGTTCGCCGAAGTTCGCGACTGGCTGTTACAAGTAGGAAGCGTATCCGCGCTCCATTAATCTCGCCGAGTGGGCTGCATCGTGCTAGAGCCCGAGATTAATCGCCACGCATCAGCGACGATATACGGATCATCGTCGAGACGCTCGTTTTTCCGCGCTCCACCTCGAGCCCGGAAGGAGGCCGTTGATAAAGCGATAAATCAGCGGCATTGCCCCGATCTTTTATCGTCTCTCGACAGCGGAGAATATCGCGCTCTCGCACGCTCTCGCGACTCGTGGACTTGGTGTCTCGTTATCGGCGGTTCACAAAGGGACGCGGCCCACTTGTTCAATATTTAATACCGTTCGAGTTTGGCGTCGGGAGTCCGCACACGCGATTTCTCTCGGTAGATATTGGTTGCAAAAATATCACTCGGCGGACGAGGCGAAAGTCCTTGATTTTTTATCGCGCGAATCTTTCAGTTGACGCGCAATCGAACGAAATCTCATGACAAACAGATAAGAAAAAGATGTGAAATATATCCCCTAGACCTTTGGCGCGGAAGAAATAGTTCGTGACACACGTGATATTTCTAGCGCGGGGAAGAAACCACCCAATATTGTAACGTATCGACACGGCCATATCTCATTGGTGATTTAGCGCGGGTTATTATTACTATCGGCAAGCACTGTTAACATCCTATCCACTAACCGATAAATGGCATTCACCTAATGGCATAGCTCTTCTGATAACTGATAATGGATATTGCGCCAAATTAATCGACGTACGTGAAAATTATTATTACAAAGTAAAAAAAAACACTCGAATCTCTACTAATTATTAATATATCCTGATAAATGCAAATAGATATCGATTTTAATCTTTCTTGATCACTTCTTGGCTGTATGCTTGAAGAAAATTAATGATTAGATGATAGTCTTTTTTGAAAATAAATTTCCATTTTTAACATAAAACACAGACACATGAAAGGGAACATAGTAGCAAAAAGTTTCAAGTAGACGTAGTTGTTTGTTAGCGCTTCTCCGCAGTCCAACAAATAGTCTTCAAGTATTATTATTAAAGCAGTGCTTCGTCGTGTTCTCGAGCCAGCGCTTAGAGCGGAATACACTTTAGATGCGAGCTTTCGGTGTTCCTGACCGCAACCGCCAACCGTTTTGCGGCGAAAGAAATCTAGAGCACCGAAAGTTCTCTACGATCTGGTCAGTGAGTGCGGAATAGAGTGAGGAAGCCTTGAAAATGAATAATGAATGTACACGCGGCATTCGGACCCATCGATCCGCTCGGGAGTGGATGTCGTCGGACATGCACTACCATTCATTTCGACCGCTTTCAACAATCGATTTCCTCGTCGACCGCGCGAAAGTATGTTTACAAGCTTCTTGTGTGCGCTTAAATTATTGAAGTAGGATAGCTCGATTTGCTGCCGCACTTGACAACGGAAAATATTAATCAAACTAATATCGCGATAAAATCGCGAAAAAATTTATTTAGTTGCATTCGAAGAAAATTGAGAACATTAATTACCGCGATGTTTTAATTATTATTATGTTATCGAGATATAAGTTAAAATAATAAATGGTTATAAATAGTAAATTAAGCTGGTAGATAAAAGTATTCATTCAGTAAAAGAAGCATTATTCTATGCATTATCTATTACAAGAAAGAAGAAAAATTGAAGATCGGTTTTTCACTCTTCGCTTTTCGCTATTAATTAGCTCCACAATTAAACTGATATTAATTAACTCGAACATCAAGATAGTATATTGCATTCGCTATATCGTGGCAATCAAATACTTGTGTACAGTATTACATTTATATTAAATATACAGTAAACCGCGTTATCGCTGATGGTCGTAAATTATCATTGCATCACGTTCAAGAAATTCAATAAACTTTAAAGTCCGATACTTTTACGCTATCTAGATAGTTTCGTCGCTTGACAAGAGACAGGTGCAATTATCGAAAAAAGTGCAGGATCGAATTTCCATCGGCAAGCCGGTCCAAAACCAATATCGTAGTACGTTCGAATGATGTTCCGATGGGCAGTTGAATACTTCTACGCTCAAGTACGACATTGGAATCGAACGTTTTTATCCTCGATGAAATTACTCTCCGAAGTTTTCCGTACGCGAAATGTCAGTGGAGTTACGTTTCTGGGTCTCATCAAAGCGCAGGCATTCTATGATCGAATTACTTCAAAGAGTCTCGATATTAAAGTGGAAATTGTCGAAAGGTTTAAATTGGCAAGAAAAAATTCTCGACGAATTTAAGAGAAGTAAAAATGAAAATATTTGAAGTTATAAATTATTTTTTATATTTATAGTAATTTAATATTGTTATAAATTTTATAATTATGTCACGAAAAATATTTTTTTCCTTTTTTAAGAAGAATCAAAAATACTAAAAATTGCATCAAATTTAAAACAAAATTTTAAATAATGTCAGTATGTGAATTTAAATCCTTAAATCGCATTAAACTTTGTATTTGTTTCCAGGGACATTTGAATATCTTATAGTAATAATAGTTTATAATTAGTTTTATGCATTAAAAAATGATTCTATTAAGAAAAATTTTATTGAGAAATTAGGACAACTTCACTATCACTTTGGTATTTTTATGCATTTAAATCACAATTATTTTGATTAAATCACTTTCTTCTTGAAGTCATTCAAGCATCATAAAAAGAAAAGTATCAAATCAAATTCTGCTTCTAAAATATTTGACTCTATTGATTATACACGTATAGAGTCTACTGTATAAATGCGGTTTATCTCTGTAAATCTAAAATTTAGTTTCGAAAATTTTATATCATAGAGAATAAGATTTCTAGAAATAGAAAGCTTTTTCGAATTTTCTTTAGTGATCCCTCAATCTCATCTCTATTCTTTCCGGCGAGGAATCCTTTATTATATACGTGCATTGCATTCTCGTTTCGCGGGTTATATCATCTCAAATACCTTGTTTTCTATACAATAGTTGTAAGTTGGCAGCCGGGATTTAGCGAGAGAACTCGTGTCGTCCTACTTAGCGGGAGTCCTTTTTGTTTTCCGTAAGAAGCGAGATGCATCTCCGTACCTGGCATTAAAGTTCTCTCCCGTGAAGCGTCCTATGCACGATACAAAAGAAACCGACATCGCGTCATCCTCGAAAGTCAAATATCGAGAAACTTAATAGCGTAACGACGTAGCTTTTAAGTAATTAACGTTAAGTTCCTGAGGCGAAAGTTTTCGCCTCGCTTTTGTTCCCTTGATACGCTACAAAATTCCAGGTGGAAACGTCATCGCACGGCAAAAGTAAGCGGAACAATTCTTAATACCGTGAAATTGCGCGAATCGCCGGAGTGCAACTTGTAATTTTACAATTTTATTTCGTTCCCGTCGATAAGAGACATTGCTTTCAGGAAAAATTCAAGGAAAGCTCGACGTCTGCGTCTCTCTATCGAATCCACTTTGTTGCGTAAGCTCGTTTGCAAAATGAATTCATTTTCTACAACATCTTTCGTCGGGATGTTACTGAAATACAGCAGAATGGAATTCGTATGACATACGTTTCGCTTGGCAATGCTGCCCGGCAATTGTTCGATTTTCGCGAATGTCGATTTCAATCCAGTCACGTGCCTGACGTGCTCTCGCATCATCGGCGCATCCTCTCGTTGAACCGCGGTGCTTTTCAGGACACGTTTCACATGACTGTCGCGTCCGTTTATATCATCGGTTTAACGGAATTCGTTATTCATTACGACAAAATGAAATGCGTAGGATGAGACGAGAATCTAGATGATAAGAGTATTAATTTTAAACTTCGTTTTAAAACAATTTTATAGCCGTTAAGAAAAAAAGCTTCAGATTGAATCGAGTATTTTCTTATATAAGCTATATAAAGAAATAACCGACTAAACTTTTCCAGCATATTTGGCAAGTTATTTTATATCAAGGTTACGTTGTATTTACATATTTGATGTATGCATAAAGCGACATGCCAAACGTGTTGGAAAAATTTAGTCGATTACCTTGTAGAATGTTTTTTTAATGCATAATATTTGCTACATACACTGACAATGAGAGAAAAATATAGTTACTTTTGAATATCCAATCACAATTTTCGATATTTCTAACGATAATTATGGTTGACATAATGATGCATATAGTTGTAAAGTTAATCATACGAGTATTTCGTGTTAGAAATATTCGAAAACTCTATGGTTGGATCTAAAAGTAACTATATTTTTCTTTCAGTCTACAAAACAATCTCATTGTTCAATCAGACTTCTGCATGAAAATTATCTATACGTATCTGAGCTGCGTTCGAGAATTGTTTTTTATCGATCCTCGGTTTTCAAAATTCCACCGGGCTCTTTTTTTCGGTGGACCATCGATTTGCCGTCAGTTTGTGTCAGAGCGCGTACGCATTACGATCGGTGTTACGATCGGAAACACCGGCGGGCGCGGGATGCGGGGAACGGGGATGATGCGGTCGAGCGTGGCCGTGGCGTGACGACGCCTCGAAGACGGGGAGAATCGTTCGAAAGACGACAAGAGTAGGTCGACGGCGTGGTGTCTCCCGCCGCGCCGGAGGGTAGCGCCAGAGAGAAGGGTGGCGTGGTCCTCTCGCGCTCGCTCGTGGTGGGGTTGGCGTGGCGCGGAGGCCGGAGGGTTGGCTCCGGCCGCGTAATCACATCGCATGCAGTTGCCTGGCGTGAGTTCGCGCGAGCGCGTCACCGCGGCAACCGCGAGTCCACGTCGTCGGAGCGACGTTTGTTGAATCTTGCCCCGAAAAGTTTCACGGCGCGTCCCGCAGATTCTTCTCCCCTTCTCTTTCTCTCTGTCTCTCACGTTCTCCGTACTCACTGCACGCGGGGCATTATGCTCGCGGCCAACGAGCGCCTTATCCACGATAGAAACGGCGTCCTTATCAACGGTGAGGCTGCGTGCGAGTCCCGATCAGCTGGCCGCGCGGAGAGTCTTTGACACGCTGGTGGCCAGTCCAATTTTTAGCGCGACACCGTCACCAGTGGCATCCAGTCGATCGTAGGAGCGACTCGCGTCTTCGGAAGGTGCGACCGGGAGCATCTTTATCCCCACCCGCCTTCTCGCTTTCGGAGAGCCTCGCATCTTGTCCCGACCTAAATCTCATAGATCTCACTGTTCACGCGGAGCCTCTTCTGCGAGAGCTAGTCTCGCGAGTGGAGTACTGATCGTGATCTCGTAAATGTAAACTTTTTCGACGTAAAAGTAAAGTCTCTCGCTTATCCCGCATGTCCTCTCGTCTCCCCGTCTCTCTATCTGTCTCCTGAAGGAAACAAATCGTTCCTCTCTTCTTTTCATTTGCCGCCGTCGGAAATCGAATTCGAGAGTTTCTCCGCAAGGTAGAGAGATGGAAGCCGCCGTCGGTTTGAACCGTAAGTTTACTACTTGCGCCCGCCGCATCCGCTCGTATCAAACAGCGAGCGCGCACTTCTTCACGGCATACATTTCCGCACTGGTGACATCGAGTTGCTAAACTTGCATCCCACTGCCATAAACATCACCGGAGTTAATCTGGGAAATTTCTGCCATTTCATTCCACATCGCTTTCCACCCTTTGCGAAGTCACAAGATCACAATGATTGTTGCTGAAGAACGAAATCTTATTTATCTTCTTTTTTTACTTATTTTATCACATTAATTCGCAGATTTATACTACGAATCACATTCTGTAGCGCAAGATTAAAATATTGAAATATCGAAATAGAAGAGATTATAGGACGGGGATTTGCCGCGTATACTTACCTTTGCTCCGTTTAAATTTGTTCGAAACGATGATTTCGTGATTGTTTCTTTTTCGAGAGAATATAATTATAAAACCGAGCAAGTCGAATATCTTTTTACTCTTCGATGCGAAGGCGTTTACTTTTCTAATATTTTCTCAAATTCTTTTCGTCGCGAGAGAGTATTTTACGATGCATTTGAGGGAACGCTTAATTCACGTCGTGACTTCATCTTTAATGGTTGAAGAAACGCCTATAGTAAAATTCCATTGAAAGGAAACGGCTGATTCTTCTTATTGTTTCTGATAAATATGGACCGTATTTAAGTCACGACGAAAGTTGTCAAGTGCGAAATAATGCAATCGGCGGTTTTACCTCGAAGAGAAACGCCAAAATTTCCGCGCGAATCCGAATTTCCATGTTAAATTCAATGCGAGATGGCAGCGACGGTGGTGGATTTATGCACGGCTGGATTCGGAACTTTATTAGAGAAGGAGAAAAGAGAGATCGTTTCGGGTATCGAACGACTTGACGTCATCGTTGTCGTCAATTCCTATCGAAATCTAGATTTTTTTCGGGTCGGAATATGCCAGAGGGGGAGAAAGACGTCGACTTCGCGCTTCGACGCGGTTACGAGAAAACTTGCTGGTCGTTGCGATTTTATTAGATTCAAAGGACGGCGCATCCGCAACGGAATGTTCACGGAGATGGTTTACCATTCGTGTGGTTAACCCTTGATTATCTTGGCACGACGCAGTGGAAACTCTCCACTGCCAGGATTTCGCTATTTTGTTGGAATTTTTTACGACTCGTAATATGTATATGCGCTGACTCTTCCGTACCACATTTTTTATGTACGAGAATACAACTCGCGCAACGTGATGGTACCCTTAAAATCGATGTTACGCTTGTGGTACGATTGCATATATTTAATATAATTGTATTAGAATGCCATGCGTGAGCTTAACGTGACACACGTACATGTTGAATGTACAAGCTGCTTGTAACGATAATTAATGCGGAATCCTAGCATGCCTCCGCAGCTATTATTAACTTAGAACGCAATTAGTTGCAATATAATTTACTGTTATTCTCGAGGCCGAACGCGCTAAAACTGGGAACCGGTATCCGTATCCGTTACAATAGCGGCCGCGCCGTCCACGGGGATCACGTTCCCCGTCATTTTCCTCATTGTCGGCTGCCGTGAATTTATGCGAAAGGCATTCTCATTGTGATATATGCGCTTACATTATACACGGGTAACGAGCCGAAGAAAGCTTTCGCGGGCAACGAGTTTGCGATGTAGATTAACGCCTCGCAAACGAACGAGATCGATCCTCCGAAACTCGGCATTGCGGCGAAAAACGTATAATCCGCGCGGCTCGTCTCGCATTTATTATCTCGCCAGTGAGCTTCTCCATCTGATGTATTCGAGACGGAGAATAGCGACTATTTTGAGTCGAAGCGTTCGCGATATCGTTTCAAAGCCTCCCCGTCGCAAAGCGCATAAGCGCCAAAAACATTTTACCCGGCTCGAGAACTTTCTCAGCGATTACTCTTCGACCGCGCGGCCAAGATAACGTCGGGACTGGCTGGTTAATTAGGACGCGGGCTCAAATTAAGAGATATATGGGATAATACGCTTGTGCCGCACGCGAGATCGATTTTCCGAATGTTACACGCGATGTTACATGCGAGTACATAGATAGACGGAAAAGTATCGATCGCCCCCTCCCCCTCTCCCCCAAATGACCTCAACCTTCAAACTTACCGCGCCGGAAAGCTCTTTCTTTAGGCCACGTAAAGAATTTCTGACACTATAACGACCCGTAATCTTAATCGCCAGAAGGGCACGACGCAAAAGCATTAGAGCGAGAGATCGTCGATAGTACGTTTCTTGTAAGCGCACTGAGAGAAAAATATAGTTACTTTTGGCCTCAACCACCTCAATTTTGTAATATTTCTAACGATAATTAACATAATGCTGCATACAGTTAAGTTAATCATATTTCGTGTTAGAAATAGTCGAAAATTATGGTTTGGACTTTTGAGGCTTAAAAAGTAGCTACACAGAAAAAACATTAATTTCAAATCAACAATACGATTCTCATATATAAGCAAGAATATAAAATCTGTCTTAAAGAATTTGATAATTATCATCTTAAACAGAAACAAATTTTCTTTGTGCGAACAAGTTATTGCCTGTTTAAGATTATTAAATTCTTTAAAGAAGATGTTATATTCTTGCTTATATAATATATGAGAATCGTATTGTTTATTTGAAATTAATATTTTTTCTTTGTATATTTTTCTCTCAGCGCACAAATAAGTTCGTCGAAGAAAAAATGTGACAAATACGAAAATTAAATTGGCGTAATAATTTATTTGCAATTTTAAGAGTTTATGAAGATTCATTTTGTAGCATTATACAGATAATTTTTATTATTTGATATTTTATAATCGTTTCTATCGCTAAAATGATTTTTCCCGAGCTAGATTAAAACGTCTTTCACGTTGGACAAGCGGGTAACTCGCCACGCGAAACCTTCATAAACATGAAGATTCGTTTCATGCAATCACGAGCCACACGTACAAGTTGCCGTAAGTCGAATTTCCCAGGAATATCTCGGCGAAATGGTGCGGAAACGCGCGTGCCGGGATATGAGTTCAAACGGCTAGAAGCCATTTTGTCGAGCCTGATTGCACAGTATAGAGAATTGCAAATTAAATCCAATCCGAGAGTCCGCGTGATTTAACATCACGTCCTTCCCACCGCCCAAGTATCATCTAAATGCATGAGCCTGTTAATTGCCTCGGGACGATAGTTACCTGGGAAGGCTGTTATCGGCGCGAAATCGCACGGCGAAATTTTCGACGATTAAGCGCAGTAATATTCCACGGCGAACATCTGGATGCGAGATACGCGAGGGCTTTAGCTATAGAGCGCGCGATCATATTATGAAATTGTGTTCTTCGTGATACACCTTGATCCACTTACGCAACAAGGACAGCAGGTATAAGTAAAACGATTATCAACCGCACCCTAGACACGTGGAAATGTCTGTTTGCGAGCGCCTCATTTTCCGCATTATCACTTATGTATTCAAAACCGGATTTATGCGAGCAAACTAGAAGATAACTGCAGTACTACGGATTATTGCGAAAACCAATGCGTAGAAATTACGTTGCTTATGCAGCTTGCGGATGCAAATTTATCCATTTTCATCCGGCTTTCCGGTTTCAACGAAATGGCAAGAGCAGGAACGAATTATCAAAGCGCGGCGAAACGGAATATCATTTTTAACGCGTCGAACGGAACATAACGATTGATTGAGTCGTATGTTTTCCACAGAATAGAACCTGTTCGCTACTACGCATCTTTCCAAAGTTTACCGAGCATCGCGTTCATCGAACAGAACAGTTTTACCAGTTGTTTCCAGAAATAATTCAACCGTATCGTGAACGTTGTCGACTGCGTTACTTATCATCTTTTTACAAAATATGTTTGGACATTAACTTTTTTTTTTACATTCCCCAAGGCACGATGGTTCTCTCCATAATTCAGCGACGTAAAAAGGACGTTGTTTCGCGCTCCGCAGACCAATGTCCGCCGCTCGATTACACTCCAGGGAATAAAACGCAACTAATTGAATGCGGTCGTGTAGGGAAACTCTGCATTGTGCTCCGCATAATTGCATAACTCGGGAGTATCGTCTGCGACAGAGTTTCCAATTAGTTGCAGTCGCTGTTGTATTATCCTTACTTATGTGACTGGACCGCTATCGTTATCAGATGCCGCCTTCGTCAGCCGTGTCGCTCTAAACGTGCCCGCTCTAGAAAGTTACGGACGCAATCACGAACCGACAAAAGCAGAAATTACTTGCATAGCTTAAGTTGAATTCTCCCGAAACACCTCCGCGAAATGACGCGGAACGCAAGTTTGGGAAATGGTTTAAGCGATTGCCACGTCTCTGAACGTGATCGCGCGATAATTACGGTGATCGCCCTACATTACAGAGGACAGTCTTATAGGACTGTGTCTTTAGATTTATTTTTTTTCTTGAAAACTCACTTTTGTCCTTTATTTCTGACAAGTCCTGTATTTCAGTCTTTATCACCTTTGTATATTTTGTGTAATGTTTAAATAAAGATGTGTTTTCTTTTTTTACATGTAATTGTTTTAGTTTATAAAATTTTATAAAATTTTTTCATATAAACGTATATTCAGGGAAAAAATATCAATGATATTGGCGGCGAAATTTACATTGTTTGTGGAAAAAGGAGATACGTGGCGGTGTTCTTTATTTTCCTCAAAGAAAGATGGTCACCGTAGCGATAATGTAACTTGTGTCACCGCGTATTAAAAAACGATCTTTTATATTTTGTACGACGTTTGTGAAATGAATGTCCAGTCGATTTGCCGGCTCGCGAATACCGCGCGAGAAGAATAATAATGTCAACCGAGAAACGTTTTTCCCCGTTATCGCGATATTGTTTATAAACGCTGTCACGCAGATATCGACTGGGACTTGTGTGAATGCGCGGGGCGAAATATAGCGCGGCGCGTATTTTTCTTGTTAATTTTTTCCTGCTCACAGCGATACGAATACACGAATACAAATATTAATGAAAGACATGGAAAAACATGTACCGCTCGCGCACCGCAGCAAGGATATATGTGCGGCCGCACACTTGTCACTTTTTTAATTCATGCTCCAGAAGTTGACAGAAAGTTTATTGCTTTATTAAGATGTAGATTTATGTGTGCCGTGTCCTGTGAAATAATGTTCGCGGCACGAGAAAAAAGAAGGGATTGGACATTAATCAAATTAAATAAATTTATTTGATGATGCAAGCAAGTTAAATATATCGGCCGCCTGTTAATATCGCGACAGCATAATTTCGTGTGAAAAAACTTGTGGGAGAGAAAGAGTAAAGGGTCGGGCGTATCCCAACGTGACACCGCGCGACATAAATTTCGCGAGAAAATGAAATTTTATAATTGGCGGTCGCAATCGCGCGTGTGTGATGGACAAAAACAAGCGCGGAAAACGCGCGATCGATCTGCCCTATCTTCGCGCACCAGCGCGAGCCTCTCATGCATAACCATGAGCAATATGTGACATACATATTGCCCCGGTTTTCCTCGCCCTTCGCTCTGCACGAGCGTCGAAAGGATCGTTAGCGCAAAGTAACAAGTACCGTCGGAAGGATATCCCGTTCGAAAAGGTCAAGAGTCTCTCGTCCCCCTGCAAGAATCGAGACTTCTGCCTTTGTCCTAGCCCGGAAGTTATTTTCGCCCGACGGCGGAATGGTACACGCGACGGTCGCGGAAAAATATGAGCTCTCTTCGTAAGATGCAGCCGGCGAGCGAGCCAGCGTCTCGCCGCGACTCGTAACTCACGAAATTCCGACTTGAATCATTCTAACGCAACTATTTTTTTCGCTTTAACGCGACGCTGAAACTCGCTCGTAGCTTTTCCTACTAAACATTTTTGTACGTGATCGAAGTCTTTCAACTATAAATCCACGAATTAAGGATCTTGAAGTCATCCTGTCTACTAAAGCGGATTAGCCTATTTCGTAGAAGCCAGTTTATCGCGAGGCAAAATCAACGCTCGAAATCGCATAATCTCCCATAAAAAGTATGGGAGCTTATTTCACAGTCGAGATCCGGTTATTTGACAACTTGTTAGCATTACGGAAGATCTATTTATTATCGAATTCGAAAGCTTATCGAAGAAATGAACCGTTTCACAAAGTCTTTATGCCATCAATTTGATGGCATAAAAATCCTCTTTCACGGATATCGATACTCGCGAATTGTTACAACTGTTAAACGTTTAATACGCTATTCGACGTTGCACTCGTTACAATCCCGTTACACCCTGGACTTAAATATTTCAATGATCGCAGTCTATTGCTAGCGGGGTATTGACGGTTGAGCTTTATAACGCCGTTAAACTTTCTGCAAGTCGTAGTACTTGTGTAGTTTGATCTAGACAATACACTCGCATAACACTAGAAAATCATGTTACTTATATCCCCTGAGAATTCTAGTCGCGCGAATATATGCATCGTGCAGTTTTTCTTTTTCAGATTGCCTTTGTTTAATCTTCGCAAGCCCTCCTCCCCTTCGTAGCCTCCTAAATTACTCCGGCACCTATTAATATTATCTAGAGTTATCAAAACAATTCTGATATATTAACCACGCTATTAAGCACGTGCAAGATACAGTTGTATTGTACGATATTACGAATATCGGAAATCGATGAGACTATTACGATTTTTCATACAGAATGTATATAACGTTCGCATTACCATAAGACATCTATCATCTCGATCAGTCATCTATCATCGGGATTATTGCATTAAATATGTAGTAACGTTAAACGTTTACGTAGCGACGTTAAACATTTTCATAGCAAGAATTGTATTCATATTCCTTGAGGAACCGATCGGACTTTAGAAAGACGTACATACGTATGTATGTACATCCCAGTCTCAGTATCCCGTTCCGTATTTTTATCTATTCATACAGAATTTTCACACGCGTGGAGCGCTTTCCCCGCAACTATATAACATTAAGCGATCAATTTTGCGCAGAAAACGAGAAGTGTGCGGAAAATGTGGATGCGCGAACCTCGCTGTGACCTCGGGTGGACTCTTGACCCCCTTTCGAAAATACTTAATTTATAGTAATGTATGGTCACCGTGATTGAACGAGGATCGCGTCCCCATTCCATCGCAATGCAGTCCTTAATATTAAATCGTTTATTAGGCCGTTGGGAGTATCCTATGCGTTCAGATTTTGACAGAGATTGACCAGATTGATTGAAATCTTGAAAACAATTTGATTAAAAACTTTATAGTAACGATATAGAAACTGACTCTTTTGAAATTTGGGATTACATATCACACATTGAAATGTGGGATTTATTATCTATTAAATACATGTTACAATGTTTAAATAGCCAATTATGTCTACACGAAATTATAAATTATAAATTATACTAAATACTGAATATGTAATACGTTATTGTGACTGCGCTATTGTGACTATACATACACTACATCGTTTGTTTCGTCCCTTTCAATTTATTATTTATTGTTTAAATCGTGATTATCAATAAATGAAATTAAATAGAATTTTTACTTACCATTTTAGTTGCACTGCATGCTATTGAGAAATTGAAGCAAGTAAAAACGGCACGACAGTCTTGCGTTGAAACTTTTACACGGCTTGCAATCGACCTTCTAAATTAAATGATGAAACTTTAAGGATTTAAATTCTGGCCAAGTTTGGAGCGTGCCACTGTTCCTCCTCAGCCACTGTTCCACCGATTGTTCTTATTTCATAAATCCATTCCTGCAAGATTACGATGTGCCTTTAATTAAGGACTAGGTGCACGATGAATTATGCGTGCTATTACAACGGATTATGAGTAGCAAGTGTTACATGGTGCTTCTTCTAATCCTTTTGCCCATCTAATCATCTCGCTATAATTTTTAATTGTTCTCTTCATTAATCACATGTAGAAAAATGGATTCACCGTTACAAAAATAATCGAACGATCCGCTAATGTTGAAATGTTTCTACACATAACTCGACACTCGAGATTTTGTTTGTTAAAATTCACGATTCGATCAGTTTTGCAGAAATTTATCTACATTCTTTCCCGCCCGCGTGTAGAATCGATTATTTCCGATGATCCATTTACAAATTGCTAATTAATGTTCATCCGTCCGACTTCATTGGCTTTGTCTCGATCGCAGCGGCTTGTCTCACCTCTATTTGCTTCCACCTGCATCCGTACTCGCGAATCGCCAGGAATAATTGAAATTAATTGTGCTTCGCCCCGTCTATTCTTTCACTCGCGTACGTACCGGAGGCAGGCATTGTTCGGCCCGAAAGGGTGATTAATGTTTTCCATCGTTGAATTAATTCTCGACGAAAACATAAACGCCCTTTGTCTTCCCGACGTAGATTAAGCTCCCCGATCTCTTTTTTTTTCTGTTTCGCAAACGCGCACTCTGCACCTCTGCGTTCCGGCGGTGTAATTTCAGTTGCTTTGTGTCATACAAAGGCGGCATATACGGCGATTGAAAAAGTTAATGATGTTCACCGTTTAATCCTCCGATGCACATTGAGCTTGTATCACTTTTTCTCATTTCAATGCGAGACGAGCTCGGTGATCCGCGCAGTAATCCGATTATTCTTTCAGCATTGAAATAAATATTCATTCGCATACGCTTCTCGTGCAATTATACGATAATATAATGCTGCTAATTTTAAACGTGCCATTTTAGATACGTATTTGAGAAAAATATACACAATGCATTGCATTGAATCAGAATAGTTTTATTGCACCTTCAATCTACCTCAAACCCCATGTTAATCTCGGTGACTACTAGCAATTTCTCAGGAAAATGGTCAAATTAATAACGAGATTTCCGCCGTCTAATGCCGCGCTAGTACATGAGTACACGTAATTACGCTCGTTTCTCAGTACCTCCAGAATGTCTGTCCAACTATTCGCAATTCCGTGAAGTAACGAGCGGTCGCGTTTCCGCGACGAAATTTAACCGCGCGCAATCCAGAGATAGTGTATCGCGGAGCGGGATCTCTTATCATTCACCGCACTATTTGCTGTCGCTGATGCACCATAAGTACACGTAGCGTACTTCGAGTGAATGAATAAACGAAATCTTCCGAAGAGATGCGGGAATCGTCACCGACAATGCGACAACGGTGAACGGGACAATGCGCCGTTGAGAACGACCGTAAAGCTACGAAAGGGCATCGAGAAAGAGAAAGAGAGAGAGAGAGAGAGTGAGAAATTATGCCGGACAAAAATCCCGGCTGCCGAAATGGACAACGCGAGAACAAAGATTTCCTTGCCGGCGAAATATCATCCATCGGCATGTCGTTGCGACCCAGCGGGAGCGCATCCTCCGGTGAGTAACTACTCTACTTACTGAGGACGAATGTCTGATGCGAATCTCGAGAGCCAGCATATAAACCGCTTGATACCGCGCTGCATAATTTGCACTGACGTACGTGTAGTAATAAATACGTCAGACCTGCGCGTATGCAGAAAACATAGCGAATTAACCCTTCAATTTCGAAATCACCATATATACGTATACCTCGATGTTCCTTAGCACGAACATTTTTTTCACAAATTTCTTACGCCCACTCGTGACTAATTACAGTTTCGACGTAATGGATTTTTGAAAAAGATGTTTTTATAAGGAGCGCTTCAGAATTGGCGTTTTTCTTCTTCCTTTTTTCATATTTCCGCAGATTAATCATTATGAGAGACAACTCGACAGGTGAAACATTTTCCTTGACAGGATATTTATTTATACGTGGAAGATAAAATATTTAGTAGAGTAGAAAAATATTCACTTCAAGCGACTTAAACGTTTTTATAGGAAGCTTTATTCGTTCTCGGCGATTATAAATTTTTTTCAGCTACCAATTACGACGATTTTAGGATTAAACACAGAAAAATATTCATTCTACAGACGAGAAAAGCAATTACTTGTTTTATTTTANTTTGTTTAAATAATAATTTCCTTNAGCTAAAAATATTTTCTTAACAGTAGTTTAAGATATAATCGTTACAAGTCCAAAATATGTTTTAAGTAAATATGATTGCTTATGATGATTTTATGATAAATTTGCGTACATATAAACTTACCAAATACTTAAAACAAGTATATTGACTCGTAGGTAATATATATTTTTCTATGTGTAACGTAGAATTGATATATTTGTTGCGTTATACAACCGATTTCGACTCTCTCAAGTGCCTTAATAGTTTTCTTACGACGTGTCCATTAGTGACAACCTCTCTGCCATATCTGCGCTCCGCGGCGATACATTTCGTGAGATCGTTTCTCGCGTATATGCACTCCTGAGGGGTGAAAGGGGGGAAGGATTCGGACGTGGTTAAGCCGGTACGAAGTTGATTGAACAGATTCAGAACGACGCACTCCTTCATGAAAACTTCCGAGTCGGCCAATTTAGCGTCGTCTGCGGCGCAAAGCCACAGTATACTATTCAGCCAGTCGTCTTCCCTGCGTTGCTCGGTTTTGTAACTTATCCCCAGATCCTGCATCCACAACGTCAACTGCAACGTGAAGTTTAGATTTGAAACTATTTCCGAAATACTGTTCCATTGTAACGAAACTGTCAGATCGATAACGCGAGCGTCAGAACGGAATGTCAGCATCCGCTTAGATATCGCAAACGAGGATGAAACATTAATATGTCTCCACGCGTTTCGCTTCTATTGTCATGTTACACAGATATTCTCGATCCGAATCAAAGCCCGAAGCTTGATTTCTCGTCGTCGTTTGTTCCGTTCGTAATGCTCGCTCGAGCGACAGTGTTATCTCGGACGAAAAATGCAATGCGCTCACCGTGCCGCGGCACCGGAAGGTGAGGGGATTTCCGGAGAAGCGAAGCTTCTCAAGGCCGGCCATCGGTAGAAGTTGGGCCGGTTCCAGGCACGTTAGACGATTCTCCCTGACGTCGAGCCATTTGAGACCACGCACTTTCTCGAAGACCGTCGGCTCGATCGACGTGATGAGATTGTACGACAAATCCAATAGCTCCAGTGCCGTCAAATCGACGAACCACTGATCTCTCACCGACGTGATGTAGTTGTACGGCAGACTGAGCTTTTTCAACTGTCTCAGACCGTCGAAGGCGGAACCGGAAATGTCCTTGATGCCGCAGTCGTGTATGTTCAAAGAGATTAGGTTCCTAATGTATCTTAGGAACGACCGGTCGGGAATATTTTCCACCTGCGATTGGAAAATCATGATGTCGCTGACGATCGGTCCGCCGAAAATTAAAGCGTCCTTTAACGTCACGTTGGAACATTTTAGACGCTCGCCGAAACCTAGACGCAATTTAACAGAAGACTGTAATAATATTTATTGAAAGAATTATGGCAATAGCAACGCTTATTTATTTTTTTTATCGTCTCACATGTTTTACATTTTAGCAGTGCAATTTACAATTTATCGTAGAATAAAACAAACTTTCATTGCACGCACGCGTAGCTAAACTAGAAAATAAGAGAAAAAGATTCTCTGAGGACAAGGAACTGCAGAGAATTCTTGTAAAAAATATTATAGGGATATTGTCTCACCGTCCTCGTTTCTGCTGGTGGTGCACGCCGCACGTGCGACGTCTACGAAGGCGGAGATGCAAACGAGAGCGAGAAGCGAGACGCGGCACATCTCGAAACGCATTCTGTCTACGAGCGATTTTACAACTGACTGTTCACTGAAAACAGATATAGTGAATAAACGTCCAGTTCCTCCGTGTATGCCGAATTATCGCAGCCGACGCTTCCCGTTCTCTATCAGTGATACCACGCTATCGTGAAACAATTGTTACGCAAATACTTCGGATGCCGTTCCGCTGATTACAAAAATGTCATCAAATCATTAATTGACGATGCGTTGTCATCTACGACATCCCATCTTCCGATAAAAAAAATCCATAAAAAGTCAGCCTCAGAAAATGCAATCATAATTTACGTATTAAATTCTACTTATTAAACTTTCATAATGTTGGAAAGTATGATAAAAGTATATACATATAACACATGTCTCGTAACAAAGAAATCCTTTTATCTCTTCTCGAGAAAAGAATGCGAATTCAAGAAAGTGCCTTGAAGTCTTAGTTTCTCGTTTGTTACGTTTGTTCCTTCGTCTCAAGCTAACTAACTTGCTCGTTGCCAAACGAATGTGGATTGTTTTTCTTTTGTGACAGGCATCTCGACCCTCGCGAGTTGCGGCGAGGTGGATGCGCTACCCGAGCTGCCGGCACAAGATGAGGAACGTCTGCAGCGCGCTGCGCGTCTGCTGCAACAGAGACTGGTACTACGTCAATGGCTGATGGACCATGGCCTACATAATTACTATCAAAAGTAAGAAAAATAGCGTAAATATGGAGAACTCAACAACAGACAACCGTCATTGCATTTGAATGTTGACTTTTGTTGGCTCTTTGAATTACTTTGTATCTTATATATGTATAATTAGAACACTAAGAGAAAAGTATGTGGTATTTGCGACTATAATTGTATAGTAAAATAATTATAGTCAAGAATATTATTTTTATAGTAGTTATTATAATATTGGTAATAATAATCATGCTCATAAATTACATAGATAGATCACAAGTTATAGTGATATTATAGTTACTTCAACTATTTTTTTCTCTCAGTGAAATAATTATATCGACCGATTTTTCTGTTATTGTATTTAGGAAGGTAATAATAATGATTATCTCTCTTTTCTGCTTGTTAGTTTTTTCTTCGTAAAAACTAACAAGCAGAAAAGAGAGATAATCATTATTATTACCTTCCTAAATACAATAACAGAAAAATCGTACACGAGTAATTGGTTTTTAAATTGTTATTCAATTTAAATAAATTTTCTTTAGAAAGATTGCAAAAGTATACTTTGCCAGGTATACTCTAAGCATGTACGTTGAAGATGTATTTTGCTAGGTTGATGCAAATGGAAGTTATGTCCCTGGAGGATGTATACTGGGTGGAGGACAATGCGGCACGGGCAGCCCTTGGCAAAGATCTCCCACGATGGACCCAGGCTAGGCAGACGTTACCTACTTCAAAGGAAGATTTGGAAACTCTTAAAGCGGATCTGTGGAGTGCCGTTGTAAAGAACAGCCAACACCAGGATGCTTGGACCTGGGGTATGAGTCCGTGTTCTTCTATCGCGTTCTCTCTATTTCCGTGAAATGAAATCCCTTGTCTGGAGTGAGAAATCATTTTTAGATGAAATCGAATAATCATTTTTACGTTAGCTTTGTGTTTGAGGGACTTTTCAGAAAAATTAGAAAATTTGATATTGCGCTTGAAAAGGGAAAAAAAAGCAACGTACATCTATAAGAAATGAGAGAAAGAGAGCTTTAGAATCCATTCTTTAAACATAAACATAGTTTTATTGCGCAAACAGACATAACGTAATTTGAGAAAAAGAGATGACCAATAAGATGTCGAAAGCGCAAATATTCATATTTATGAATAAAGAAAATAAATGAAATAAATTGATAAAAATTTTAATATTAATTTGTAATGTAATAATATAAGGCAATTTAATAGTTTAGTGTATAGTGCGCAATATTACAAATTAAAATAGTATATGCAAAATAATATCATTAAAAGTCAGTTTTCTGTTCACGCGATTTTTCATTACTTTTATTCTCCCTTATCTCTGGGCGATTATCGGGAGATTGTTAATTAAACGTATCAATAACAACTAACAAATAACTTGTTACACTCGCCAGGCGGTATGCTGGTAGTTTCCGTGTCGGTGGCAGGTCTGGTTACCCTGGCTGCTATGACGCAGCCCGCTCTGGCACCCGAAGCGAAACACTCTCTTCTGCAGTACGTCACAGGGAAATATTTATTGCCGAGTAACTGCCGCGTTCATTTCGAGTGGGAAGAGCCTCAGCTGGTCGGCGAAACGATGACTTTTACGGTCAAAGTGAGTAAAGCGATTGCACCACCAGAATCTTCTCGCGGATATTTATATTCAGATGCGATAATTTCCGCCAGAGCGAAATATGCACAGGGAACTAGGTGGCCGCGAAATGTAAACTTGTGACGTTTCAAATGATAAGCAATTAATTCTCCAGATATTTATATACGTACGTTTCTTCGAGAGATGTCATTTTCAATAAAGTTAGAAGTATATAAAAGTCGGTAGTTTATCATTTTAAGCATCAATTAAACGTAAAGATGTCTACTTGCAGTTTTATCAACGCAATGGTCAGCCGTACCCGATATGTGACAAGGATAATTTGATCGTGGAAGTAACGGAGGATACGCGCAGAGTAGCTACACTAACAGAACTGGGAGGCACCGACCCCTTAGCTGCAAATACTGCAGTAGTAAAGTTTACTGTCCGCCATGCGGGACAATATCGAATAGCAGTACTTATCGGATCGTGTCATGTTCATGGCAGCCCGTTTCTTAAAAATTTTCTTCCTGGTACGTATAACGCGTTGTAAAATAATACTCTACATATAGAATAGCACATGAATCATCAGTCTCTGATAAAATATAGAAGATGGCTTTAAAAAATATAAAAGAATCGTTAGTTTTCAAATAAATTTTAAAAATATAAACGACCATCAATTTTTCTCATTTAATTTCAAGTAATTTTTACGTAAATTTTTAATTTCTATTTTTAGGTTAATACAAAGTTGTACGAAGATATTTGTTGTTCAAAATAGAATACTTCTAACACACAATTATTTTTCTTAAGATTTTAATTAAGTAAAAATTGATGAGATTAGACTAGAATAGACAGAATCGAAAAGTCTGTAAATTAGTATTAATTGACAAAATATAGGGCGCACTGTATAAAAGTTACTATTTACGATCACTTCGTAAAGTATTTATCTACTATAGGTCCACCAGATCCAAATAAGACGGTCTTTGTACGTCAAAGTTCCACAGTCGTTTGTACAGCTGGGATAGCCCATTCGATGACAATAGAGCCACGTGACGAATATGACAATCTGTGCATATTTGGGCCTGGAGATCAGCCTACAGAAGGCTATAATGTCGATATTACTCAGGTAAATAAAAGAATATCGCGAAAATAAATATGTATCTTAACAATTATTGCCTAATTTGATTATTCAAATTTATTTTCTTTAGATCGGTAGTTTAGTAGATAAAGGATCGATGGTAGACTGTAGTATTCAACTCGATTATGATTCTTCAAATCAAAGAATTCGTTTGAAAGTGAGCTTTCCGAAAGGCGGATGTTATCATGCAACTGTGAGCTTGGCAGGATTACAGCTGCACAATGGGGATTTCGATATCATTGTCCTCGAGAGTATGTAGAATATCTTATTTTCAAGCCCAACTATCTTCCTTTTAAATAATGAAGCTTGTGTGTATTCCGCTTTTCTTCTCGTTACTAGATTCTGTCGCGAGAATGGTGCATAATAACGTTGCGTCCAAGGACCCTGATATCTGTTATGTTGCAAAGTTGCTGGGCATGCAAGGAGAAAGATTTTCTAAACCAAAGAAGGTCTTTTGCTTTATCTCGCCTAAGCAACTTACGATTAAGGAATACTTATTAAAATTTATTCCTAAAAGACTTGTAACATTTAGATTGTGTCCTTCGACTAAGGTATAGTATAGTCATCAAAAATAATTTTACATACGCTTCAGTTGATTTTAATTCTATTGTGGGGATATGCGATTTCTTATTTTTGGATTATAAATTGTAGTTCCATTTTGAAAGTTCAACTAATCAGCACGAGGGATACTATCCTTTCTCGATAGACGATGGATGTCAACCTCCCGTTGAACTAATATCCCTGTATCGTGATATAATAGCCGCCACTTTCACTTTGTTTCTTTTGAAAAACATCGGCGGTAGTGAAACGTTCGCTGACAAACAAGATTTTTTTTATCACGAAGTCCGTAAGCATCATCAAAAGCATTATCACGAAAAACTCTCGATGAAAGTGCAACGTGATAAGCTTTTGGAATCGGTAAATATATAAATAGCAATAAAAATAATAATAAAATAAATTTAATAAATAAATACGTAAATATAAATAATAAATAAATAATAAATCGATAAATACTTTAACGATATCCATGAAAACACCACATAAAAATAATAATTATGTTTTTCTTTTTTGTTAAAAGTCCATGAAAGCTACTAAAGGATTTTCTGTGAGCGATTGGTGCCGAAATTTTGAAATCACTTTCCAAGGCGAACAAGGTACATCTCGTTTACGTTTAAAAAACTTTTATAAAGATCGCTTTCGATTACAAGAATAATTATTTCATGTTAGGCGTTGATTGGGGTGGCGTGCGTCGTGAATGGTTCGAATTGATATGCGCCGCGCTGTTCGATCCGGGAAATGGTTTGTTCGCGTCGTTTGGGGAATCGCAACAGGCACTGGTGCATCCAAATCCCAAACGACCACCGCATCTTAAATTGAAGCACTATGAGTTTGCCGGACGTATCGTAGGCAAATGTCTTTACGAATCAGCGCTTGGCGGCTCCTACCGTCAGTTAGTACGCGCGCGATTCACCAGATCATTCCTTGCACAGATTATAGGACTTAGAGTTCATTACAAGGTAATACAACTATAATTCGAACTTCTTTCTTGTTCCCATGCAAAAAATTAATAACATAGCAACAATTGTATCTTTTTACGGGCACTAGTATTTTGAACAAGATGATCCTGATCTCTATTTGAGTAAGGTGAAGTATATTCTCGAGAATGACGTTGAAGAAATGGAATTGTTCTTCGTTGAAGAAGAATACGATAAGGATGGACAATTGTTGAAGGTACATACTGTTACTTTTTGATAGATGTTAATTTTCAAACGATGAATTGTTTTGCACTCGTTTATAAAATACTAATGAAACTATTACTAGATATTCGAATTTTATTCCATATCCCTAAATTAAAACGTAATCGAAATTTAACACAGCTTTGAAAGTTGATTGATATTAATGTTTTGTGTAGGTGGCAGAATTAATTCCTGGTGGTAGTAAAGTTCGAGTGACTAATGATATGAAACTTCGTTATTTGGATGCGCTCGCTCAGCATCGACTTGCTAGTTCTATCCGCAACGAAGTCGATCATTTCTTACGTGGTCTCAACGAACTGATTCCCGATAACCTCCTAGGCATATTTGATGAAAATGAATTGGAGGTATGTAAAAGTTAGTGTATCAAAACAAATCTATCCGAAAACAATACTCTGTGACTTTATCTCTTTTGCAGTTGTTGTTGTGCGGAACCGGCGAATACAGTGTGGCAGACTTACGCGCGCATCACATAGCTAACGGAAGTTCTCCGGAATTTCTCCGAGTGCTCGACTGGTTCTGGACGGCAGTGAGCAATTTTACGCAGGAGGAGATGGCACGATTGCTCCAGTTCACCACGGGCTGCTCGCAATTGCCCCCCGGTGGATTTCAACAACTGAGTCCTCGATTTCAGATTACGGCCGCACCAACGTTCGCTAATTTGCCCACAGCACATACCTGGTACGTTCTCATTTAGAAATACCGTTAAAATATTGATCATTGATCTGTCATTAATGTTGCTTTTCAGCTTTAACCAACTCTGCTTACCTGATTACGAGTGCTACGATCATTTCGAACGAGCATTGCTGTTGGCCATCAGCGAGGGCACTGAAGGTTTCGGGATGATCTAATCGAGAAACTGTAGGATCCAACAAACTTCTAGTCTGACTAGAATTATTGATCAATTTATGTATTCATTTTTTTCTTCGATAGTGAAACCCGTCTTCGACGATGAAAACAACATCTTTTCAATAATAGGATCCTATTACGAGTTTGTCCCTTAGTAATTTCCTGCCGACAGCGAGGCCAAGAAGAGAGGGGTAACTTAATCGCACGTTTTGATATTTAGATTAGAATTTTTGGAATTATCTTTTTTCTGTTTACGCCGAAGACTATCAGGAATAATCTAATCTTCCGACGATGTAGACAATTTCTACTAAGCCGCGGCGACGTTTTTATAAAACAGAGAACATATTCAGCAAGAGCAATGTTACCTCAACATCAGAATTGCTCAATATTATATCGAGATTTAGCGTAGCGAAATTTACGATAGATTTTACGTGAGCGTAAAAAGAATTACATTAACGCGTTTCTCAAACGACAGTGTAGCTAACGTCGCTGTATAAGGATACACGATACAAGAAATCAAAATACGCATAAATAATTTTCTTTTTTGTTATAATTAAAAGTAATTGTTATGTGTGCAGAGATTGGTGCATTTGATGAAGGGATCACTGTAACAGCACATTGAACGTTCCGTTAATCAGTATTAGTTCAAACACATTCTGTATGTACATATTCACATAATTGTGGAATATGTGATTTTGAAGAGAACTTAAGAACGATAAATAATCTAAGGGGGCTAAGATATTAAATTAAAGCTTTGTGCTAGTTTAGTTTATCGTTTTATCTCACTCATAATAATAGCACGGTGATTATACGGTACTTCCAACGTCGACGATGGCGGATGTAATGTAAGCTATTTAGTATGTACATCCAGTACAAAATATGATTGTATTCTGAGACACTACGTATTACATCTATTTCTTATCGACGCCAGACATTCGCGATATAATAAACATGATTACCTAGTCATAATAAAATAATAATAAAATACTGCGATCATACTGTGAGCATCGCATTCTGGTATACGTATTTATTTAAGATATGCAATAACATGTACTTATATTAAGTAGAAGGAAGGAATAGTATGAAACATAGTAATCGCTATAGCAGATATTCGTCGCGACTATTCGTTGCGAAATAATGAACGAATGGCCAACGATAAATCGTAAACCGTACTACGCCTCGCAATAGCAAGAAACTAACCGCCTCGCCAGATTATCTACCATCAAGTAATACTGACGGTAATTTATTTTTATCAGTTTATCATTACATGAAGGAAACTAAAAGAAATATAGATTAAAAAGGCATATAATATCCACGTTTATTCAATAAATCCCATTAAGCTTTCCGCTCTTGTTACATCCATCTCCTTGCTACCGCAATTTACGAAAGGGAAAAACTTATTCTATAAATCGAAATACCTACATATCGTAATAAAATTGTTTGTTTTATCCACAGTGTATGTCAAGCGTATAGTATAAAATCTTTACTTTTAAAAAATTAAATATTGGCTAAAAAAAATTGCAATGTATTTTAAATGTAGTATGAAATTCTGAAGCTTGTCAATTTCTCGACCGCCCTGTAACCGCCTAGTCCTTGCCATTCCCCTATCTTCCATTTTCGGTCACAAAACATCCTTCTCTTCATGACCGAAGACAGTCGGACCAAACGAATGGACCTTCGATTCAGTTTCCTCCGATTAAAATCGGCTTATACTTTGGAAAATTGCGCTTAAGCTCTTTATCTGCGAGATATTAAAATATATAACATTAATAATATATAACATTAATAAATATATATATTATTTTTTACATTTTAATTCTACTCTCTTAAACGAATCTTCAATATTTGCACCGAAGATAAGTGAAATATTCATTCTTCAATGAAATTCTGTGTTAATCTCTGCTTTAGTCAATAAAACAGAGAACATGGTTTTACGTTCTCTTAATTATTGCAAGTTGGAAATTACGAGCTGTAATAAAATACCTACCTACGGCGGCAATGGTAGAGTAGCATTGGATAGAAACGCGAAAGTCCGTAGGATAGACACGCGCATGATGCTCCCAGCAATCCGCAATATCCGACTGCTCCAGCCACTCTCTTGAGATTGTCGCAGCAGTCGTTCTCTTAGCTCGTTTAATTCCGTCCTAACGAGACGCAAAAATAAAGTCTCAAGGTGATTTCTTTTTTCAAAGACATATCTTACATTTGCGAGTGATATTCCATTTCAACACGGCGAAGTTCAGCTTCTCGATCAGCCAGCTGACTCTCCAAGGCAATCGCGCGTAAACTCAGAGTCTTCGCGTTACTCTCGCCAGCTTTCAAACGCTTCTCCAGTCTCTGCCTCTCGGCCACTGCAGTTTGCAGCTCCCTAATTATATATGCCAAATGTTATTCGACAGAATTGATTTTCTACACTTAAAGTGTTTCAAACTTTGAGATCTGAAGACTTAGGTATACTTGGAAGTACGCTGAAGCTGTTCCTGTGTAGACTCGGCGAGAGATACCTGTGCCACTAATCGCAACTGCAACTCTTCGACGGCGGATTCCGCTTTATCTGCTCTGATACCGCGTTCTGTCGCTAGCGCTTCGCTGGCTGATACCTAAGTAAATATCATAAACAACAAATTTATAATAAAAATCTAACTTATGTGAACCAATAAATTTTTAAATTTTTTTAAATATTTAATGTTTTCGTTTGATCAATTTTACCTGACTGTTTTTATTATCAAAAATGCGAGATAATTCTAGGATGTAATTTCTCAGCCAGATCTTTTACAGAATCGATAGTATACTATATAAATGTCACATATAGGATCTATGATATAAATGCACAATTTATTGTATATGTATGTGTACATAATTCTACGTGCAAATTTCCACGATATCCCGCGATTCCGCAGTGGATAAAAGTTTATAGGGCAAGAGATATCGATCCTTCTTCCTGGTACGGAAGGAGTATTACGTGATATTGAGTCACCGGCGAAACGCGAAAGGTGTGACTCACCCGCAAGCTATATTTCTTTCGTCGTGCATTGACCTGACGCTGTCTTTGCGGGTAAATTCTGAAATCTTTAAAAAAAGTGGATGTGTCGCGCGCGATGACACACGCAGTGATGACGTAGACTAAACGAATTGGAAGCATAATTTTATATCGTTTGAAATATTCTTGTCTTTTTAATAATAAAATAATACAGTAATATTAAAACAGTTTCTTACTTAAGAAATATATTCTCATCCTTATTTAAAGATTTTATCCTCAAGAAAAGAAGTCACTGTAGGAAATCACTGCTATTAAGAATTCACAGGATATCAATTTAATGCCATTCCCAAGTCGTTATCAACAATTGCGACGAACCGATGTTACTTGATACGTGGAGATGTCTAATCTCCACGGAAAGGGTGAAGGAGAAAGAATGAGTCAATAGATTCGTGGAACGCGAAAGGAGTTGGCGCAGATATCGCGCGTGGGAGAGCTCACCCCCGAGAAAGAGAAGGGGGTCGCAACCGCGTGCCTCAGACGAGGGTAACAATGACTCACCGAACAACAGATCAATTTTTTATCATCGTCGCGATATGCGGCTGTTTATGTGCGAGCGGTTTTATCGGAATCGTGGATTTATTGTAGCTCATTGAATGTTGCTTGAGAAAGAGCTGGGATTATTAATTAAGGAGAATCGAAAATTACTATAAATTATGATTTGAGTAATTTTTGCTGACAAAAGCTTCTTCAGAATTAGCAGAAGAATCCCGAGTACAAAAGAGATGCGTTTAATGAGCGATACCGGTAATTAGTTTTCGAAAGACGAAACGCAACTTTATCCAGAAGAATCCTCTTGTCTTCCCGTAATTTCAAAAGTTTCTCCCGATCCTTCGCCATTTGCGCGTCGAGCGCTTTTAGTTGATCCTGTGCAGTCAAGAGCTCGTTCCTCAAGTTTCCCACAGTGACCGATCGTTCCTGGGAGACCTCCTCGGCGTGCTTCAGTTTATTCTCCAACTTTTCTTTTTCCTGCAATGCAACAATCAATAATGCGCGACTGCTTTTCATGAAGTGATAAATCTTTCACTAAACATCAATGTAATATAATATCATATCACTAGTTGGACAATTATAGCACGAAATGCACATATTTTTCAGACCAAACGGCCTGTCGCTGGAACACGTGTTGCGTATTCTCGCGGTAACATCATCCCCGTAATTAGAAACATGTCATTGAACTCCCGTGTTGATTCCGTACACGAGAATGACGCACTGGAAGCGCAAGACGCGTAGGGTTTCCTTCCATCACGACGGCGATTTAACAAATTTTATTTAAGAAATTTCTTTTCAAAGTTCTTAAGCAAAAAAAAAAAACAAGATATAACGGATGAAAATTAGAGTATCTGCTGAAACAAGTTCAAACAAATACTTGACGGCTTGGTGAACAATCGATCGTACCGATTTGACGGCGTGGCGCTCGCGCGTCACTTCTTCGAGCTGGGTCTTCTCGCGATGCAACTCGCCGTTTAGCCTGCCGACCCGGTCGTTCTCGGCGAGCAGCAATCGGCGCAGGAACTCGATTTGCAAGTGCAGGTGTTCCACCTGTTGCTCTAGTTGCGCGATCTCGGCGCGTCTGCGTCGCCACGCGTTCAGCACCAGCACGCGGCACACCACGTACGCCGCCTTGACTGTCGGATCCTCCGTTAGACCGGTAACTTCGCCCTGCTCGGACTCTGACGACGGCGTCGCGACCGTCCAGGACCTGCCACTTCCACCGTTCGCCAGGATGTCTTTGGTCCTGTCGGCAATTTCGTCGAGACGACTGGCAGAAGACTCGCTCTCTGATCTAAACGACATGCTTTCCGATCAGATCACGCTCTACTCAATTTCTGCCATCAATCTGTCATTATACTCAACAAACTCTGTTGTATACTCTGCTGTTAACAAACTACTGACAGAGTCTGCAACAGACATTGTGCAAAATGTGTTTTCGCAGGTTTGGCTATCTGGATAGATTCGATAACAAAATTTTATGTAAAAATATTAATTCTGTCATTTATTTATTCTACGGAATTAATGGAATGTACCTTATTGATGCTAGTCAAGTATTTAGAGAAATGAAATTTAATGTCATTGACGAGATACTTCTTCCAGAAGAGAGATATCTTGCGAGATACTTCTATGGAAAATTCACGCATATTGCACGTCGTCCTCCGGAAACCGACTCACTTGAGATCACCGATGTCAGGATCAACGACGTTCAGGGACAAGTCCATCATCGATAAACTTTTCTTGCAGCGAGGAGTGCCAATGGCGAGAAAATCGGGCGGGCATCGATCGGGGCGGCACTTGGGAATTGATGTCGGAGCCCCGCGATCGGTTCTAGTCGCTGACAATCCAGCTGCTAGTCTGTAGGGTCTCTTGGGTACGCGATGATCGGTGCATCGGTACGGAGTCGATCGCGGATGGCATCTTACGGGTACGGGAGCACAAGGTAATCTACGTTGCACGCATCGAGGCAGCTTGGTCTCCACCCTGGTGACGGCCGCGGGTCGCGGACCCGGATTCCGTTTCGACAGGGTAGTCGTTTCTGGCATGTCGCTTGCAACTCGCGCATAAGACTATCCTCGAATGCGATCGAGATTGTTTGTGCGCGTCCCTCTCGTCATGGGGACGAAACACGAATGCTCCTGGGGACAAATGACTGACGTATAGAGTGTGATTCTAGACTCCTTCACATTTATTCCCATTGGAGTAATCAGAATTTTAAAAATCGTATGATTCCTAGAATTGTAAGTTCCCAAAAAATCTAAAACTGTTAAAAACTCTTAAATATCGACAAAGCAGGAAAACATTATTAGAAATTCCAGCCAAAGCATGAAAATCTAAATTTTTAATTTTAATTCAAACAAACTAGAACTTATTATTATTTTGAATTTAAAGCAACTTTTGCCATTGACAAAGCATGTGATTATTAAATTGTGTGAATATTAATTTATTATAGAACTTTAGCTCCTATTCATTAAATTTTTAATGAAAATCGATTATTATGTCTCTTCTTTTCTTGATATCATTCGAAGCGCTACGAAATGTGCATACCGGGTCAAAATGCCCTGGGTATTTCCCTGTGTGCCCTCCAAAATTTCTATCTTTCTATCCTTGTCACTCGCTGAGAATTGAATAAGATTGTTTAGTATTCCGAGTACCTGTTCTCTAGTCTCCAGTCTCTTGGTCTCTACGCGCGCGCGCCGGGGATCCCATTCCGCCCGCTCGTCCCGTCCCCGTCGCCGTCGGTCGGTCGGTCGGTCAGTCAGTCAGCCAGCCTGAGACCTGAGTCAGTTGCTGGTACAGTGCAGTCTGTCCGGTCGCTCTACGTCACGGGCTCGCGGGCCGAATACGCATAACGCAGCGCAGTAGACGCGCGCGAAGCCTGTGGAGGCCAGCGATCAACCAGCGCGGTTGCACCGCGACGGAAGTACGAATACCAGGATTCCGCGAATCGTCTCCTCCTGTCTTCTCCGGCCGTGACCGTGCGTGTCTCGTGATCGAAAAATCACCGTTCCCGCCGTTTATCCGTGGCCGTCGGGGGACGGCGCGAGAGCGATAGCACGCAGGCACAGCGCCAGCCTCGGGAGCGTATAGCATGTTGACTCGCACAGCAGGCAAGTCCGCAAAGCCTCTCTCTTTTTCTCTCATTCGACTCGCGCTCCTCCTTCTACCTCCCTCTCGCTCATCCCGCGCGCGCCTTCTGTCTCTCTCTCCCGTCACATTGTCCTACGATAGTTTAATTATAGATACGCGGCCTGTACGGGCCTAGGCTCGCCCAAAATAATGATTGGATCAGCGTTGCGTCTCTTCCTCGCGCTCCTTTTTCCCCCGGGACACTTGCAGTGTTTCTGGACGTATCCCCGCGAACGAACAGCTGTCGTTTCGGGATCCCGAAAGCTGTACGTGGAACGTGCGTTTATCCTCCGACTGGAAGCTTCTTGTCGCGGCTAGCTCAAATACCATTTGCCGCTTAAACACGACATTGTAACATTGTAGGGTGCAACGTCGACTTGAAATATCCAAGTTGTATGTTGAGATAAAGAGCATACGCTGATGATCTAAAAAGATTCTCTGAGGATATGTAAGATATCCTCCAATTCTCATTGCGCGTTAAGATTTATTTGCGTAGTCAGCGATTCAAGTATTTGCTAGAACGCCTTGTATCACTGATATATAAATGGAAAAATACTTTTCATAACTATATATAAAACCATATGACTAACAGCGGTATTTATAATCGTATTTCAGATGGACAAAGCTCACGGTATTAAAGAATCACAGTCATGGAACAATATAATAATATAAACGATGAAGCTCTTAATATAAGTGATATCAGTAAGTGTCGAGCACGCATCGTTTGTACCTGAGGTTACTTTGGGCAGCTTGTCTGATAAGTACTGTTTTTAGTTGACGTCATTCAAACGACTGATCCTGATTCTATGGCCACCATAGCGATGGACGGCGAACACGTTCAGCCGTACGTTGAGATTTTAGAACAACCGGCCAGTAAAGCGCTACGGTTTCGCTATGAGTGCGAGGGCAGGTCGGCTGGCAGCATACCCGGTGTCAATAGCACGCCTGAGAACAAAACTTTCCCTAGTATACGAGTGAGTGTTGTAATTTGTTAAATAATTCTTCCGGAACTTTCATTTTTATTTCTGTACGCTTAATAACACTAGTTTAATGCAGAACTTATTGTAAACCAGACACAGTCTTATTAGATTTTTTAGTTCTGAAAATGATGTAAACAATCAGCACGTCAGATTTCCGAAAATGAGACACCCTATACATAAATTTACATTTAGAGTAGAATTTATCATAATAAATTAGACTGTGTATGTGTATCGAGAGTCCTAAACTACAAACTATAAGTATGTATGATTTTATTATCATAGGCAGAATATTTGCTATCTCAGCAAAACTGTATTTAAATTTTTCATAATATAGTTAAAAAATAAAATATCGAAATAAAAAAATGCTACTTGTAGGAGATAAACAATACATTCATAACTTCTGATCAGAATTTCAAAATAACGCTGTTTTTTACAAAAAAATTTAAAATATTATAAAAAGTGCCCATTTTTTGTATATTAAATTTCAATTATCTAGGAAAACTGACGTGCTGGTGAAACGTGGCTTGCGATATCATTTTCAGCATCTAAAAATCTATAAGAAACAGCTTGTCTGGTTCCAAATAATGAAAAAAAAAAATTTTTTTTTATTAATGTAATTTTCTGCAGATTGTGGGTTATAAGGGCCGTGCTATGGTGGTTGTATCCTGTGTAACAAAGGACTCCCCATATAGACCTCACCCACACAATCTTGTTGGCAAGGAAGTATGCAAACAAGGTGTTTGTACGGTAGAAGTTCCATCGGGAAATATGGTTGTTACCTTCTCAAATCTGGGTATTCAATGTGTAAAGAAGAAGGATATTGAAGATGCGCTCAGAGTGCGTCAGGAGTTACGAGTAGATCCCTTTCGCAGTACGTGTGGCTTTTCCTTATCAATATTTCTTAATAATTTATAGATAAGTCAGTTACGAAGATCTGAATTATTGCAGCTGGTTTCGATCATAAGAGACACCCGACTAACATAGATCTAAACGCAGTGAGATTATGTTTCCAAGTCTTCTTGGAAAAGTCACAGAAAGGAAAATTCAACAAGCCATTAGTGCCCATTGTGTCCGACCCTATTTATGACAAAAGTATGTGTCATTTTAGAATATTAATATTATATACATGTATACGTTTAGAATAAAATTTCTACTTGCAATAATACTTGTGCTGTTTTCAGAGGCAATGTCAGATCTTGTGATTTGCAAATTGAGCCATTGCAGTGCATCGGTCGCTGGTGGTATGGACATGATTTTGCTGTGTGAAAAAGTCGCGAAAGAAGATATACAAGTGAGGTTTTTCGAGGAGAGAAACGGACAACATCTGTGGGAAGGCTACGGCGATTTTCAACCGACACATGTACATAAACAAGTAAGTTAATAATGAGTTGTATTAATAATAATAATAAACAAATAAATAATGATGCTAAGGAGGACGGTTCTCAGCGAAGTTCGTCTGTGGCACTCAGACTCAGATTAGGTCTGTTGTGCCTGCCCTTCTCCTTCCTACCGATTATGAAAAAGTTCGATTTTCCTCCAGAAGAGGAGTCTGTCTCCAATCGATAGGCATTCGAAAAATAGAATGAGGAGGAATGGGGATTAAAACGCAAGACCCTCCCATTATTAATCACTCGCGTTAGCATGGAGCTACGCGTCATCCCAATAGTTATATTATAAACTGTTGATTTTATATATTGTAATAGTTGCAATACAACAGTATAAAATAGGATTTGTTTACAGAGGATTGTTTTGCATTGTAATGTGGTAATATACGATGAACGGATATAGATAATAATCCCTGATGTTACTTAAGTCTAAAAAGTTCCTCTATGACTTTTTGTTGAAAGTGGGATGAGGGGCTAATGGGATTCGAACCCTTCCGTTATTAATCACTCGCGTAAACTCGTGGAGTCCACGTGTCACCTCGTATTGTCTGTATCGATACTAACGAATGGTTTTTTTTTTATAGACGGCAATAGCATTCAGAACGCCCAGCTATCGTACACAGCAAGTGGAGGAGCCGGTGCAAGTGTTCATCCAACTTAAAAGGCCATCGGATGGTGCTACGAGTGAACCGCTACCGTTTCAGATGTTACCACTAGGTACAGGTAGGCCTGCTTTCTGGTCTTTACGGAAAGCATTTGCCAGGAAGAAGGCAGATTACAATACCATCAGTAAAATCTTGTCTACAGAGACTGCTCTTCTTACCAACGTAACTCCTAAGTTTTCTCGTAACATCGACGAATTCAACAATAATGATATGAAAAGACCGAACGATAAAATCTCTGCATTACGCGCTTTAAACGATTTGTATAACGTAAAAAATCACGTAGATCTGTGTAATGGCGATTTAAAGGCGTTAATAAATTCTGCACAAAATGTAGATCAGTCCGCGAAAAGTGCCGTTTTGGATTGTGAGAACAATGAAATGATAATCCCGGGAAGAAACGCGGAAGATAATAAAGAAATTAACAAATTGTATACCTTTAATAGTAATAATGTAGAGAATAATGCATTTACTACCGATTATAAAGGAGGAACTATTGATGCGATTCTTTATGCGAAATCCGACGCACAAGAAGGCAGCACATTCGCGCCGAGAAATGTCGATAATTCGAAGGCTAAGTTAGATTGGTTCGACTATTCTGAAATAGGCAAATGGGTGCAGAAGGGACAAGCGTGCCTTAAGGAGAAGACTAATGAGACGGAGATTAAAAACGATACAGATGGTGGCAATAAATCGCTTAATGAATTTTTATCGCAAGTAGCCGAGCTGGATCAAATTTATGCTGATACACATAACAAATTGGTACACGCTACTACGGAGACGAACGAGAATCCACAAACGATGGACATAGATGTCTGTGATAATCAGACCTATACCAGTTTACAAATGGCAATGAAAAATCCGATAGAGTTGTTCGATATTACCGATGACAGAAAATACGAGGATGTATCCATTCCTAAACAAGATGTGGAGATACCCGTTGTTCCTCCGGCATTAACAACTAAGAGAGACGTGATGCACGAGGCGGAGGAAAGATTGCCACCTTTGCCACCGAAGCGAATACGCAAAATGCCGTCGATGCCTGTTTTGCCGCATCCGATATCCGCTCAAACGCCTACTGTTCCCTCTACCGAGGCGCCAAATAAAAATTTGCCGTCCTTACCCGGTACTTTGTCGAAGCACGCGAGACAAGGGCTATTTTCGAAGTTATTTGCTAAAAAGATTAAAAAGGATAAGTGCTCGGGATCAGATCTAACTAGAGACAGTGATCCGTCATTGAATACCTCATATTTATTGAAGAGCCCTGTACAAGATGTTGCGCACGTACAAAGCCCACGTCCTAGTATGACGAGTGTTACGAGTGTTAAATCTTTCGAGTTAGATGACGACGACACACCACCGTATGGTGTAGATTTAACTGAGGCTGAACACTATGCTCTGTATACTACTATGGCACCTCGCGCGACTGCCTCAGAATTTGACGAACTGTCTTGTTATTATAGTCTAGTCGAGGGTGGAAAGATACTGACAGAAGCAAAAGAGGCTTAAATTATTTAATTGATAGGTACTTTATTGAGCGATTTGATACTTTCTTTGTTTATATACTGCCAAGTTGAAAATGACTCAGTATTTGTATTTGAAATACCATTGTTGGAGTCTGATCGATTTTATCTACCGAAATGTAAAAAATATTGTCTTGCATTGCAGCTACAAGCTTTTTATTACCATCAGTAAATTTTGATGTGACAGTCATTTAGGGACATTAGGTAATCCGAATCAAACTTGCGTATGATAAAATTTTAATGAAAAGAGAATGAGAACAAATGTAAAACTGAAATTTTAATATAATATAACGGCATAAGTTCTCCCTAGAGATAATTACTCGATAATTTCACTGATCTTCGAAGAGTAGATCAAGTACCCACTTTATCATTACCTTCAATCCGAGTTCTTTGATCACTATGCCGGATAGTGTTGATTTGGGAATGCCAGTTTTCCGTACAAACTCCAGCCTCTATATTCGATCATTTGCTTGATCAATTCGATACAGTCGTCATTTTTGCGTGCACATTGTAGGCACCTCTACGATGCTTTTAAACGTCTTGCCTTCCCAAATCAATTTTGCACAGGTTTCTACATTTCTTTTGGAGTAGGCCTATTTACCCAGTATTGCCGATCGATAACGCACGATGGATAGCTGTAGAGATGTTGATTATAACATGCATTTGTATATATTTGCGCGTATCAACGTCATTAATTGTTTAGCGATTGGCTCCCATGGTTCAGTGCAATTTAGTTCAAATTGAAATAGAAACGAATCAGGGACTTGCACTTATTGTTAATAAAATTATACGCCACTTGTTTGTCCATTAGATGGCGATAAATGTGCGCAAGTTTGACTCGGACTATCTAATATATTTGTATTTTTAAACTGAAAATATTTTTCCAGAGAACGGGAAAATCCAGAATTATTTCCTAAGACATATTGCCACATAAAATGAATCGATTCTCGTAAGATCGACGCATTTATCTAAGTGTGCAGAATTTCTAGTCTACTCGAAGTGCAATTTGTTACTTTTTTCTTGATATTTTCTATTAATGGTTTTTGACGAGTGATAAATTGTTATTTATTATCAAATAACTAACTACTCTTTTCTAGTCAAGTTTCAATGCTGTTATATTTTCGTATACTCTCAATGTATGTTGCTTTGTTGTTAAGTTTTATACGATATTACGAGTTTATGCAAATGTCTTTTCCTTCTTGTGTTGTTATAGACTGCTAATTTTAAAAAAAATCCTAATTTTGTCCAGAATTGAATCTCTTTTTGAAATAACTTTATTAATGTACATTAAAGAAATTCGTAAGGTTCAAATATACGAGGCCTTCTTCATTCAGAGCAATTGTACGCGATGTTAATGCGAAATTTTATGAAAAATATTGATTAATGTACAATCATTTATAGATGATGCCGATTCATTAAGGCGAAAAAGACAAAAGCTTAATAACAACTCAAGCACCATGCTTTTCAAACATGTAGCAGAAACTGAGAAGCGTGAGTATATTTGCAGAATTTTTCATAATTCTACAGCTTGGGATTATGGTGGGCAACATCGTTGATATTACATTGTATTATTATTGCGGGACATGTCCAAATCTCATATGGGATGTAAAAATCATGCTATTTATCCTCACATCATGTTTCTGATTGAAGGAGTGTCGAGCTAATTATCTATTTTCACTCGTAAACCTTCAATCTCTTGTCTGTCTGTTGTAATCAATTTTGCCATTGATGTTTTTTATATACTCTTTGAAGTATACGCTTATACGCATATGAAACAAGAGGCCTTTTACAATGAAATCTGTGAAGTTTTTGTATGTACATACATTTTAGCAGGCCTATTTGGTACATTTGTTAATTGTTATGACAAACAAGATAAATTTGTTGAAAAAATTTCTAACACTGAGATACATACAAAGTTAGAAATTATTAACAGTATTTGTACGAACAATTGTATAGTATTTTAAACGATCAACGTTCAGTTGTTCAAAGTTCGTTACATCTCATCATACACTAACCATCAGATTAATCCAACCTCTTTACACTTTGAAAATATGACGTAAAATTTCAGAAATATTACGCAATGTAATGCTCTCCGTGCGTATTTATATAATTTTAATTCTTCGACATTTGGTAGCCAACTCCGAAAATTGTTGACGAATAATTTTCAAAGTGAAAAGGGAAACTCATCGAACAAAGTTTCATTATATCTAAAAACATATATTTTCACATATAGACAAGCAAAAAGATCTTGTTTTATACTTTTTTAAAGATGTATTTTACATATTTGTAAGACTTTGGAGTTTGAATTTGAAGGATTAGAGAGCAGTGAGCTTGTATATTTTGAGATATGGTAATATTGTATTTTTCTATTTACGAATATTTACACGGGATAATTGATTCCGCGCGAAGCAAGAATACAATGTATCTCTAGATCTTACAACAGAGAATTTGTTGTAATGATTATGGAATCATTACTCGTGTGACAATAGGTACTTATAAATAAAAGTTTCATAGCTCAAACTTTGTATAGTGCGAGTGCGCTCTGCTCTTGTGCAATAATATACTTTTGAAAGTCAGCTGCGTGTATTTATATGTATATATTTATATATACATAGAATCATGCAGCATTGTAGCATAGTACAATCAAATAATGTGCAATGGTAATATAATTTTTATAAACGGCTTCTCTTTTGTGAACAGATAAATATATTTACATATTGTACGAATTACGTATGATGTAATACATCTATATATGTATATATACATATATGTATAATCACTTGATGCAAAAGTGTCTATTTATTCTCTGCTCCCATACGATTTCAGATAAAAAATTTCATACATGTTGCAGATTCAGGTACGATGTTGTTAGTACAGTGTGTAAACGATTTTCGTTAATGATTTAAATTAGATAACATGATTGTTTAGAATATAGAGAATGATTTTGTAGAAAATGAAAAGTTTGAAGAGTGAAAATATATAAAATTGCATGTATATATAATATGTATATAACACATATGCACATAATATGTATAAATCACGCTTCTTCATTAAATATTTTCTTTCTGTGTTTCATACATCATTGCTAATAACATCATTGCTAATAATATTATGCGTGTAGATTAAAATCATCTTAATTGTCTTCAGAGAATTCAAATAATCGTGTTTTTTTAGAAGATACAATATATAATATATAATTGTAGATGCTGGAAATCAACCTATTAATTTCATCGTCAAAGCTGAACCAGCTGAGCGATTGTCACCATTTGGTGGTCCAAGTACAAGCGGTTTCAATCTGCAGCCTGTCATGTCGCAACAACATAACAGTACGTTATTAAGGTAATTACTAATCAAATTATAATAATCAAAAATTCAGAGATTAGAATAGATTAGTACTAAAAATGTAAGGAATAAGAACTTTATATTCAAGTATTTGAATCTATGCATTCGTTCTTTTTCAGATCTCAAATATCGCCAGGGCGAACGTCTCCTATGGAATACAGCTCCTACAATTTATCTCGGATACAACAATATCAACCAAACATTCAATCAAACATTCAACCAAACATTCAATCAAATATTCAGCCAAACATTCAGTTAAACATTCAACCAAATATTCCACCAATAATGCAACAACCAGATATACCGGTAACGATGGACATTCAACAATTTTCGTATCAAACGCAATTACCAAATCAATCGCAGTTACAGTCACAGCATCAGCAAACCATTGCTAATAATTTACCGATGCTAAACAAAGTAACACCAAGTCAAAGCGGATTTCAGCCGTTAAATAACGGTAATTTTTAATTTATTATAGTCATTGTTTTACTTTACAATTTATACTTTGATATTATAATCCTAATGTTATACAATTTATGCATGTATAATTTTTGAAAATTTTAAACAATCGTTTGTATTCTTTTGCATAAACCTTTTTTGGGAACTGCAGGAGCTACGTGTCTACTAGACATGGACAATCAGCAATTCATGGTTGATTGGAATTCCGCTGAGCTCGCAGATTTTGGAGCAAACCTTTCCGCGAATTTGTCAACTGGATTATCCATCTCCGATTCTATACAAGTGAATATCTTATGTCATATGTAGGATAACAGCCGGGTCTTGAATTTCATATTTATTGACTACTAATATAAGATTTTTTAATCAATTTTTATTTGATTTTAGCCTGAAGCGAACAACGACGAAAACAATATGAATGAAGGTATTTCTTGGATAAGCCAAGATCTCTCTTTGCATAAGATATTCAAAACTCACCGAGAAAACGGTTCAGGGCATAATTAAAACTACTTGTTATCAAAAGGTACAATTTTGTATCAATATATAATATACAAAACACTACGAGAGAAACAGAGTGAGAGAGAGAAAGAGATTATAATGTTTTTTATCTGAAGAATAATCTTGTTGGTAGAAAAATGATACTTTTTTTTTCATTATTAGCTTATGCTAGATTGGTCACAAAGAAATTACAGTTAAAAAATTCAAGTTTCAACTGCAATTTTCTACACACAAGTGCTCTCTTCACTGCCTTCAAAAAATCAATAAAATCTTACAAGAAATGAGTTAAAAGGATATCACATTCAAAGTAAGAACGTGTGTGTATATATATATATATATATATAAGAAGACGAATTTGTCTTAATGTTCAATCTGCATCTTGTTTGTTGTATCATCTTGTTTATATATATAGATTTAATTTATATATTGCTTAAGAAAAATGTACAGATTTTTATGACAATGAACAAAAGAAGACGCTTTGCTCTAACTAAATATTCTCGATGTATGTACAATTTTGTTATACTCATCGGCGAGTATCAGCTGAAACAATATTATGGAATCTTGATATCTAATTGTTTGTGATGGAATTTATCTGATAATTATGTATAATTCAGCATTATCTACCCAAGATAAGTTGTTCAGTCGGTGATCTGAAACCGATATTGGCGCGAAGTGTTCGTTCGTCGACGTTACAGATTCAGACGTTATTAAAGCAGTTTGATATGAAATATTGATTGCGCGATGCGTGAGGTAATGCTCTGACTGTGATCAAAGTTCATAACTTGTTTTTCATACGTATGTACATAGATTGTACGATACTTCGCGACAAAAGAAATTACGCGCAATAACCAGAAGAAATTGTGGATCAAAGTGAATGCTGTAAAGGCGAGCGGGCTTATACAGGCAATATTTGTAAATTATTATATCAGATAAATATTCATGTGCGTTTTTTATGCTTAGTGTTACCGCATTTTAGTCCTTTTTGCACAGTTATGTTTCTACAAAACCGCACTTTGTACAATTATACATTTTGACATATATGATTGTTATATCTAGGATTAACGTTTACTCAAAGAAAGCGTACGGTGGAGAAATGTTGTAAAGTCAACATACTCGGACATTCTTGATGAACGTTCCGTCCAGATACTTTATTTTACATGTTACAGGAGCTTTATTTGCAAATAATACGTAAGAGGAACAGTGCAATTCTCTAATCTATCGAACAATTTTATTAGGATTAAGTAACATAGTAATGACATCGTTTTATTGTAAAATATATTTTTATAATCACCTCAGGTAATTTATTAGCGTGCAGGTTGCAATGTTATAAGGAACCATCTTATATCTAAGAATTATACTTAATTATTTGCCATATATCTGTAATGTAAATAAAAAGTTGTAAATATAAGATAGTGTGACATATTTGGCTTTAACAATCTCGTGTAAATTTCATGATGAAATTTGTTGTTTATACATTATGTCATGCATAAATGTGTGATAAAAGTATCCGATGTTCATAGACATCAGACGGAAATTGAACGCAATGGAAAAATGAAGGAAACAGTAAAACGATACATAGACGCATCGATTCTTAGTTTACTGTGTCGGATTATTTTGTAAGCACTTAATATCCTGTTTAAAGATACAACAAAAGTGCATATTTACAGTTACGACTGCATATTTACATAACATCGATCGATAAGTAGCGCTCTCGTATACTTAACGTGAAAAAGTCGGCAGTGAACGCTCGGATTATCTCAATGTAAAAATGTAGCTTACATACACGTATATAATACTACTACTTTACAATTTTTCTCAGGCGGCGTCCCTGAATTGCACAAATGTATTCGCAAGGATATAGCAATACATTATGCAAGTATAAGACATAATCCACGAGTGGGGAAGAAATATTTCGCTTCACACACATGTGAAGAATAAAAAGGCCATCCGTGTTTGTTTTTCCAAAATGTATTTACTTAAAAATACAATGAAAGTTTCAGTTCTGATGGAATGGGCAGAAATATATAGTCTGTGGTGTGTCGGTTACTTGTTATACGTTGAAAGAGATGATGCAATGGTATCCTGTACAAAAGTAGCTTGAACAAGACTTATGAACACACAAACCAAATTCTTAGCCTAGGATTCTTCGTTTTAATCGTTAAATCGTGTGACACACGGTGTTGTCATTTTACCAGATTTGATGTCTTAAACTCTTTTTTTTTCCCTTTTCATGCTTACCTAACAAACGTAGAGGGTGTAACGGTACGTGGGCGATCAGCCTGATTGATTGTAAGACCCGTTAGCACCAGTAGTGAGAATTTTACGAATCGCGTCGAGTACTCGAGCGCGAAGAAGAGTTACTGTACTCTGTCGGGCTTGACACAGTACAAAACGCAAGTCTCTTTTTTTTTCTTTCTTTTGCCTTTTTTTTTTGTTCAGGATGCGTGTGTTGCCAACGGGGCTTGGCGTTGTATTTAATAAAATTAAATGGGCCTATGCTTATAGTATGTATAATATAGTATACTATGAAACGCTAAAGTACTGATTTTGCTCAGGCACCTGTACTTTAAGATAGTCCTTTGCCAACTTGTCATCGTCAAGTTACTATCTTGAAGCAAACACGTGTAAATACAGCAGCAGATTGCGTATAAAACCGTAGATTAACAAAGACTGCCGGAGATGGTATGATCTGTACGCGTCACATTGACATCGATCGGCTTTGTTGGACGCGTTACATATACTTATGAGAAGTATTTCGAATTTCCTTCTTTTTTTTTTGCACTATCGAATCTTCCGATGGTAAGAGAATTCTTCTTTTTCTTTTTTTGTAAGTCTCAACGTTACACGGTCCAACCTCCATCTCCTTGGTTTCCATACAGCGGGATTTTTAGTCCGTGTGGTTTTAGAGCAGCCTTTACACCACTCATCTCCTCATAGTTTTTCAGATATTAAACTCATCACTACTTACGAGAACGAATTCATTTTCTCTGATCTAACTGCGTTTTATTTAACTATCTCATTCGAAAATATTTGTACATTAAAACGTGGGACATCTTCTCGCATTCAAATTATCGTTACCTTTATTTAATTATTATGCTGCTATGGTACAATGGTATAACCGCAATGTCTCTTCACCCTTTTATCTAACAGTCTCCCGAAAATAAGTAGCGGCATGGACACGCTAATCGCAATGATCAATGATTCACCGACTATTGCACAAAGAGCGATCTTGCCGGTTTTAATTTCTAAATCAGCAAATCGATATTCTCGTCAGTATCAACATTGCAAGTTAAAAATTTTTTCAACACCATTCGCAAGTCTGGTGTATGCGTCGTTATTAAGATATCGAAACGTGGACTATATATACGTGTGGAAAAATATAAGAATGAATAAATCCCACTCATTCTACAATAGTCCAAAAATCATTGCCATGAAAATAGTCCACATTAAAGTCGAGATAAAATCAATAATAGTAAAAGTAACTGAAACGCTCGAATTACACTCAAATGAGAATATTCGGAAATAGGGAGAGTACTTATTATAAAACTGTCACAATATGTAGTCCGGATTTTTTTGCTTTTTTTCATAATTTCGCGTCATATACGGCAGTTCTGGAGAGTTATAAATATATATATATATATATAGATTTTATCTATGTGTATAATTGAACTCTTACCTTCTACAAAAAAATGATATAGTTTGTTGAAATGAATAGAGAAGGGTGACGAAGCCCTTACACTTTACAAGTGACTGACTGTTCGATGCTCTCCCTTGTCTATGCCCAAGCCTAAAGTGTAACAACCTCTCCGCATTATATTACGTTTACATAATATTATCGTTAATAATAAAATGTTTCTTATCCCATAACTTTATACATACTATGTATAATTATTATGCAATATTGAAGTCACATATTATTCATTCATACTACTTGACGCGAGCGTTGCATTTATCTTAATTCTTGTCTCTATACCAAACAGGAGCACGAAGCGGAGTTACGTCTATTTTTCTTTAAAATTTCCTCATTTTAGTATACATTGAATGCCGAGAGATGTCCATTACATGCCTATTTATTTACTTTATTCATTTGCCGTATATGTTACGTATAAATCGCTCAATTCTGCTCGATGACCTCGCGCTCCTGTGAAGACACTGCAATTACACAATTCGATTCGAGAAGAAGAACTCAATATATCACACGCACAAGGTGAGAGACATTCGTTTCGTCGAACTACAAACGTAAATTTGATTTTTAATGTAAAAAAAATCACCTTTGAATCCATTTTACACTATTTAAATATAATAGGTTTTTTTTTATATCTTAAATAAGTATTTTCTTTAAAAAAAGTCCCGACGAAGAAAGCCAGATGACGGCAAATACCAGTTAGTAGGTGGTTCGGATAAAACGATAGATTCGTCTTGGGAAATTCGTCGTGCACACGTACGAAAATGGGCGATCATTCCGATCGATGAAATAAGACTCTAGACAGCAGATAAGATCAACTCATCGAATTCTCAGGACGAATATACAGTTATCATTCAAACTACCTAATAGCATTTGGTGACGGCTAGACGACCAGAATTGCAAAGAGCCAAGACAAGTAGAGAAACTGTATGGTCAGCCCACCACAATTCCGGTGAGATGGTAATTTTTGTCAATCGGAAGATAGAGAGGATCCAATAACACGGATTGGGCACGATGGATATCAACATTGTTACCAACCACTCAATATGAGAGTAAGTTTGCTGAGTTTGCCGAAAATCGACCATGATGTCGTCACGTGCCTAATGCCTCCCTTCTTAATTGCATAATGTTTTCCCTTTTTTCATTATGCGTCGTCTTCATCGTCTTCCACCTCACCTTCTACCTCACCTTCCGCGTCGTCATCTTCTTCGTCTGTAACGTAACACGGAATATTTCAATGAACGAGCATTCTTATGCAAATATCCATTCAACGTACAGTTTGCTGATACAAATGGACAAGTCGCTTACCTTCTCCTTCTTCTAAATCTTCTTCACCCTCTGGTATGTCGTCATCGTCATCGTCCTCTTCTCCATCACCATCTACTTCCTCTTCCTCTTCAATTTCTTCCTCAATCTCTTCNTCTTCTACCTCTCCATCTCCGTTCTCTTCTTTTTTTTGTTTCTTTGTTTCTTCGTTTTTCTCCTGTAACACAGAAAATACAGCAAATTTGAAACAATTTCTGTAAAACAGGCACAACTTGGCTGTGACGAAGCGAGGGAATCATACCGCATACGAGGGTCTCGATTGCGTATAAAATGTAAATTTATATTCGACATTGTCCGTTCCGCGGGTACAAGGCGCGTGTGTCTCTCTTTCAGCATCAAATGGAAGGACGATGGAAAGGAAAGAAAATTCGGCGATAGCGGAAGAGACGGGAAGGACAGAGGAAAGCGTACCGGCCGGCGAGAAGGACACGGTCCCTTCCCGCCAAGAAATACGGTGGCGCGGCAAGGGTGGTGGGAGACTTTCCCTATCCTTTGCTAAAATACGGTAGGACAGGAAAAGGGAAATGGCGGAGGGAATCCGCGTGTGTGTATGTATGTGTATGTGTGTGTGTATATATATATATATATATATATATACACACACACATACATACACACACGCGGATTCCCTCCGCCATTTCCCTTTTCCTGTCCTACCGTATTTTA
>JAJVSH010000094.1:575607-605999 GCA_021460005.1 Tetramorium alpestre
TATATATATATATATATATATATATATATAATTATTTAGAAATTGTACACAATCATGTATATACACACATTCTGTTTTAACATTAGTATTTCATATATAGTGTAATTGCAGAAAATGTGCCTAAAAAACAGCGGTGATAATTTACAAATCCAAATCACTATTTTGCGATGTTTTACCAGCTGGGTGACTGTTCATGCGATACCACTTAAAGTTGTACCCTCGAGCGAAGTAGTCATTTTTGCCTTGCAAGTGAGTCTTGATCAAATTTTTCGGAAGAACTACGTGCCTTCTGTTTTTCTTTATCGAATAATTCTATTTTCCAGGTACTCAGCAATCATATGGCTGTTTCGCAGCTTCATGAAACGGCAACCGACTGCATTTGCGTAATTTTGCAAGTGTTAGGGGAAGATAGCAATAGCAATACCAATCGTGATAGTGACAACGAATTGAGCGTGCAAATGCAACAATTGCAATTATGTCTTTTTACCAGCGTAATGAATTTAGAACAACCATATCACTTATCTGTTGCGCACGAGGATATGGAAAAGTAAATTATTTAGTTTACTTGAGTATGCATTTTTAGCATAAACCTAGTCATTAAATATGTTGCAGATCTATAAATTATTGTCGAATATTCACGGAACTGGCCGAGACGTTTCTAGAAACTATGGTAACGGGTAGCGAAGACGGAAAGCAACATTACGCTATAAAAATTTTGGATCTTGTTCTTACATGTGTTGGTCATCATGATTATGAGGTATTTAACATAAATATTTCGATTTATTCTTACATTACAGTAATACAAACTAACAAGTATTGTGATTACTAATTAAATAATTTTTTTTTTCTAAGGTTGCACAGATAACTTTTAACTTGTGGTATCGACTGTCAGAAATTCTTTATCAGAAAAATAACGATGATCTTAATGCCGTATTCCGACCTCATATCGAGAGACTGATCGGTGCCCTTTGCAGGCATTGTCAAATGGAACCAGATCATGTCAGTATATTTGCAGGATTTTATTAAATATTGTTTTGCGGACAATAGAATGATAATTATTAAAATTATGTATTAATTGCCAGTTGGGTCTCGTGGAAGAAGGAGGAGGCGGAGAAGAATTCGCTGATTTCCGAAATCGTGTGTCGGATTTGATAAAAGATGTCGTATTCGTAGTCGGAAGTAGCCATTGTTTCCGACAAATGTTTTCGTCATTAACCGGAGGACCTGGTCCGCAAGGCCAACCTATACATACACCTACTTGGGACTCGACCGAAGCTGCACTCTTTATAATGCAAGCGGTGGCAAAAAACATTCTGCCGTATGTTTTTTTTACATTTGTTAAGTATTTAGAAACAAAGCCTAAAGACTAAATGTAGTGAATTTTCGTGTAACAGAGAGGAAAATGATGTGGTTCCAAAAGTGGTGGAAGCTATCCTCAATCTGCCGGAAAACACTCATATAGCCGTAAAATATACTAGTATTCTCCTCTTAGGTGAACTATGTGAGTGGATAGATAGGCATCCGCAATCATTAGGTAAGATTTCGATAAACACTTTGGATTTATTAATTCGGATGGCAATTTATCAGTTTCACTGACATTCAAAATGTTTTGTCATTTCAGAACCGGTTTTAAATTTCCTCTTAGACTGTTTAAATCAAAAGGGTTTAGGAAGTGCCGCTTCGCGTGCATTATTAAGTATATGTACAGCTTGTCCATTACACATGACAACGCATTTTTCTGGGCTGTTACAAATAGCACGTTCTCTCGACAATTTTGCTATTAGTAATGACGCAGCTATTGGCCTACTAAAAGGTTGGACAAAATTTTATATATTATTTACAAATTGTACAAAATATACATAATCTTATATATTAATTTTTTTACAATAAACTAAATACATTTTATTTACAATAAATAAAAATCATCAATTTATTTTTGATGACAGGAGTGTCGATAATTTTGGCAAGATTACCACACGAGGAAATTACTCCGGCGATAAGAGAATTGTGCTGCTTTCAAGCAAGTTCCCTGTGGACGCTTCTAGCGGATAGAGTTCCAATCGAGAGAGGAACAAAGACTGATCCTGTGATATGGCTGGATAGATTAGCCGCTATATTTAAACATACTAATCCTCAACTCGATGACCCTGATAAGCCTCATCCTTGTCAAAGTGTAATCACAGAAGTGAGTGTTCAAAGACGAGAAGCTCGATTTAGCCATTCTTAACATTAATAATATTTATCATGCGTATTTCCAGATGTGGCCTGTATTGTCAAATGTATGTGAAACATATCAACGAGATGTGAGAGTCATAGAAAGATGTTGTCGTTGTGTACGTTTCGCGGTACGTTGCGTGGGTAAACATTCTGCCCATTTGCTCGAGCCAATTGTGAAACAGGTAATAACTTACGAATATATTAACAATGTTTAACTATACTATTGATGCACTTATTAAATATATATAATTTTTTGCACAGATCGTACCATTGTATACGGTACATAAACATAGTTGTTTCTTGTACCTTGGCTCCATATTGGTAGATGAATACGCGACTGACTCGGGATGTGTGTGGAATCTGTTAAATATGTTACAAGCTTTTATTGGTCCCACATTTACTCTCCTTGAACAAGAAGATGGTTTGAAAAATCATCCTGATACGGTAGACGATCTGTTCAGGCTATGTGCCAGGTATAACAATGATTAATTAATACTATCGATTGATATTTTTATTGAAACGTAATCTCTAATATTTCGCTTTTTTTATACAAAAGGTTTCTTCAAAGGGCCCCTATTCCTTTATTACATTCCCCTATTATGGGGAGTATTGTAGATTGTGCTATAATGGCTTGTAGTTTGGACCATAGGGATGCTAATAGTTCAGTAATGAAATTCTTCTTTGATCTTTTACATTGTGGCCGAAGTTATAAGGTAATTCCTTGAAAAACCTTTTAAATAAATATTAAAATATAATTCATGTAATATATGCGTAATGGTAATTAACATTGATCACATTAGCTTCAACTATATACTCTATTTTTTTTATTTTTCAGGATCGATCAGATTACACGATACGACGACAATCAATACAAAATATATTGCAAGGAAAAGGTCAAGCATTAGTTATAAAATTATTGCACGCTTCAGTGTTTGAATTATCTTCTTACATGCTATCTGACATGGCGGATGTCATAATAGAACTTACCCGAAATGATGCAGATGTATGTATTTTTATCATTATAGTTTCTGTCTTATATTCCGCATTTTAGAGAAATCATATCTTATAATTTCTATCAGCTCATGTCAAAATGGCTGGAAGAAGCTATCAAAACTATGCCGTCGCAAAATGCAGGCGGAGCTCCTACAGCAACACCTGAACAACTATTGGAATTTCATAGTACAATGACAAGGTATGTAGCGTAACTTCATATATCAGTGCAAATATAACTAATATCGGAAAAATTCATAGCAATTTTTATAAAAAAATCAAATAATGTTTGTTTATAAATTACAAACGATTTAATTGTTCACTTATCCATCGGAGATGGCTATGAATTTTTTAAGCGACTTTTAGAACTTGACTAATTAATCTTTTTGTTTTTTTTTTTTTTACAATATTTAGGTCAGATACACCGAAAACCGTCACAAATGCTCTACGAAATTTCGCGCGTCTGTATCGCTAATGCATTTTAATTGTATATTTAATCTATTAAATTCCTCAAAAATTATAAAATCTTCTAAAGTTTCGATTGTGAAATCTCGAAACAACAAAATTTGCTAAGGTGAGTCTCTATGCTGTACAAACATTAGGAGAAGAAAATACCAACATTTTTTTATGTCCATACTATCTATAGTTATGTTTGCAAATCACGTACATGAATGTGTATATATTGTAATTGTATTTGGATAAAATGATCTTTATAAATATATGTCAGAAAATTCTTTATTTTTTCCTCGTGTATTTATTTTTAACAGTTTTTTTGTTATACATACTTTTAGAAACTATATGTATACATATATATATATTAATATTATTACATATTGATACATATAATAATTTGTTTCTATTTTAATATTAATGAACTTTGAACAATAATTTAAATAGAATAAAAATTATATATTTTTTTGCAGACATACTATAAATAGTAAATTTATAGAATCCATTATTAATGTATATGTACATGTGTTATAAAGATTTTATTTAGAACTCCACTTATTATGCTAAACAAATGTCGAACCAATCATTTATACGTGGGATATACAATTATTTCTAAAAATTCTAAATTTTGTTAAATGTTTCAATTGCTGTTGGAATATAATCTCTAATTTACTCAATGTAAAAAAAGATTAAATTTCTAAAATATGAACGTAATTAATGACGATTGTTTAATTGATAGCATGTAGAGAGCTAAAATAATTTTTAATTAGGGATTTATAAATATATTATATCCAGTGCATATAAAAATAATATGAATTTTATTAAATTACGTGCACACGCTTTAATCAAGAAGGAAGATCTAACAATAAGTGCAAAAGTTGATCATATCGCACATACCGTTGCCGTTATTTTTTAATTAATATTACAAAACAAGCATATATTTTTAAATTGAACAACAATTATTATTTTTTCAGTTTGATAAGGCTAGCTAATTTCTAATCCATATATTGTAGTATCATAGCAAAGAAAATTTTCTTACAATTGCATCAATATACGTGAATATAACTATTCGCATTATATTCAAAAAATTTTAGAAATTTACAAATTTACAAATTTTTCATGTTTACATACATAAGATATATCTCTAGTGAATATACACATTTAAGTATATTCTACAATACATAAGAATTATACAATGTAATGGTGGATACAAATAGCGAAAATCTTGCTGTGTTACTGCAATAAGTCTGCGAAGAAGAATGATTATACAATTATCTGAAAATATGATAACTGTTATTGTCTAGCTTGATGCTGAATTTAATATTAAGATGTACAGATATACAGCTATAAGATATCGCTTTTTCTTCGTGAAGCGTTAATGTACAGAACGAAATGCTTTGCGGTTAAAGATAAGAAACGCTAGGAAATGAGAATTTGTATTGTACCACACTACGTATCGATGTCGAAGCTCGTTCAACCTCGACGGTACTTTTCACGAGTACTGTACGACATAGCATTTATGCTGAGCGCTAATTTCGTTCATTTCGTTTCATAGTAACGGTAAATCTTCGACGAAATCTCGAATATAATAAAGTGATATTTTTTACCGAAACGTAACATCGACTTTTCAGTTGTAAAAGACACAAAATAATCTCGCTCTCGAGCTCTTGAAAGAAAAACAGTAGCCGGAAAGAAACATGATTCGTTGTCGTGGATCGGCTGATGCGATAACGCCTCGTACTGATTGCGGGAGATGTGTCGGGGACCAAAAAAGAAATCTGTTTTTAAAGCCGCCAGGTGCGCGATGCACCGTTCGCTCGAACTGTGCGATCAGCCGCAAGGTGAGCCGGAAATATTTCAGTTTGCCGAAGGGGGAATGGCAAACGTGCAGGTGCCATGCGTCCGACGTCGCTTCGGCTTTCTTTTCGTGAGATGGTCCATATTACCGACTCGAAAACGCCCCATATACAAAAAAAATCTGCCCACTTTGTCCCTAGTAAACGTTTCTATCTTAAAAATTATGACAATTGAGTCATCCAGTGAATATCTTATCGATCCGAAGTCCTTCGTGGTATCGTTTGGTCGTTTATAACGACGCTATAACATATACAGATATGGAGAAATTCTTGTACATATTTCTCGACGCTATCTTATTTCATATCGGGGTTCTATTTTATTAGGTCTTTTTTTTTTCAAGCGGAAGGCCTGATAAATTGTAGGTAAGAGTCGAGGGGTGTCCTTCCCGGAAAGAGTCGAGCGGACCGTCCCGTGTCGCAGAAAATTCTACTTGCACACGTCCGATTCAGGATATAGAGGCCTCGTAGAGAACGGCCGTTCCGAGGCCCCCGAACAGACACCGTCACGTCGACTGCAGGTTCGGATGCCACGTCCTCCGGCAGGACATTGCTGGCGGTCTCGGTGCCTGAGTCACTCGGCTCAGATCGCGTTATGACTCAGACGCGGACGGGCGTTATTGGCTAAGGAATTGGTTTCTAACAAAGGAATGTTGTTGCAAGCGAGCAGGCAGCCGAGCCGCTCGACGCGTCGTCTTCGCGTCGCTTTCTCCGCTCGCCCGTCGCTCCGAGCGAATAATTACGAGTTTATTAGTCCTCTTCACTGTATCGTTTACATCTTTTTAACATATCGTCGTGATATAACCGTAGAAACTTTGCATAAAAATTTATTACATGTAATTGTTTAATTATTATACAAAAATATTAATTTCGCAGTTTGGCATAAATAAACCGTGTGCGGTGTGCATTAAATTTAAGGCAAGATGATAGATAAGATGACAAATAAGTTAGCGCGTTTCATTCCAATTTATCAAGATACGTTTGCTGTGGAACTTTCTCGATCGTCGGGACATTTCGTCTCACTCTCGCTCCGGCGCGGCGCGACGCGTTGAGCTTAATACGCGTATCCCCGTGTGCGTATTAACGCGTGCGATTACTCACGTCGACACGTCGACGAGTATTCCGTAAACCGTTCCAAACCGAATGTCCACGCGTGCGTCACGCAGCTCGTCGCCGTGTGACGACGACGGGCTATCGACGCCCACTTGATACACACGTGCGTGTGTATCGTCGTCGTCGTCTATCAACAAAAGGTCCCACTTACGGGCATTGACGGCCGACGTATGTACATACGTACATACATACGTACGCACATATATATCGACAAATCGTATATCTCGCATTAACATTGCTGGCGGTACCATTCACGGCTTTCCACGGCGCGAACGCACGTTGCGTGCGAGTCGCAGTGACGTCCGGCGAGAGAGAGGAAGAGAGAGAGAGAACAGGAAAAACGAGGGGGAGGTAAGCGGTTAGCGAGAAAACCATTTTTCCGGAATGTCCGGCCGCCTCCGGAGAGCCGTGACTTCGTCCGCATGCAGTCTGTCCCATCTTAAAAGGAACGGACGGACGGTTTGTAACAAAGAAGAAAAAGGAGACAAAGGGAAGAACGAGAGCTTCACCCACGCGCTCTGCAAATTCCGCACAAAAGCGGACAAAAGCTGCGCTTACACCCTTAGCAGCACGCAGAGAGAAAGAGAGAGAGAAGGTCTACCTGCGTCTTCTCGAGGCAAGGCCTTCCATTCCTCTGCCTCCAACATACTGTTTTACGTGATTTTACGGACGTGGATATGTTTGAAGAAGAAGTAGCTATTAAATAATTGCAACGTAGCAAAGTAATAATATTACTACATATCATGAAAACTCTGAATATTGCAGCAACAATGTTGCAATATTGTCGCGGTGTTGCTGCAATGTTTGTATTTGCTGGCTATGTTTTCTGCATGATAATACCGTAACGCTAATATCGCCGCGGAAGCAAGTGTCGCGCGCAATTAGCGGCCGTCACGATCGACAAGCAGCAGCAAAGAATTGTTTTTCGGCTCCAGCTGCTGGAATTACGTTGCTCCCGCACACTGAGAGAAAAGCATGTGGTATATGCGACTATAATTGTATAGTAAAATAATTATAGTCAGAAATATCATTTTTATAGTAGTTATTACTATAATGTTGGCAATAATAATCATGCTCAGAGCGATGCCAATTATAATACAACCTATTAAATTAAAATCTCGTTTTGGTCAATAACAACTATATTATAAGTTGCATGGACCAAATTATGATTACGAGGACTTTAATAAAAATTTAAATCAATTATAATTTATATTGTTTGAATAACTATGAAATTGTGGTTGAATCGAAAAATAACTATAAATTATAGTGATATTATAGTTACTGCAACTATTTTTCTCTGTCAGTGCACAACTGTAAATGCCATCTGTAAAGCGTATGACCCCTCTGCAACCTTTCCGCGATCATGACCATCGGGAAGGGCTGGGAGGGAGAGAGAAAAAGCCGTGGTTCTCTTCCGTCATCGTTAATGTAAGTAATTATTTTTCGTGAGTCTCGACACGTCTCGTAATCTCCGTTCGTACGCGACGGCCGCGTATCAGGAAGAATTAAGATCCGCCGGCTGCCAATTCTCATTCTCCGCGCGAACTCCCTTTCCCCCTTGCCCCTTTGTGCTGCCGAGCGATACTCGAAGCAATTTTGCAGAAGAGATCGGAGGCTCTCTCGAGTGTTCGGTCTTCCGCACAAAGGAGCGACTCCGTTACGTTTCCTTCGCCGCGCGAGCACGTGATCCTCGGCATGATCCTCGCTCGTCCTTTTGTCTCCTCGCCGGCGCGAGAGGATCGAGAGCAGACATCGTATCCGTTCGACTAATTGACCGGTTTAAGCAATTATAAACGCTCTCTTACCCTTTTCCTCTCCCCCTCTCCTCGTCCGTTAATTGAATCGCCGCGATATTTGTGTCTGTCGTGAGTCAATGCCGGCTGCGAATGACTCACGGCGGCAGATCGTTGACGTGTCGCTGACGCGTTACGCGCCGAGGTGTCACTCCTTCACTTAGGCTAATTAATCATTAATACACATGCACCTACGGGTATGTAATTTAGATAACGATCGCTGCGAAGAACGCCTAATGAAATTCATTAGCTTTTTTTTTTACGTTCTTTTTTACAGATCTTTCTTTTTACTACTTTACCTTAAATTTAACAGCATTTTTACACGACGGCACGAAAGGAGGGTTGAAGCAACACTTGACTCTCTCGTTCGAGTTTAAAGTTAGCAGGCGTGGTTTTAGATTAGCCTTTCCCGCAGATTGCCACACGCGGATCATACAATAATCTTAAGACGATGCTCCAATTAAAGCGTATATGTAGGACGGAGTTAAAGATAACAGCCTCACGCCGAAGATAGTTTCGTGACGTGTAATTAACGGGCGAAACCCGTGTCGTTTAAATTTAGACGGCACCGTGTCCTAGAATACCGCCCTGACTTTTATCGCGCGTATTCAGGACGCTCGATAAGCCTAGATCGGGATCCTGTTCCTGGACATGCATTTGTCTGCATTCAACGTGTGTCGAAACATTTCGTCGCGCAGCGACGACGAGAAAGATGAGAGCACGCGATTCCGATAGGAGAAAATCGTCTCCGTGTGATAAGAAATTCGGAACGTATAAAGGACTGATTTTTCCAACTTGTTGGTAAGCTAATAGTTAAATCATACGTTTGTCTTTGTTTTATCTTCAAAGTTCTAGACAAGTTCAGATGTATGATTTAACTATTAGTCAGCTTACCGATAAGTTGGAAAAATCGGCCCTTAACGTAATGAGGTACTCGGCTCAACGCACAGGTGATGGAACGGCAAACGAGGAGAGAAATGTCGCCGTTGTCTTGCTCGCGCGAGAGATTATTTCTCTAAAGGACCTAGGCTTCTCGGAATTTGCGCGCGTGCGACGCAGCTCGAGATCGCCGCTGGCTGGCTGGCTGGCTGGCTGGATGCACCCTCTCGCATCGATGCCGGCAGGCAGGCAGCGCCGCGTTGCCGGGCAACCAGACGGCCAGACTGCCGTCTGCCGATCGGTCGGGGTGCGCACGGGGAGATCACGCGCGTGCCAGACGGGGAGAGAAGGAGAGTGGCGACGGTACAAGAGGGCCGCGAAAGGGCCGCAGGGAGGGATGGTAGAGTAGGGGATGGACACGAAGGGCGCTGGAGGGGCGATACCTCCCGCTACTCCCGAGCACACACAATGAGGGTTGCGCTGATAGATTACGCGGCGGTGGGGGGCAAGTGCAGCGCGACATCGGCGTCGCAGGGGCGGGGGATGCTGATCCGGCAGGGTCGGAGCCGCCAGAGGGTGCAGAGCGCGCGAGGAAAAAATGAATATTCGCCAAAATGATTTTGGGGCCGGCGACTACTATGAGCGAATTGTTTTTTCCGGCGGGAATAATCGATGGCCCTTCTCGTCGTCGTCGTCATCGTCGTCGCAGCGCGCGCGCGTCGCCTCGACTCTCTCTCGTTTTTTTTTTTTATTTCGCTTTTATTTCGTCGATGGCGTTGTAATCAAATTGCTCGTCCAATACCGCGAACCGGTCCTCGGCTTCGGATTTACCGAGGATGGATTGGTCCGAGCGGAGATTCCGCTGTTCGCGGTTTCTGCCGCGGATTATCGCGCGACGCTAACAATAAGACGGAAAAATAGATTGCCGGGAGATACATCGTCGCGCTCTTCTCTTTTCCCTCTTCCCAAGACTGTAGGATCACTGTAATTTTTTATTTATACGGATAATTATAGGAGAGACTGTAGGAGAAAAAACAAATTTTTATCAGTTTATTATGGCAACTAGGGAAATCGATTAGCAGGCCATTGGGAAAGAGTTAATTAAATATGGAAATTAGAGCGTTTAACGCGTTCAATCTCAGTCGTAATTCAAGAGAACAAACACGTAATTTCAGATTACCAAGGTCGTTATATATCGACTAAAATTATTAGGCAGAGAAAATACGGAGGGCACAAATAGAAAATCGGATCTCAAAAGAAACTGATCTTTTGGAATAAAATAGCCGAAAATATTGTTTAACATTATTTATTTTATATTAACATAAGCAAGAAATACGTAACCTTCTCCAAGCGAAAAGAATGCAAAAAGAAAATCATTTCCACAGTTTTCGGTGAAGCTCTCCTTCGACAAGCTTCTCGCAAGCCGTCAATTATCGGCGTACACAGTCTCGTTCTCTTTATTCAAAACTAAACATTGTTTACGGCGGCGCTTTGTGCCGCTGCCTGCGGCAGCTCCGCGCTTTGAGCGGCGAGATATCGCGAGCGCGAAAATGCAATGCGGCAGCGGCAGCAGTGGCGAATAATAAATAAAGACGAAAGGCGTATCCTAAACGAGCAGTCGGGTAGCGCATGCGGTCGCGCCGTCCCTGGCCGGCGACGTCGCGGTGCCGGACGCGGAGAGGAACGCGGGGGGAGAGGGAGAGGGAGAGAGGGAGAAGGGGTAAGCCGATGGTCGTCGACGGGGTGTCAGGGGCGGCCGAGCCAGACGAGGCGAGGTCAGTTATCCGCCACGCCCGACGTCGACGTCGTCGCTCCAGTATACGGCGCATTGCATTTTCGGCGGTTCCGCGCCGCGCCACGCCGCGCCACACCGCCTGCGTATCGCCGCATTGCCAACGTTCTCGTTTTTTCCTTCCCACGACCAACCTCCCTCTTCTAAGGTCACCACCCGCGCGTCCGTTCCCTATCTCCCTATCTCCCTCTCTCTTCCTCTCTCCCTCTTTCCGCTCTTTTCCGTTATTTTCCGATTACCGGACTTCGCCCTTTTGTTTTAGTTCTGATTTCTCTCTCTTCCTCTTTCTCTCTCTCGTTTGTCATTTTTTTCACTTCTAATGATTTAATTTTGACCTTTCTGCATTATTATGTCATTAGATGGATTTCCTTTTGTACGATCGTTATGTTTGACTGATTGTCCTGTAATTGCATTGAATGTTGGAGAGAGCGCGATGATTGCTGTAAATATATTAATCCGTAATCCGCATAAACCGGATATTTATCGTATCGAATAACAAATGTATTTTTAATTGATATTGCATTTCACAGATTGTTAAGCTAATTTTCCGGATAGAATTAACCGAGGCAGTTCTCGATAATCGCTCGTATATCGTTTATCGAGGAATTAAATGACGAAATCATCTGTCTTTTTCAAGCTGTATAAATTATACTTTTTATCGTATACATCCTTGAGTTTTAAGGTAACCAGGCCTATGTATTTCGTTCCTTCGCGTATCTCCTTTCGTATTCCGGCGAAATCTGTTCTCGAGTGCGATAAATGTCCCCCTCCTCTCTCTTTTCCTGCAACGTCGTCGCGGGGTCGACCAAGCACCCTCCCTGGCCATTCAAACCGCTCGCGCGAGCGATCGCACGATCGTTGTTTTGCGATGCTGGCGAACGGAATTTGACGCCGGATGACCATCCGTCCGTTCGTCCACGTTTATTCGTACCGGGGAGAGAACCGATATTTTCGATTCCGGAGATGCAGTCTTCTCTCGGCTGTAACTCCTATCCTCATGCACACACATACGCGAGCTCGATCAGGAACGACTTCTCGTCGAGCCGCCCACGAGCGCGCGCGATCAATGTCGAGGTGCATCTATATACAGGGAGGAGAACGAGCAACGACACACCGTTTTAGGCGCGACCGTCGGCGTGTGCGCGCCTCCCTAATTTTCCATACGCTCGAAAATGGACGGATAATGGGCTCGAGCGGACGCTCGAGGTGTCCGTGTGAATTTATTCCTTCTCGCGTTGTACGTACAACTCGCGCCGGTGAAAACATTAACCTTTAGAGGACGGACTGGTTTTTTCATGATTATTTAGATTTTCGACGTGGAATTTTTTTATATGTACACTGTAAACTCCTATGGGTTGCACTGAATAGAATGAGATAAAATTAGCGACATATTGAATTGAAACCTAAAACGTTGTTAATTTATCTAATTTAATTTCCATGATAGTCAAAATTTTACCTCCCTTTTAGTCAAAATTAATGAAATATTGAGTAGAAGCAGCGACCTTTGGAGTAATTAAAAAAAACTCAAATTGAGTATAATTTGACACTACGAGTTTAACAGTGTAATATTGTGTTATACTACGAAAAATAAGCGACCTTTCTGGCGCCTAAAAATAGGCTTTCCCTCCTCTTAATTTTCCTTGCGTCGGAACAATATTAATAACTTTTACTGTCACCGCTGAGTCAATGAGCTTATCATTCGATTTAATCCTTGAGGATTAATTACGTCGTACTTTTATAAGAGAAAATTCTTAAGCGATAAATTATTTGAATCTTTCCTTGTTCTTTTCCACGTGAAAAATCATCTGCGGATTCAAGATTACCGGCTCGCATCTTGTATTAGTCATCATTCGCGTTATCGGAAGCGTAACCGAAGAGCTGAGCGACTAAAAGCCTAGCTGCGATATTATCTACGCGCGCGTACAGCCCGTCAGTATTTCCATTCTTCGCTTTATCTCCGAGCTTTGTCTATGTCCTTTTGGAAATCTACCGCAACGTGTCACAGCAGTATCGATTCGCCGCGCACGTTTCTCTTTATCGCGCGCGACGTCTCCGCGGCGCAGGCCGTGCACGTTGCGTCGGCTGCGCGCGAGATATGTGCTAAGACACTCGGACGCTAATGGCTACTATAATGCGTTTACGAGAACGTTTAAGATAACTTTACGACATAGGTACATCCGGCGTAAGTTTTATTTAGCCCGATAGTTCTGGAGATCTTCGCCTTCGATTTTTAATTTGCGAAAAATGAGATGCATGAAAAATGACGCTGCGGAGAAAATTCAAAAAGCTTCACCCAAAAAAAAATTTTATATACGTGGAATCTAAATCTTAGAGGATTTTACTCTTATATTGACCTCAAAAGGATTCCTCTGAAATAAAGAGAAAAGTAATATAAACAAGTGTATTTAAGAGAGAAAAAAGTATTTTTCGCTTCATTGAAAGAGGAATATGTTTGCTGTAAAACAGTAAGCTTAGACTATGAGATTGTAAAAAAAATCACTTTTGAAATACTTTTAAAATACTTTTTTTTGGGTGTCGGATTGCAAGGAAATCGCGATATCGGTCTGGCTAGTTAGTAGTCCAAGCGACATTAAGGATTCCGAGTAGCGTACTTTACGCGGCACGGTTTATTACCGTGTTGCATTTACATCTTGCTGATCTTTTGAGAACCGAGTGTACGCCCCGAAAACTGTACGGCGTGCGGTTATCTAGGAGCGGAATCGTACGCACGTCGGACGACCGGTTTCCAAACGACCGGATATCACGGCCAAGCACAGGTTTTGTATCACGCTTTTTGTCGCTCGATCTTTATTGCCGGTCGACTTGATCGAATAAATCGAACGCGACCCTTACTTCTTCGAAATACTTAAGGTGAGATGTAGCGAAGACGCGCTTCGCTAAGAAGATTAATTGTTGACCGTGAGGAAGGACCACCGCCGATATCGTGCGGATACGATTTGCACTTCCGGTTTCGCGATCATGCATAATCATTACGGTGACTGTATCTCTCTCTCTCTCTCTCTCTCTCTTTGAGAAAAATAAAAGACACTGCCACCTACTCTTCGTCCACAAACAAGTGCAACATAAATTTATTATTATCATTAATAATTTTTCCCTGAATATATAATATATTTATATGAAAAAAGTAAAATTTTATAAACTAAAACAATTATACATATACAAAAAAAAAGAAACGCATCTTTATTTAAACATTACACAACTATACAAAAGTGATGAAGATTGAAATATAGGATATTTTATAGGACTTTTCAGAAATAAAGGACAAAAATGAGTTTCAAGAAAAAGAAAATCTAAAGGACACAGACCTAAAATGAAGGGCTCTCTGTAATATAGGACGGATGGTCACCGTAATGATCATCGATACCTACTTATACGACTGCAGCCCTCCTCCTCCTAATATTCTCCTAATATAATCATATATTTATGTAATTATAATTATGTTACATTTAATAATTGTATATATAATATAATTTATTAAATTTTAAATCGCTGTCGGACAAAAATTAAGTTTGAATTTGCGAGACATAATTCTGTTCGCTTTCCGAGTTCGCTCCTGCGATCGAATCATCGTCTCGTATCCGTCTGCAGGGCCACTCGAAGACTCCGTCAGGGTCGTTCCGAAGAGCGAGCATCGTCTCGTGTCACGATCGCAATATGCACTTGAGACGCATGAGAGAGAGAGAGAGAGAGAGAGAGAGAGAGAGAGAGGGAGAGACAGAGAAAGAGAAAGAGAGAAACGGCGTTAATGAGACAAAAGACGGCGAGTCCGTGAGACGCGATAAGAAAAAAATTTGGCCCGAGCGGTGCTACTGATGGCGTGAGTCTTTTCAAGGCGTTGCGCGTGACGAAAAATTAAAAATTTCGCACAAAATTGCACGCGGAGCGCGAGCACGCCGAACGGGGGAGTCCGAGTCATCGCTCGGTATTAAACACCAAGCCTACACGTTTTATCGCTTGCAGATGTTTTTATGCACGACGTAACGACGCAGTGCGAAACGTTAAACAACCCACTCGACGTCGTCGCTCCGAGTTCTTTTTCTGCAACGGAAGCCGTAATCGTATCTATGATCGCTCGAACGCTATACGATTTGACTCTGCAGAAGCATTAATTTCAGTTGTAGGGATTAGATCTTTTCCACAAAATACTTCTCTCATCTCACTCGGAATAAAGACGAATGTGAGGCCGATACGAAGCTGAGCGGGCACGAGGAGTGAAAAGTTATGGGTAAAAAAAGGAAGCGAGGAAGGATTAATATCGTAGATGGCATCCTCGCGCGCAACGGATCTCGTAGAGAGGGTTCGCACGAAGGTGGATGACGAGCCTTACAGGCGATGAGCAATAAAAATCGTCGCCGGGTCTGGTCAGTCCTGGTTCCTCTCAGTGGGGAACTCGGGTCGATGGTGGAAGCTAGGCCGAGTCCCAATCTCTCGCTATATGCACTTACCCTCTCTCTGCGTATATATGTGAGCTTTCTTTTCTTTTCCTCCGTGGAATTGGTCCCGGAGAACCCTAGAGACCTTCGCGAAAACATCGGTCGCCTTCTTCTCCTTAACTCGATGCTCGACGACGCTCGACGACGCTCGACGACGCTCTCTCGGGCCACTCTAAATATTTTACCTCGCTAAAAATTTCGCAGGCGAATGCCTCGGATGCATTTTCTCGCATTCCCGTTATGGGAAAGAGGTGTTCCGTGTACTCGTGCGCCAACTGTCATAAATGCCGTAACACTTATCGAGCGCACTTGACGAGTGCTAAGGTTGCCGGCTCGGGAGTTTCCGGGGATGCGAACGCGACGACGGGCGTCCCGAAAAATTACGTTGCGTGCCTCGTGCAAAGAATTGGCAACAACAAAGCGACAACAATGGACGTCAGGTTGCCGAGAATTCAGATTTCTTTCACTTCCAACGTCGTGTAATTATAGACTTTCAAGGACACCAGACACGTCGTTGAAATTAACATGTGGGAGCTCTCGCGGCTCTTGCCTTTGTTGCAATAAATTCGCCAAGTAACCACGGTTTTCCACAGCATTGCGGCGCTTAGAGCTCGTCACGCGTCTAAAATAGCACGAATACCTTCGCGACGATATATTAATGCACTCCTAATTCGTGACTCGTCGCCATCGGCATAACGTTGTCAACCACCTTCTACATCAGAACTCAATTTAAACTGAAAAGAAAATTCTGGTTAAAAACAGACGAATCAGAAAATCTTGTAGGCGTGATTAAATATTCTGGTTATTATAATAGAACTCAATACTTTATAACTTATAATAACCAGAATTCCTATTATAATAACCAGACTATTTGATCACGCCTACAAGATTTTTTGATTCGTCCATTTTTAATCAGAATTTTTTTTTCACTGTAGTATCAAGATTTTAGTTATGACACATTTTAGTTACAAGACACAAGATTTTGATTACATCAGTTGTTTTCGAATTATTTGTTTAACACCTATCATAATATTAAATCGATTATTTACAAGACCGATCGAGAAAGAACAAAATCAATTAAATGCGGGAAATCTACACATAATTTTAATTCAGATACGTTAAATAAACGCTAGATATAATGTTGTACACTTGTAATATGTCTCGCCGTATATTTTCACATTTGATTACAATTTGCTCACGTTTGCGTTAGCAGCGCGCTCGGCCACCGGGAAGATGCGCGCACGTGGCGCACACATCTCTCCATTTCGCATTGCGCGCACCAGCTGCCTGTGCGAGCGTCCCCGACGACGATGACGATAACATTTCACACACCGACCGCGACGCAAAGGCGAATGCGCGGGGTTCAAAGGCAAACGCGGTCATTACGCTCAGCTGCGCGACAAATTAAACGGACAAAGGTCCGCGTACTTGACTTTGAATTCCGCCACCGACTACTACGAAAACGATCGTCAATGGTGCACTTTAAACGCTCGCACTGCTTCCTTTCTCTCCATCTCCTCTCTCTTTCTCTCTCTCTCTCTCTCTTTCTTTTGCGACTCGTTCTTTGTCCGCCGTCACATAAAAGTAGTGCTGATTATTTTCGATTAACGCTTTTATTTGGCCGTTCAACTGGCATTGTGTCAAACCGCAATGAACTTTCCGAATAAACCATACAGAATTATTCCATGATAAATTCTATAGAGAAAATATGATGGAATTAAAAAAAAAATCTCAAGAAATATATCTATTACAATTTTACATGAGATAAGGAAAATACACGAATAAAAAATATATGGAGTAAATAGAATTTTAGAAAAATTGACGTTTATTGAATGTTTGAATCAAACGTCATCAAAAAAATTTGAAAAATATTTTAATAAAGTACGCTTACTAGTACTTTCGAAAAGTTCGGAACGTAACGTTGTAATTAGACAGTACGGGCGCGGTGATCGATGGATACGAGTCTGCGGATGGTGAAGCACCCCCTGCTGCCCTCGCCCCCGCCCGTCTGACGATAGGTCCAACAAGCACCCGGCCCTCGCTGCATCTCCCATCTGCCTCGGTACGTTATTGGCACCGGCTGATATGGCCGATGCGAATTCGCTATAGCCCTCCTGAGGGAGAGGCGAGAGCGAAAAATGCGGGGTGAGCGGGAGAGACGCGCGCGGCGGAATCGGACGGACAGTCGTTTCGTACGTATACCCATATGCGCGCCACAAAATGCAAAAAAAGATCTCACAGTATAAAGGATATAAATATCGCGTCCGAGAGTATACGCCTTCAACGTAGCGACGAAAAAAATAAAAAAAGTTATGATATAGAAAAAAAAGAGAAAGCGTTAAAGTCGCTCAAGAACGATCTTACTTGTGTTCTCTGCATAAAGATGTAGTCTGTTTTAAATATTTATATTATAGTCTGAAAAATCCATCTCAAATAATCTATATAACGAAGCCTTTTGTCTAAATTTTCTTAATTGAAATCTTGGACTAAATGAGTTTTATTAAAGTTTCTTATAATATATGATCGAAACAATTCATTTTTGAATACAATTCATTTGAAATAATCCACATTTTTATTTTTCACTTAACGTAAAGATTCAAGTGAATCAAGTATGAATTGAACATGTTCAATTTTCAATCAAATCGCGGATATATTGCATATTTATATGGCACTCCGACTATTAATTCGGGATCCATTTTCGATATGTGTCAAACAACGTTCGGAATGGATACCAAGACTGTCGAGCGAATCGAGCGATAACGCCGAGTGAACAGCGAGATCGGGCGCTTATGCAACTCCGAATAGAGTCGTTGAGATTTGCGACAGAAGATACAGAGCCGAGAGAGGTATAGAGAGACGAGCGAAGGGCTGCAAGCAGATGCTCCGAGATATCTTGCTTCGCCGCGCATTAGCATTTGATACACCTGGTAAAGCCGAGCGAATAATCAGCCAATCTGGCCGCGAGGTTTACACTTCGCCGCCTGCTGTCTAATCGATAAGGCGATTCTCTCGAAAGCATCCCGCGAACGCGAGGAGTCAGCCGTGTGCGAGAGTCGAGTTTGAGAATCGTTCGCCGTGGACGCGCCCCGAAATCTAAATCCCCGAATAGTTGGGCACGGTAGGGCGCGAGTCGAGCGGAGGGGGGGGGGGGGGGGGGGGAAGAAACTATTCTCGAACTTGTCGCCTTCGGATTAACACTCGAATAATTCGTTCCTATTGATGACATTAGTCATCGGCAATGGTTTAACGGAGCACAAGAATGACTTTCCCGATAATCTCGTCGTTTTTGAAATATTTGAGAAGCCTGCAAGGATCTTGGTTTCGGCCCTGCGACGCGACACGGGGCGGAAGTAGATACGGTCCGCGTTTGATCGGTCGCCAGACCGTCCGATATAGAATTTCCATTTGGGTCGGCGGCCCAATAGCGTGTTGATTATCGATCGTATGCGGCATACCGCATGGCAGTTGAGCGTGGAGCTATATACCCGGTCCGCGAATTAGTTTCCACGTCGGCGCTGGAATAAGGTTTTCGCCTCGAAAAATGATAAATAGATAGTTAAGAAACAAAGAAACGTGAGAGAGAGAGAGTCTCTGATTCTACTTGCAAACATTATGTAGTATTTTTTATTAATATCATTATTAATATTACCACCTTAATATAATAATAATAATATAATAACAATGTTTTATTAGAACTATTATTAGTATACTTTATATGATTCCTAAGTCTAATTAAAAAAAAAAAGAAAAAGACGAACTTGTCTTTAATAAATCTGACATTTTATATTATACCTCGTTACGTCGCGGATTCGTTGTGCTGTAATGTCCTTCCTTGTAATTACTCTCCGTTGCCCATACAGCCAGCCTGGTTCCGCCCTAGCCTCGATCGCGATTCGCGCGATATAGTTCTAGGTCGGATATAGCTCGCGCGAAACGTATATACGAGCCGGCGGCGAATGCTCCGGTGGCATTAAAATTTCAGTACGGTGTACGGCCGGCACTTGTACGTATACACGCCGGATGTATAAATAGCCGGGCGATTCTATAAGAGGGAGCGCGCCCGAGGTAGGGGGTAACGCCTTCGGCATTTTCAATGGACTCGTTAGAGCGGCCGGTCGCTTCGATCTTTCGGTTCACTCGTCGATAAGGTCGCTTGAAAACGCTCAGGCTCCGCGATGTCTCTCTTTTCATCTCGCTATCGCTATCATCCGCGACCATCGCGAGTTCTACGGGAAACGGACGGGATACGCGGCGCGCGCGCGCTGCATCGTGTCTCCCCGCGATGCGCGATGCAATTGGTCAATCGTTTGTGCAGAATGGCCGCTATATCTGCTCACGCTCCGCCACTTCTATCTGATATCGAGGCAGAACCACCGTGACCCACCGTTTCGCGGGTTCTATACCACCGGTCTCTTCCTCCCGCGCCAAATTCGCGCACACCTCCCATCTCGTCTCGACAGAAGCGACGGAGACGCGTCACTCCGTTCTTGTTCTCCTTTCTTTCCAATTTTTTTTTTTCATTTATGTTCGATCTACATTTTTAGGTGATTAAAAAAGGGCACGTAAACACGGAAAACAAGATATTTGTTTTTTTAATATTTCAGAGAGTAACACGAGTCAGTCGTTGCGAATGGACTGCGACGTCGCGCAACTGTTGTGTAATGGGCGATGTCAGGGCGATAATAATCGTGCTGGACATCGAGAGCATAGTGCAGCGAGTTGTATGACAGTAAGCAAATCTCGACTGTGTTTGATTTGCTTGCCGGTTGAAGGACCCAATAATCTTTTCCCCTCGTCCCTCTCTCTCTCTCTCTCTCTCTCTGCTTCGACGTACGAGCAGCCGTCTCGTCCTATCTTATCTCTGCACTCTCAGCCGCGCGCGCCGCCTTCTGTTTAAATCTATTCTTTATCTTCAATCTCTTCCTTCTCTTGCCCTTCTCTTCGTCCCGCTGTCGACTGTCCCCACATAGGCCCTTTCGCCTTCCCCACTTGACGTTTTCGCAATCCTGCCGCCACAGTTCATATACATCAAACGTCAACCTTGGTTTCTCAAATTGCAAGGTCCACCCGGTTAGTTTTCCAGTTAGCGAAATTAGATCCGCCGTGTTTCTACTTTTTCTCTCTCTCTCTCTCTCTCTCTCTTCTCTGTTTCTTCCTTGTCTCTATCAATTTTACAAACGTCGCGCAACGAGCAATCCTGTATATGTTCGACGGATCGCCATTAAATTCCCGTTAAAGCAATGCGCCCGAGAATTTAATTTCGCGTCGCTGCGGCCTCGTTCGACCCCGTTAAATACTATCAATCTTTCGTGATTCGGAATACAGTCCCGGTCGCGTTGTACACAAATGAAAACACATTATACTCCCTGCAAGATATCGGACAAAATTTCTAAAATCTCGCCGGACGATTTTCTTTCTGATGGCAACCAATTTCTATCTAATATCGATCGCATGCGGATTTCCAGATATTAATTTCCTCGAAGCATTCACCGATTTTTAAAAAGGTTCCGTTATTTTTCTCGTTTGCCTCTGCATGGATATATTTTTTTTTTTCTTAGAATATGAAATCAGATTATCTCTAGAATCAGATTTTCTTGGAATCAGTTCGTACACAGCTATTATTTCATTCTTTTGAAGAGTTCTGATTCAGGTTAGACTCAGATTTTCTCAGAATCAATTATACGTATATATATATATATATACATTTGTACACAGCTATTATCATTCTTTTGAAGAGTGAAAATCTTTTCTCTAATTCCTTAGATTCCTCTTTAATGAAATTGAAATGCGCAGCTTCTTCTTTTCTTGGCTGATTTATTTGTAAATTTTTCCTCTTTTGTGTATTCTTTTCAAATTCAACCTTCGCCTTAAAGAGATTCTAAGTATCTACGCGGGTGGTAACAATGGACTAAAGAGAAACAACCGGGAAGAATGCGTATGGCTATCGTGTGCCGCGCTATCTCTTCCGCAAGTCATTGACGTGTCTTTTACCTGGTCTCGAAGATTTCTTCGGGCTGTGTTACGGCGCGGAAGCACGTAACGGTTCGAATATCGGATTCATATACGTATACAAGCGGGCTGCGGTCGAGCGACGGTAGCACGTAAGTGGAATGTGTGCGCGTCCGAGGAGATATTTTTATTATCGCCGCTGTCCGCGTGGGTCTGACGGGCATTTAAACGTAAAACGCTTTAGCTCCGACCATAAGAAGTTGTGTCACTCGCAGTGGATGGTAATGGAGAATGCGAAGAGCGCTGAAAAAAGGAATGGTAGGAAGCTACGTTATCCGTTACACCGCGAGAAAGAAGTAAACGCCGCTTCCGTCGTTGATTTGGCAACGATTAAACAATTTCGACCAACGCACTCGATGCCCTCGAGCGTTTTTCAAGTGCGACCTTCGCTTCCTCTTCCTCTCTCCGGGCAGAGTGGTGGAATTTATTTGATCGCCGGCAATTCCGCTGCGCGTGCAAATAAACGGAGAGAGAGAGAGAGAGAGAGAGAGAGAGAGAGAGAGAGAGAGAGAGAGAGAGAGAGAGAGAAAGAGGTCGGGTATCTTGTTAGGGCCGGGTGGAGCGAGCGAGTAGCGAGCGGGATCGGGAGAATCTTCTTTGTGCCCGGCCACTCTCGGATGCATAACTAAAATCGTCAAGAGTTTATCGGCCGTCTTGTTAACGGACGGCCCGACGCGGCTCTGATCGGAGGGGGACCGACGTTCTCTTGGCTCCAAATGCAGTCGCTTAAAGTACCGTCCTCTCTCTCTCTCTCTCTTTCTCTTTTTACTTTCTCCTTCTCCCCGGTACCCTTTGACGAGTCGAGTGCCTTTATAACGTTCCTCGCATATTATTAGTTGCATTTGCATTCGACTTTGTCTCGTATCTCATTCTCTCTTTCCCTCTGTCTCTCAAAACTATCCGTCTGTCTGTCGCCCGCTGCTCGCCCGCTGCACCGAAGAATCGTTTCCTGATGAGAGGAGAATTTTTATGCTTGGTCATTTCCCCTGAGATAATATCGATTGCGAAAACATGTCGCGCCTGCTTTCACGAATGTCGGAATTTACAGCGAGTCGTAGGTTACGGGGGTGGTGCCGAGACGCTGTTCGCCTGCAGTTGCACAAGATCGTGTAATAACGGGTAATAGTGCGCAAGTGTTTTTACGTACGATCTGTGCGAGGAAGTCGGCATCGACATGCAATACGCACGTGGGTTACATAAGACTGGCAAAGTTGCATTCAAAGAAAAGGGCTGATTTATGTACTTAATATAAGAAGCCACTTCAAGCCTCAATAAGACGAGAGAGGAAGACGTGCGATGAATCTGGGACAACGCCTTTACATCCGTCTCTCTCTTCCTCCCTCTATTTTATGCCGTGTCGAATCTATAAAAATATCTCGTAAGACTCATTTCTCTGACATTAATAGCTGTATTAAGAGATATTCGGGAAATATTTGCAGCGCCATATTGCACATTTCATATTCCATTTTATCCATTAATTCTACGCTCGATTTCCATTTTTTTTTTTATTTTTATAAAGTTATAACTCCGAACGCGAGCTTTCTATTCAGCCCTCAGGCTACGCGAGGATTAACGAAGGTGCATAAAATCGATGCTGCGCGGAGGAACGTAACTCTTCTCGTGCATTGCGATCCGATGATGACGGTCGGTGACAGGATACTTATTACTATCATCGGCGCTATTTCTCATGCGCGAGCTCCATATTTGTCTGCGAGTCTCGATGGCTCGAGAAGGAACGAGCGAGAGAAAGAAAGAGAGAGATTTACGAAGAAAATGTTATAAAAATTAATAAAGATTTTATCATCTCGCAATATGCAGACATAATGGAAATTACCATATTTTCATTGAGACGTATTGCACACGATCGTAATTTTTATTAGAGAGATTAGCGAAAACGCGCATACGGTTAATTATCAATAATAACGGTGTCTCGTTATATTCCAGTTTTACGGTAGAGTATTGTAAAATGTAATATATTTTTTGTGTAATTCATATTATAATATTCTCTCCGGGCATATTGTCCCAGATACTTTTACCGCCACGTGACACGTTTCGATATGCGGGTAGGTCATTAAACACGCGATATTGCGCCGGCAAAATATACGGGCGCGCAGAGCCGCACGATGTTTTCGCGGAACGTTATCGCGATTATCATTTGCAAGCAGGCTAGCTCGCACGATCCGGCGAGAAAATCTACGCTGGGAATTCCGCGGCGCGATGAGATTCCGCGGCGAGGAGAGCGTACGCGAAAGTCGCCGTGCGTTTCTTCGCAAACTTTTGCGTCTAAAATTACACTACGTCTCTCGGACGACTCGCGAGAGCCGCCGGCTAGTCACATAAAATTTATTCGTATCAGACGAGTGTAAAATGACTTTGGCGAGTTCCTCGAGGGATCGTCATTCTCTCAATCGTACATCACCGATAGAAGCTACGTTTCCTTCGTTAAACGTTTTTTTTTACCGTTAACGTGCTCGTCACCGATATCGACATATTCGTTCGTCGCGGATTAAACAACGTTGGATATTATTTATTACACTTTTTAATTATCAACATATTTATAATTGTTTAAATCAATTTATCTTTGATTCGAATCATGTTTAGGGTTCCCATCCCTCCTCTTTTCCCCGGACACTGTCCTCTTTTTTTAAAGCGTCCAGGAAAATTTTCGAAAATGTCCAAAGTAATTATGAGGGAAATATAAAAGGCAAAATATTTTCAAAATATTATGCTTTTTAAATTTAATAGAGCAAACATCAGTGATGATCAGATAAAAAGAGGATGTGGATATCTATCTCTTTTTACTTGTGCTTGCGCAGTAAGACACGGTGTGTATTGCGCACATTATATACGTATATATACACACACATATATGTATATAAACACATTTTTGTGCGTCCGGGATTTTAAGCGACATGTCCGGAGTTTTTAATCTATGCCTCCTTGTTTTTAAAATTTTAACATGACAACCGTAATAACGTTCGATATGGACCGGAAGATTCGATTCGAGTCAAGAAAAAAACCTTGACGCGTCTCTCTCTCTCTCTCTCTCTCTGTTTCCAATGTGACTTTCCCCTTCGCCGGTCCTACTGCCCACCCCTCATTTACACTTCCGTCCAGTCGAATTTCATTTACGGCTCTGCTCGCGGCATGGCAGGATAGCAGCGGCCTTTACCGCGGACTGCAGAAAATTTCGGTCGCGCCGCGGTCGCTGGCCCCACGGCGCGTATTCACGCACCCGTCTACCTATCGCGCGCCCACGTACGTACATATTCGTGTATGCACACACGTATACATGTACGTACATACATACGCGCGGGATAAGGGATCGACCGCGGCGGCGGCGGCAGCGGCGGCGGCGGTGCGATTCCGGCAGGAATTCCCGATGAGATGGGCGGAAAGTACAAAGCTCCAGGACGCGCCTCGCTCTCTCTCGCTTTTCGCCGCTTCCGGCCGAATTCGGGCAGCTCCGGAGCGGCCTCGTGCGCGACCGGCCGGCCGGCGCGGAGCCGGCGGAGCGGCGTGGACGACACGACTCCGGCCGCCTCAAGCGACGTAGCGCAGAACGGTTAGTAGCGGCGCGCGCCACCACCGTCCGCGGACTTGTGTGATGTGAGCTCGCGCGGCCGCCGCTCGGCCAGTTCGTCGCCAGCGGTTCGTGGGGAATAGGCTCCTTCCGTCGCGTCCGCGTCGCCCCGGAATCTCATCGACGAGCTCTGAAGCGCGCGCGCGCGCGCACGATCGCATCACCGGCACGCGGCTATCACGCGCCCAGCGCCGGCTGGCTTCTTCCGTTTCTTTCCGTTCCGCTCGCCGAGCTCTCAAGTTCGTTCGGCTTTGGCTCCGACCGTTCTTCTTCTTCTTCTTTATCTTCTTCTTCTTCTTCTCTGCCTGTCCGCCGCCTTCCCGCCTCGATTCTCTTGCCCTCTCTGTTTCTCTCTGTCTGTCTGTCTGTCTGTCTGTGGTTTTCCGCGTTGATACATCTTCTTGTTTCTTCTCTTCCATCCCCTCGACTTTCTCTCCGAAACCGACGAGCGCATCTCGGGGACTGGGATACGCCGAGGACCAGCTGTTCCACGAGTTCGCAAGTGTGCGGCGTGGATATCCGCCGGCCGGTCCGTACACGTATACACGTACGTATACATGCGAGCGCGAGGTACATTCGTACAATTTGACCCGCCCCGTGCGTGACGCGGAAAAAAAAGTGTTTGGTGACGTGTTAAAACGCGGCCATTTGCGCTGGTCCTACCGCGAGAGAGAGAGAGAGAGAGAGAGAGAGAGAGAGAGAAACAGCAAGCGAGAATAAGAAAGAAAGAGAGAGAGAGAGAGAGAAGGGGGGGAGGTGACTCCTTTCCACCAAGGTGTTCCCTCCATCGACTGCAAACTCGAATTCCGTAAACTCCAAAAGCGTTCGGCGAGCGATCGAGGATTGATGGTTGGAGCGTGAATTACGCGAGGTGGGCGATATTCGTTCCACGTATTCCTTTCCTTTCGCGAGAGATCGCGCGACGGCAGCGATTCTCTCTCTCTCTCTCTTCCTCTCTTTCGCGGAACGGTGAGAGGCGCATCACTCTCGCGCGCGCGGTGAAGGGAGGGGGTGGCGGGCAGAGCGGTGGTTGCGGGGGCGCGGGCGTGCCAAGGCGATAGGAAGTCGCTGCCGAGACGGCAGCAGGGTAACATGTCGCGTCGCTCTCGAGTGAGAAGCCTTGGAGTTGTCGAAAGTTCGGTTTGTCACGCGGCGCACTCGGCAAGCTCCTGCTCGCTCATCCCTTCCTTCCTCTCCTCCTCCGTCCGACGACGGGCTTACTCGGGCGTATAAAAGCGACGAAAGCGAACAAGGTAAAAAGAGAGAGAGAGAGAGAAAAGAAAGAAGGGACGAGGGCCGGCAAATGCGCCTACGAGTGACACTAAACAAGTGACGTCGATCGAGGCGAGATCGATCGACAGAAGGGCGAGAAGAACGGCAAAGGAGACGAGAGAGGAACAGGAAGAGAGAGACCTCGGCACAGTAGTGTGCGCCGCCCGGCATAACCTCGCGGATCGACATGACGCGAGCACGTGCGTCCCGTCGGCCTCCAGGTAAGTGCTTTATACGCGATATTGATTGCGCTTACCTTGCAACGTGCCCGCTCTCGTTGCAACGGCGACGACGACGTTGTTCGGGACGTTCGCGACGCGTCCGCCGTGTCGTCGCGAGCGGCATATGGAGGGTACGCGGGGGACCTGTATTATTTTTGCGCTCGGGGGGCTCCCCGTCGTCGCCGTTTCTCACATTTCGCACACTGAGAGGAAAAGATGGTTACTTTGATGGCCTCAACTACAATTTTGTAATATTTCTAACGATAATTGCGTTGTTGAGGCCAAAAGTAACTATATTTTTCTCTCAGTATGCACTGTTAAACTCGTAGGGTCAAGTTATACTCAATTTGAGTGATTTTTAACCATTCCATAAGCCGCCATTGCTCCTACTCGATATTTCATTAATTTTGATTAAAAGGACGGTAAAATTTTGACTAACATGGAAGTTAAGATAAAGCTTACTCAATATGTCATTAATTTTATCTTACTGTTTTAGTCAAATTAACCGAATATTGAGTAGGAGCACGGGCAAACTCATAGCAAATCGAAGTGTAGCGTCATGAGAATCTCGCCGACGTCAACTCGGAAGTTTGTATAGACTTTCGCGCGCGATAATTATTAATTATTTCGTCGAGCGCGTATATATATATATATATATATATATATATATCGTATTCGCACCGACGACGACGACGCAGAAGCGAAAGGTGAAGCTTTCGTACGCGGCAATCGCTGTGTTCGATAAATAAAGTGAGCGAGCGAAGGTCGCGGGTTCTTTCTCGCGTCGGTCGTCGCGCACGCGAGCGAGCGGTCTTCTCTCTCTTTCTGGACCACGGACGCCCGTAATTCGAAAAGAGGACGACCATGTAGGATGATTCCAGAAGGTTACGCCGCAACCGTCGGAGGCGTAACCGTTTTCGGCGACTCCCGCGAAAGTTTACCCCCGCGGAACGTTCCGCGGGGATTACTTGCGTGCGAGACGTAGCAACGCGAAAGTAAATTGAATCAGATAAATTAAATCAATTAGTCAATTTAATCAAATTGAATAAAAGTTAAATAATTGCCTCGTTGATCTGAATGAGGATTAATTTGAGTTAACGCCGAAGAAATCGACGCCCCCATATTGGACAGAGTACAATCGTAACGTCGCTTAATCGTGGCTCGCTAAATATGGCTCAAGATAGAAGGAAACGAATAATCTCTAAGGTCAAAGTCGCGGATGTTCCCCTCGAATCAAGCAACGATATATATATATATATATGTGTATAAAAAAAATATATATATAATATATATTATCATATGCGAATAAATGGAACAGACTCGGAATCTTATCGCGAAGATAAATACCGCTGGCAGGTGATATTTATTATTCATTATGACTAGCACATCTCTGATAAAGGTAACGCTTTCCTCGAAATAAACAATAAATCGCCGCACGCACGTCAGAGATAAGCGATTATCCGGGAGAGAGTCCATCTTTTGGTCCAACCTCTGTCACAAGGAAGGACACGAATAAAAGATGAAAAATATAAAGAAAAATTGGCTTTGAAACTTGTGTAACTTTGGATAACGAATCGTTATCGAGACATTTTTCGTTCGGATAAATTTCTTTCCTTTGCATTACTTGAGGAAATTAAGATGAATATTATTCTCGTGGCGAAATTTAATTTTATCATTTATCGAGAGGATCTGAAATGATTTGCATCTCATCGTGAAAAGATACCTTCCGCTTCTACTGCGATGTAATTTATCGAATGCCAATCAAACATGAACGATCGTAAATTAGAGCACTCGATAGAGGTCGAGCGATCATGTATATGGCCAAATATGTAATTTCCTTCAAGTTTGATCTCCTTCAAAGGCACGTGCGCTTAATGCACTCGCTACCACGTTTACCGAGTCGGACGGTGCATCTCATCCCTTTGCTTCTCCCTCGTCCCCCCTCTCACCCCGGCTATCCGCTCATTTATGTCTTAATGCGCGGGGTAGAGACGGCTGCCACGCTCGCATTGCCAAGTAATTAAGCCCGTAATTGCAACAAATAACCTCCACGCGCGCCCGCTCGCGTTAATTACGCGTACGGACCGCCTTTGTGTAGCCGGTTCGCGAAGGAGATCCGGTGCCGCGATGAAAACAGGTGCCGCGCCGGTCTCTATAAGGCCCAAGTATCGTGCTATCGGACCTTCGGTGACGTTCTCGGTTCTTCGCCTACCTTCGCTGTCGCTTCCGAAATGAATGACGCGCGAGTGCCGTCGAAGAAATCCGCGAGGCCATAATTGGCGGCGGTTTTACGCTCGCGAGGATTGAAAAACTGGCCTTCGCGTGTGGCTTTCTTTCTTTCTTTATTTATTTTTCTTTTTCCTTTACACGTAGCGTGTATTTGGCGCATACGCGGCTTATTGTTCGCCGAGGCGAGTCAGCAGCAGCGAGAGACTGTCGCGCCGATTTACGAGAAACTCGAAGGCGAAAATCATTCTTCAAGTTCGAATTTGCCCCATATTAAGAGCTGTATTTTGTCGAGTTTCGAAACCGCGAGAGACTGAAGCTGAGAGAAACATTTTGCCGCAAGTACTGCCGGCACGAATCTCTCGTCGCGCGAAAAATCGGCAAGGCCGTAATTGGCGCCGATTTTACGCTCGCGAGGATCGAAAAACTGGCCTTTGCGTGTAGCTTTCTTTCTTTATTTATTACATATAATACTTTGAAGATCAGTCTGTTCTTCGAGTGCTCCGAATTTCGCGTGGGCTGTTGAAATTACTTTTTTAATAGATATATTCACGATCAAATTTACGATATATTTTAGTTCAGTTTACGTCTTTCCCCGTTACTTTCTCTCTACAGATTGTTCGAAATTGTGTTATTTCACGCGCGATTACGCTCCTCTTTTTCTCCCTCTACCTTTGTTTTGTTTCACGTTATTTTTCGATTCGAGTTTTAATTACACACATCCAGCGTCGAGATAATGAGATATTTTGTTCGACGCAATTTTCCTTTGAACGACTGCATCAGTATCTAGAGATTTAATTCTAAAAAAGACTTTCTCTCTCATAAGTATTTTCATGTTTATTCAATTTAAATTTCGATTTAAATTGCTCGTACAAAAAATGACACTGCTAATAATTTCAGATATTTCAATTATGTTTCTCTCTCTCTCTCTCTCTTCCACTCTCAAGAAAACTGACATGTGGCATTCAAATTACACATTTCAGCCTGAAAATCGACAGTGAATCATACGTCACTGCATGAATTGCAATTCCGTGTGTCTAATGGCACCAACGTTTTACGAGTTTCTCTGCGTTATATCACGTGGCTTCATCGCGAGTGGCGAGATTCGATATCTCTACGCTCGCGCCAACGTCATTTCCTCGCGACGACGGCACACGAATCTAAACTCTCGTTTTTTACCAAGCGTTTCTCGACTGTCCTATAAAAATCAACGTAAATAATTAATACCGCGTAAAAGCGCGATGTCCTAGAAACGCCGCTCGTAAGATATCGTTTGTCGTTTTTATCCGGCGTTCTGGTCCGGAGCACGCCGGCAATCCGCTCGCTCGGTTCCAGCGAAATAGCGTTATCTCGATACTATATATCGAAAAGTATTTATTATCTTCAGAAAGTCAGGGCATTTCGGCGGACAGCCAGTCGGTCGGTCTCGCCGGCTGACGGCAGCCGGCGAGAGTCATATGGGCTGGGAATTTGCCGGTTCGTGCGTGTCCTCCCTCCCCCTCCCGCCGCGCCGCCGCCGTCGCCGTCGTCGTCGTCGTCG
>JAJVSH010000094.1:606169-683819 GCA_021460005.1 Tetramorium alpestre
CGCCGTCGTCGTCGTCGTCGGCTGCTCCCCTTTTCTTTCTTCACGTTCGTGCCTCTCGGTTCGCGACACTTTCTTTCTTCGTCCGTGCACCTTCGTCCCGTCGCAGCGTCGTCGTATTTCCTTCTATCTACCACCTATCTACCAGTCGTCGCCGTTTGGAAGCGATTCTCCCTTCCACTTACGCTCGTTCGTCCGTAAGGCTCTCCGAAGGCCTTTCGCGGTTTCGGCAAGGCATTTGCAGATCCGCCGAATTTTTCTACCGCTTCGCGTTGCGCTGCACTGCGGCAGCTCGTTTTCGCGATAAGGCTGCCGGTGATTCGGACAAAGAGTAATGCTGTGCCGGCGAGAAGAGTTATTTTCGATGTTCCCGGCTCGCGTGGCGTGCTCGCCTGTGCTGGTTGAATCGTGCGCGCGCGCGCACGAGTGTGCCTCACTTTGGAATATACATATACGGAGAGTGCGAAGCGAGGACTGCCGACTGCCGAGGTCGTCTGTGTGTTTCCGCCGCGCCAGACATGCGGGCCCACGTCGCTCAATCCCGAACAGATAGGCAGGTACGTCGGTAATGGGCACGTTCGATTCGACTTTCACGCGCCGAGTCTCGGGCCTCTCGGTGACTACGTTCTAGAGACTTTGACGCGCCGGAAGATTTGCGAGGGGCCGGAAGTGACCGCTTCAATCTCGTCGCTTTAATTTACATCTTGTTGCTTCGAATGGGGATCCGACGTTCGCCACGGAATTCGTCGCAAAATGCTTCTCTAGTCACTGCCGTGTTACGAAAGAATTAAATGTCAATTTCTTTACGTTAAAATAACTTTAAATTAAAATAGTTTACTTGCAATTATATATTTTTAACGAGTTAAAAATAAAACACGACTAATTTATTTGTACATTAATTACTGCTGATATTGAAATTTTTATAATTTTGAAAATAAAAATGGATTCAACATTATGAGATTCTCGTAACTCTAAAAATATAAAAACAGATGATTCACTTACTTATCGCAAAATTATCAAACGGTACGGATTTTATTGCGATTTAATCACTGGTCTATAAAACCCGGCAAGAATTCCAAATCGCTAACATTGTTGACTTTCTTCTCGTTTCAATGTTTGCGATCTGCAATTCAGCAAGTTTAAAGTTTGATTCTCGAATCATTAGGACGCTCAGTATTCCTCCGAGAAAGAATTTGCTGAGAAATGTGCATTTTTATCGGAGAGTTACGTGTAACAATATCCGGCTGGGATCTAGGAGACCCATGTACGGTCTGCGCGTACGAAAATATAGCTTTGTAACTCTAGGGTTTAGGCGAGAAGTCTCGCGTGGGTACTTGACGTGTGGCCGCTCTATCGGTGATCGAGGCCGCGACCCTTCGGCGTCGCCGCTGCCGCCGGGTTCGCCGACGCACGACATTTAAATCGCGAGAACCACGGTACGCGCTGCGTGTCGTCGACAAGCGACGCGTTTCCGCCTGAATCGGCGAGCGCACTTGCGACTTTAATGCCCGTCCCGCGAGTAACCCTTCTAGGAATGTGCCGTGACTCGACTGGAATTTCTGATTTTTTCCTCGCGCCGCCGCGCGCGACTCGACCGATCTTGCTAGTCAAACTCGTAGTGATCCCGCAAATACTTTGATTCCGTAAAATACTTGGCATTTAAAATGTACACATTTGTTTATGAAACATTTAATTCCCATTCATTTTCGGAATATTCATCATCCGAATAAATTCAGTTTTATCGTTTGTTTATAAAAAAATTAATCTGAGGATCGATTTTTCCAACTTCTTGGTAAGCTAATAGTTTAATAAGTAAGTATAATAGTTTAATCATATGTCTGAACTTGTCTTAAAGATAAAACAAGCTTACAATTAGCTACTTACCAAGAAGTTGGAAAAATCGGTTCTGAATTTTCAACATAGCGAAATTTTATTTTTTTTATTTATTAGTTATTTTTTGTTTCTTTTACTTTCTATCATAATAATTGAATGTGGGGCCGAGAAGATCGCATCTCCAGAGAGCTCGCATGTAACCGCGTGATCGCGGAAGCTGCGCATGACCGCGGTGTGCGATTGGGACTCGAACGGGAAACGAGCTTGTCTAATTGGAATGTCGTCGTGTTACCTGCCGCGCTTCTCTCGCAAACTGTTCCGTGGCTCTGCGCTTCGGAGCATCGCGCCGCGTTGCACGGAATTCCTGCGTTAATACGTCATCGCGCGCGCGCGCATTCCGCGAGAAGCGTATGCCGCGAGTTGTGTACAAAGAGAGATAAAACCTGAGGGTTATACGTTCGATGCCATCAGCGCTTTTTACGGTTCTCTATTGATTTTGCGAAAATCTAACTGATGAAACTTATAACTTTGTGTTTTTTTACAAAAATAGCGTATCCATACAGAGATATAGGAACAATACGGAAAAAGTATAAAAAAAAGTACATGAAAATATTTATAAATTATTAAATCTGTATTTTCACTTGTCTATGGACAAAGTCACGGATTTTTTGAGTCTCCTGGCGAAATATTCGTACATGCGAATGCGATCGAGTGAAAGTAAGGCGGAAACTCGTCTTCTTTCCTTCCATCACAGTACACACGTGCGTTGTATATGTGCCATCATGCGGACAAAGCGAGCGGAAATGTCGATGCACGATCGTTATTTAACGGTAATGGTTAATTCGATGAAGAGAAAGATAATCGAGCGAGCAGTATTGTCAAAAGTATAATAAAATAAATAATAAGAGGGAATGAATTTCCATTATATCCACTGTAAATTTGTAAAAACAGGTTTCTATAGATCCTCGTTTTCTAATTATAATAGTTCGTGTTATAATTTCGGTAAACTCGTGTGTTATGTATTTTAATTATCTTACCGTGTCAAGTACGTTATTGTCTGGCAAACAGCAGTTTTTATCTCTCGAGTTGTTTTTGAATATTTTCGAAGGTATCTCTTTCTTCATAACGTATCATTTTGTAACAGAGAACGTCGGACGTGAAAGGGGAAGCAAAATCACGCGTTTAGGCGTGCTCTCCCTCATTGTTCTCTCGTCCAATGAAGAAGTTCGAGGTATAACCGAACTCTGTCATTTGCTCCGCGCAGTCAGAGACAACTTATCTCTATTTCTACCGATGTAGATTAATCCTGGTTTCACTTTCTATCTTTCTCTAATTCTAAGAATTGGAAAAAGATAAGTGTTAAATCGAGATTAAAGTTAATCTACATTGGTGGAAATGGACATTATTATCTTAACGCAAGCCATCGATACTTTAATACGCGAGCGAGTGAGTGAATCGTTCAACAATTCGTTCGATCTATTAAATCGTTATTCAATTAAACATCACATTAAAGTTAAACTTGAATAAACTTTGGACAACGAGCTTTTTGTATCGCCTTTCGTTCTTTTTCTTTAGAAATTTCCGTCCTAAATGTCATTCTACGACACGTTAGGTCATTTCTCATAACTGCCGAGGCGGATTTTCAAGACCGAAATAACAATACGAAATAATCCTCCTACGTCATTTTTCTAAACAAATCGCGAAAACTGTAACGAACGATTAAGGTTTTGCTTTTCAAAAGCGAAAGTGCGGGGGCAGACAGGAGGGGGGGGACGCGGACAATAAACGGAATGAAAGAAAGAGGATTCCTAAACCTCGATCCCCGCCCCCGCCTGTCCCCACTCTCGTAGCTGCCATCCCCCCTAGCCGGTTTGGCGTAGACGTCCTTGAAATTCGTGAGATCGGAGAACAATCGGCCATGGGCGTGCGTCCATCCGTCCGTCCGTGCGGTTCACTGGCGCCGCGACCGTGTCCTCCACTGTCGTCTCCCTTCCATGGAGCGAACGGCACGGTTCGTTTAGGGCACCCCACTACGCGGCCACCATCCATGGATCTCATTTGAAGCCTCCTTCGCCGCGACTCCATCGCCGCTTTCCTTCTGCGCTACCGTCGTCGGGGCTTGGGGCCTTCCCTGTCGGCCGTCAAGGGCAGTTCGGCTCGGTGTCGGGTAAACGGGGGTCAGGCACGTAGACCAAAAGTTTCAAGGGCAGACGAGAGCGAGGAGGAGGGGAGAACGCCTCTCTGTCTCGCTGTCGAGTAAATTCACGGCTGGCTCGTCGGTACCGCAACGTTGCGTCTGTGCGCGTGTCGGATTAGAATTTTCACGTCGCGAGTTCGTTGCTGAAGATTTTTCTGTGTCTGTTGACTGCGGTCGTTTTCGATTAAATGGATTCCTTCGATTAGTCGAAAGTTACGGAAGTTTCACGTGTTCTTTGGCGTGTTGTCCACAGTGTTGTCGCGTGTGTTCTGACCTGCGTTTCATGAAACCTTGAGGTAGGTTCTGTCGAAGGTCTGAAATTCTGAGAGAGGAAATTACCCGGGGAAAGAAAATTTAAAGGCTGGTTTTTCTAACTTCTTGGTAAGCTAATTAATAGTTAAATCACACGTCTGAATCTATCTAATTTGAAGATAAAGACAAACGTATGATTTAAACTACTACACTTGGCGCGAGACATTACCGTGTCTCTTGATTATTAGTTAGCTTACTAAAAAGTTGGAAAAACCGGCTCTAATGTTCATTTCTATCAATGTAGATTTACTAATACTATTATTAACTTTAATCTCAGTTTAACTTACTTTTCATCTTTTTCTAACTCTTAGGACTAAAAAAAGATGAAAAGTAAGTTAAATCGAGATTAAAGTTAATCTGCTGTGGTAGAAATGGACATAAGTCTTGTACACTATATACGTGGATAAGTTTAAATGTATTTTTCGAAACGTTTTTCTTAGCGTTATATAAAACGTTACGCTGCTTATTCATTATTCATTACATGTATGGTTTCCAGCGATTTGATATTGAAATCGCGGACATGACATATCTGCTCCTGCGGCTTCCACGAATTTGTCGTTGTCGCGGACAACCGTTTTTCGAAGAATGCCGTTTCTTCTTGAATGCGCGTGCGATGCTGATGGGCGTTGTTCTATTTTCGCGACGAAGAGGTACCGGACTCGCGCCTACGTGCCCGCTAGTCCGTAGGTGGACAACTTATTTTTCCGTTGAGCGTAACTCGTCGGGAATGCGGGAGATTGTGCGATAGGTACTCTCGAGTGCCGACGCGTCGTTGATCAAGCCTCGATTTCCCTCCGGTATTTCCAGCATCTTTCAGTCTTCTCACATTTTCATACACGATAAATCCGGCATGTAAAAATCGAGATCTCTCAATCTCTCTTGCAGAGAGAATCATCCTGTTCTTCGTAATAATTTATGAAGCGATTTAAAATTCAACTTTAGATCTTAAAGATGAGGGACTAATTTTTTTTTTGCATTAACGTCATCAGGGTAATATAAAAACTTTGTTACATTACAGAGCTATAGAAACTTTGATATTCGATACCGAGGGAATTAACTGGCGTAGCGGCTTGGCAGCGTTTTTAATTATAACATCAGGTTAAACCTGACGTTAATTTGAGCGTTAAGCTATCGTATGCGTCGGGCTGTGGAGGCTGCACGTGCAGCGGGCGAGCTTTCACTCGCGCCGGGATTTTCCGCGACGCGTTCACCGGATCTCCGTCTAAAGCTCGGCCTTTTTTTAAAGACTTTTTTCTCAGTAATCGTTTTGTACACGTGCCTCTTAACGCGGTCGTGTCAGATGCACAGTCTCATCCACAAACGCTCTTGGGAGGCGCGCGAGATGCCGGGGAAATCGGCCGCTAATGAAGCGCAAACACGCGATATCGCGGTCCGGTGCGGTGAGCTGCACTATAAAAGAAGGGATGTAAAATTATATGGACAATAAATGTAAATTTTATACGATTTTTAAAATACATTTTAAAATACATTTCAAAACGTAAGACATTAAATGTCTATATTTCTATTCCATGAATAGAAGAGTTTCTGTCTTATAAATTTTACTTTATGTAATTCTATATACTTGTTTTACAATGTTCTTAGAAATAAGCGAACGACATGACGCAATCCTCTCTCTTTCTCTTTCTTTCACTTATGCGCTTTATCATTCTTGCTCTGGGATTTTGTGCAGCGTGCGATATTTGCATTTCAATTTATTCCCAACGACGATTTTAATTGCAAAAATTTGACATGTTTAATGTATCGAGAAGTTAGGAAAATCTCCCGACCAAATCTCGAGAATAAAAAGAAATAATAGAGACTATGTGTTATAAATCTTAGCGAAAAAAAAATGATATGAAGTTTATCGAAAAGAGAGTTTCACAACATTCTTTTCATCCTATGTATCTTTTCTTCGAGTAAAATATTTCTTCAATTCTTCAAAATTATTTTGAACTTGACTTTTGCTATCTTTTTGAAGGTTCTTATTGAGTTTGAAAGAAAGAATATAGAAAGAAGAAAGGGGGCAAGAGAGAAGGACAAGCGGGGATTATTTATTTTTAGATATCCGTCGGTTCTTTTTTTGTTTCTTTCCTCGTACCGTTCTCGAAATACATTTACGACTGACAACGCACGCTTTTTCTTAAAGTTTCAGAAAAAAAATGTCCCTTCTGTTGTTTGAAAGAAAAAAATTACGAGTAATATCTTGATATATTCGTATTATTTATGTAACAACAAGGATTTATGTAACAACATAAAAATTCCATCATATTGTTTCATGTTAGTAAATTATATGTTTGAAAAATGAAAAAAAAATCATATTTATAATATATTTATTTTATTCATTTCTTGATTAAATGCTGTAAATATAAATAAAATCCGCATTCACGTCGCAAGATTTTATTTCTCAATCTCTTCATCCATGATGAGAGATTTATTGTCATTATCGCATTTTTTGAACTCGACTCAGCGCATTGTAATTTCCAATAAAATTGTACTCGACGATCTCTGTCCATGTGTATTAACAGACTCAGCGCCGATCTCGAGTTCGATATCGCTTAATTGCGCGCTTGATACCGTTTAATGACGCTGCAACTGGTTTATGAAAAAGCTAATGCGATCGTATCTATGACTCGTGAAAGTTTCTCTATATCTCCGTACATCTCTACATCTCCGCGTTCTCCCCTCGACGGTCAGACAGATGCGTTTACGGCGTCGCCGTTGCGGCGGGAAGTGCCCACCGGAAATTACGCGTCTTACAGCTGCACGTTTATCAGATCGGGCGGTCGGATTTACGGTATTTGCGGAAATCTGATTAATACATTTCTGAATCACTCATTAATAATTGATGTCGAGATAAGGGAGTGATTCGCACAATATATTCTACCGTTCCTGCGATTGTTTCCCCCGAAATTAAATTGCAAATGCGCGAGTAATATCCAAGCATCGAGATAGCTTATTCGTTAAATGACTCGCTCGTATACGACACAACGCTCGTACCATAGCTCCGGGCTCAAGCCTGTAGATAAATTACGCGTTAATCGTCCGTTTCAAATAGCACTTAACAGTTGTAGCAATTGCATTTAACCGTCGCATTGCAACTGCGCTTGAGCGGCAATTGACGCTTAAACTATCGACATTTCGATGCATGCGGCGATTGTTAAAATTTATGAGCTCTCACGATGTCGTTACCATCGGATCATCTTCAATTAATTCGGGAGGGAGACGGAATATCCCGACAAATTTTAATATTTTGATACAGAGTATGAAATATTATTAATTCTTTGTAGACCAAATTATTTCTCACAAACATGCAGGGATCAAGTCCTTGATTGAATGAAGGAATATTATTCGAAGAAATTTATAGACTTTCTGAAAATGTTCATTGACTATAATTCTGCATTGATTCGAATGTTTTGAGAACTATGTGATATTGTGGAAGCTCCATTATGGAGCTATGTGGACATTGCGGAATAATATGAAACTATGTGACATACACATTGTATGCCGAATTTAGTTCCTAATATATGTATAAACTTGTAAAGATTAGAAGATAAAGAGAAAATTAAAAAATAACGATTTATTTATTGAGAATACACTGTTAAATTCGTAGTGTCAAATTATATTCAATTTAAATCATTTTTAACTATTCCATAGGTCGCTACTGCTCCTACTCAATATTTCATTAATTTTGACTAAAAGAAAAGTAAAATTTTGACAAACATGGAAGTTAAATTAGATAAATTAACAACGTATTGAGTAAGGCTTTCTCAATATATCGCTAATTTTACCTTATTGTTTTAGTCAAATAAATTTTTAGTCTCATCAAATATTGAGTAGGAGCAGTGCAACCCACAGGAGTTTACAGTGTAATTTTTTTACGCATTCTCCTGAATAATGTGCTCCGATTGTTCTCTGCGGAACTATCGCAACAAGGAACGCGAAGGACCGAATCGATCGCGCGTATCGAATAGTCCAAGTATGACAACTTCTGGTATCGCTCGGTTTTCGATTCGCGTCTGAGCGTGTAATTCGCTCGCCACGTCAGTCCACGTCCTACCAGCCCGCATTGCGGTGACCTAAAAATAAGAAGGCGAAGTCTCTCTCTCCGGCTGGGTTGATTTCCTGCCAATTTCGCGTTCGCCCGTGCGCGCGAGAAAGGAGAGAACGGGCTGTGTCTGTTCCCGAGGGAGACACGATTACCTCTCGGCGCAATATGTCGCTCGAGAGTGCTCGATATCATTTTAATCACTCGAATCGCCAATTTTTGATAAAAAGCTAGGTAAGAATTTTTATCGCTCGGCAAGGTAAAAGTTCTCGATTGCGAAAATGTTCAGCGAACTCTACCTAATCTTTCGTGGAATGGCTAACGCCCTACAAATACCGGACTATCGAGTCCTAGAAGTAATTTGGACATCAAAAAAATATTTATCCAGACAGATATATAGGTTCATTGACGTTTCAGCGTTTGTTTAAGTGAACACTGAAAAAAATTCTGGTTAAAAACGGACGAATCAGAAAATCTTGTAGGCGTGATCGAATATTCTGGTTATTATAAGTTATAAAGTATTGAGTTCTATTGTAATAATCAGAATATTCGATCACACCTACAAGATTTTCTGATTCGTCCGTTTTTAATCAGAATTTTTTTCAGTGAATCCAATGAAATTCACCGATACGCTAATATATATATATATATATATATCGGCGATGCTTTTTTTTCCACTCGATCGTCCATGATTTCCTCGTCTCAATGAGGTCGTCTACGTCCATCGCTATTTTTAGCGGCTTCTTCGAATTGTTAATGCTGCGGGATGAATCGTCTATGGATGCGTCTCGTCCAGACGTGCGCCATTAATACACACGTTGGCTCTCGCGAGCTGCCACCGGCGAGCGGAGCACAATTACCGAGTGAAGTGTTTCCTTCGATGAAACCACCCAGGAATGTCGCGGACGCGATATTGCCGCATATGCTAGAGATGGCGCGATCCTTTTTTTTTCTCTCTTTCTCCGTGGAATCCTGACTCACCTACCGCGCAGCGGAAGTTCTTCGAGGGCCGTTACACACACTTACCTCTACGTGATCCCATCGTCGTCGCGACTTCCGTCGCGGACGACGGAACGTGCCGATGCATCTCTCATCGTAATGACTCTATAGAGAGTCGCCGTTTCTATAGACGGAGTCTTTCACGAATCTTTGGGGGCTGCCGAGTGAAAAATCGACGAGCACTGGATTCGGACTTACGTACGGGCTGGCACTTTATCCCGATTCGTCGTGAGAAAAAGTCAATATTCTTTTTTCGTGTACATTAATAATTCATTCGGAAGATCGAGATATTCCTACGAGCTACACCAAACGCCTTCTGTGATAAGTGGATTTACTATTTATCGAAAATATAAGGAAACTTGTAGAAGTTTAATCACAAGCATGCAATCGTTAAATTCCACGGATAATGAAATCGTAATGTATTCATAGCGCGCGAATATTTTGATGAGAGAAAGGTATTTTAAAAGTCTTCCCTATCTCCCTGTTTACGTTCCATACTTGTTTTACTGAAGAGTAAGGTAATCGCTTCCAATAAGTAATATAAGAGACGGCTGACTCCGAGAAATAGCAATAACGATCACTCCGCATTACAACTACTCTTTGGACGGAACGAGGAGATTTGAATACTCATTTTAATCCTCGTCGATAAAACGGCAGGCATCGACCAGTGTAAATCGTGCCATGTAAATCGGAGAGCATAAAGTTGCAAGGAGGAAAAAAATCGATCAGTTATCGAGCGAAACGCGTTTCGGCCCCCGAGCAGAATGTCGTCGCTCGCACGATTAATAGGTGTATAAATATCTGGCGATAACGGTATGCGGTAATTGCGATAAGCGGGTTTCCAGCCGCGTTCTCTCTCTCCGCATGATTTACTTGCCCGTAACTGACGATCCGGGGACGACAATCGGTTGGAGTACCGTCGAGAAGGGGCCCTTGTTCGCGCGATCGATTTTCTTCGAGTGCAGTTACGCGCGCGCCATTACAATTCGGTCCGAGTCAATGCGAAAAGTAACCGCGACGCGAAATGCATCTTGCGTCTTCGTCAAGTGAGACTAGATTGAATTTATGATGATTCGCGATTACCATCTAGATAGATCATCTAGATAGATCATCAGAATTAAATTGAGTCACTAACTTTATTTAATCTTATCTTTTTCGAGAGAAGGAGGAGTCTTTTGATAGCGTGAGAAAATTCACACATTTTTATTTACAATTGCATTTGCACATAAGCACTGAAAAAAATTCTGGTTAAAAACGGACAAATTAGAAAAATCTTTTAGGCGTGATAAAATATTTTGGTTATTATAATAGAAATTCTGGTTATTATAAGTTATAAAGTATTGAGTTCTACTATAATAACCAGAATATTTTATTACGCCTACAAGATTTTCTGATTCGTCCGTTTTAACCAGAATTTTTTTTTCAGTAAGGAAAAACTATTAACTGCCATTGTCGCAGAATTAAACAATACAATGATTGAACAGTATTAGGCCGCACACGATGTTATCGATAGTTTATGACTGCCTCGAAATGTAAAGTCATCCTGGCGATTTATCGCGCAAAGAATCAAGCCGCGGAAGAAAAGTATATGCGCGAGGAGAAACCGTTTTCCGAGATAATTCCGTGCAATCTATATTATTTACGAGTACGTGAATAATTCTAATGACTAATAGTGTCGGTCGGTTTCATGATTCACGAGAGATTATTCATCGTGAGAATGACTATCGAGTTTCTTCCCGGCGCCAAGAATACAAACGCGAGAGGCGCGAGAAGCGCGACGTTAATAGCAATGTCAGCGACACGATAAGAAGCGTCTACGATTACAAAAACAACTGCTTCTTGTTTTCGAAGGAAGACATAATTCCGTGCTCCTGTTTCCGCAAAAGCGAACCACGAACGCTTCGTTTCGCGGGACATTTCGATATGTGTCTGTGTCGATCTGCGAAGGAGAGCTTCACTTCCATTCGTCTATCTCGGTCTCGCGTGGAAAACCTGCTTTCACGTTCGCCACGACCGCGACGCGACGGCTCGCGATGAGTCGCGATTTCATCCCGAGAGAACATCGTGTAGCCCGCGAGAAAAATAGCGAAAGTAGACATGTAGTAGCGACAGACGTTGGTCGATCGCGCTTCGCCGCATTTAGCAACACAGTGGACATTGAAAATTGTCTGTGTCAATGTCTGCGTTGTTATTATCAATCACTCCGTCTATAAATCGCTAAGATCACTGAAGGCCGCTTTTGCTTCCTGCTTGCTTTCCGCTTACTTTCTGCCTGCATTTCTAGCTGCCGAGTAGAAGTTTTCTTTAGCTATCTAAGAAACGGAAATGAATGTTTTGTGTATATCTCGTAGCGAGATATATGCCGTATCTTCATTCCTATATTTCGAGACTTCCTTCCCCCGCTTAATGTATTTGAAAAGTTTTATCTTATGGCTTAACATAGAGGTTGATGAGGTTGACAATGCGATTACCTATCGTTGTCGCGTCAGTCTTCCGAGGCCTATTCACATGCCGTAGACAAGTTCTTTGTCATTCGAGTGCGGTGTAATTTAATACAGATGTTTCCGTGTCACGTCATTGGCACTGTTGGTGCAGTCTTAAATTTCCAGCTGCGTTTTTCTTATGTAAACTCGCGCTCGCATGCGCAACTTTTTTCCCCCTCCCTCGTTGTTTTTTTTTTGCACCAACGGTTTATTAGTCGTACCACACGTGCGTTAGTAAAAGCACGCTTCGTGCCAGGAGAGCGTCTCTACAACGCCAACGTGGCGAATCGAACACGCGATAACTACAGCGCAACTTCGTACCATTATGTCGCGGAAAAATCAACCGGTAAATACCGGTAAATATGTATGTATGTATGTACGTATAAATGAGGGGCAATCGAGCACGATATCGATAAACAGAAAGTCCATCGTTTAAGTGGCCATCTGACTCGCGAGTCTCACGTGTTTGCTCAATATTTAATATCAATGTGATTGCAAAAATTACTTAAACGTTTACATATGAAAAAGCATATTGTCGAAGATAAGCAGAAAAATTTTCCAGAGCTTACCACATTTCTACACAGAACAAACATTAATTTCAAATCAACAATAATATTTTCATATATATATGTATATATATATATGTATGTATGTATGTGTATATATATATATATATATATATATATATATATATATATATATATAGGCAAAAATATAAAATCTTCTTTAAAGATTTTATATTTTTGCCTATGAGAATATTATTGTTGATTTGAAATTAATGTTTTTTCTGTGTACTACGTGTCGCTTTTTGATTTTTTGTTTTTTTAGAAGAGACGTTACTCCTTCCAGAAGTTTCCTTTGCTATCGTGCGCCGCGTTCTGCGTTTAAAAACCGAGTATCCGTTAGATAAGATAATGCTTTTGCGGCGTTTACGTCTCTTGGCAGTCCGAGGAAACAGCTCCTTCAGCCCCTTACTCCGTTCGCGCGTGACACAATTTAGCGAATTTCATTTCCGTTTGCAAAGAAGAAAGGATTCACCGACTCGCCGCGCGATATACGCGCCATGTAATTTTTGCGAATCATTCCGGCGACGTTTGACGCGAATAATTTGCACCTGCGAGTAGATAACGTGACGATAACGCGCCTGACAAATGGGAAACGTCGCTATTAACCGATATTTAAAACAGCAAACGTAATTAGAAGTTCCTAATTATTGTCACGTGAGATTTGTTCATTAGTGATAAATCACTGGAATTATCTTGACTTTTAATGTCCAACTTTACGTTTATTGTTATCTGCCTCTGAAAAGAAAGCGACGAATATGTTCGATCGCGGCGTGAAAGTCAAAAGCACAATAGTATCTTTGAATGTGTAATAACTGATCGCTCGCGTAATCAGCGAAGAATCTTGATTTGTTTGCTTTTGAACTCGCAATTATTCGGCGATCCTCGTTCTTATCGCCGTAACACGCCGGACATATCGTGCATCGCCGAATCGCATGTCTCGCGGTTTCGCCGAGTTGCGTGACTTTTACATCCGGATCGGCAGTGGAGATAACGTTAATCCAATGGAATACGATTTATCAGCGAATAACAAATGAATTCTCATAGGTATGTTTCCTGGCTTCCGAAATGATTAGTGATCTTTAGATTAGATTTCTTCCTTGGTTTTTGGTCGGAATATCGAGACTCGAATCCCGAAACGCCAGCCGAACGAAATGAATAATAATGTCAAACAATATTGCTTGCATTCTTGCTTTGTAAAAAATATATTCGTGCATTGTCCAATTGCATGATTCGATGAACATAGAATACTGTTTGATTGAACCTTTTACGTAATTGCGTTACAAAAGCAAATTTTTCCACACTGTCTTTGCCACACTGTAAACGCCTATGGGTTGCCGCTCCTACTCAATATTCGGTTAATTTGATTAAAACAATGAGATAAAAAATTAGCGACATATTGAGTTAGTCTTACTTACGATGTTGTTAATTTATTTAACTTCCATGTTAAAATTTTACCTTCCTTTTAGTCAAAATTAATGAAATATTGAGTAGGAAGAGTGGCGACCTATGGAATAGTTAAAAATGACTCAAATTGATTATACATGTAATTTGACACTACGAGTTTAACAATGTATCTTTGCCAAATTGAGACGCAAGTTGTCTTTAAGCGACGACAATTTCTGATTCTCGCCGAGGTCGTTCGTCGCGTTAAGCGATTATTAGAACTTGGAAGCACTATTCCGAGTTATTTAATACTCTCCGCTTTCGTTCCGATCAAATACATAAATCAGGAGATTGACTCTTGAGATACACAAGCGGAATATTCATCGCGAAATGTAACACGACGCGTAGTGATTTGTCAGTCGATACCGGGGAAAGTGGGTCGTCGCGATGTCATTTTTTTCTTGCTTTTCTCAAGGTTGCCCCATAATCGCGCGTTCCTCGCAACCCGACGTGTAAGAAATCGCCTATAATCATTTAATAACGGTCCTCTCGGTGAATTATTAATCGGCATACGCGCAATTTATCGACGGAGGAGCGGAGGAGAAGGGAAAGAAAACGAAAGGAACGCGCGACACTGATATTTCTTCTCTCAATAAAACGGACGCGAAAAAAGCCGCCGCACCTTCGGTCGCGCGATCCTTCCGCGTCGCGATCGATTAAAATCCGATAAATCCGTTCGGTCATAAATTGATCGGATGACGTGAGTGCGATTTATCGCGCGACGTACGGGAAATCGAATCGGAATTGCGAGCGGGAATAGTTTTACGGGAATAGTTAAGCGGCTCTTAACGCGGCATCGTGCCTTAAGGACTCGCCGGTGGCTCCACGTGTCTCGCTTCATCTTGCCCCATTACGCTGCTCCTCATACATTTTCATCCTTACGCATTACCACACGCGGTTATGCAACGTATTCTCCTTCATTTGAATATTTGTGACGAACGTTACTTCGCTTGTACTGCTGCGTTTCATAAATGATGACAACTATAATTTATCACATAAGTGCAGTAATTGCTTCGAAGCGCAATTAATTTGTTTACAACATACAATTATCGCACTTAAAAAAATTGCAGTTATGTGCGATTGTTTGTTCGTTCTTCTGTGCATGTTAAGTATCTAGATCTATCTATTTTTGCATCTAGATTAGCAAATTTCGCATATTTGCGCGATATTTTATTTGTTATCTTTCTAGTAATAGTAGTATAACATGGGCGGCTAGACATAATAAACATACAGAAAAATCTGTACTACACTGAAAAAAAATTCTGGTTGAAAACGGACGAATCAGAAAATCTTGTGAGATTGACCAAACATTCTGGTTATTATAATAGAAATTCTGATTATTATAATAGAACTTAATGCTTTATAACTTCTAATAATCAGAATTCTTATTATAATAATCAGAATATGTGATCAATCCCACAAGATTTTCTGATTCGTTCATTTTCAACCAGAATTTTTTTTCAGTATATTTGGTAAGTTTATATAAATTTATCATAAAGTCATCATAAGCATCACATTTGCTTAAAATATTTTCTGGACTTGTAACGATCTTAAATTATGTTAAACTATTATTAAGATAATATTCTTAGCTGAAGAAAACTATTAATTAAACAAAATAAAATAAATAATTGCTTTTCTCGTCTGTAGAATGAATATTTTTCTGTGTAGATTTAAAAAGTTCTTCTATGAATTTTCGCCGAAAATGGAATGTATGCTGAATGAGGGACCGTTGGGATTTCAACCCAGGACCCTTCCGTTACTAATCACTCGCGTTAGCACAGTCACGCGTCATTCCCTATTGTCTTTCTAAATTTTTAATTGAATTTGCGTGTAAAAAGTCCGGAGAAACGACTGGGATAGTAAAGAAGGAAAAGCGGCTTTTTACGACGAAGAGTGGTGATCGCGGATAAATCGGTGAAAATCTCGTTACTCGACCTCGGTGCAACATCTGCCGCACGCGTCCCTCGGCTTGATAAACGAGCGGAAGGTGAGCCACGAGCCGAGGACCTCCCGGGTCCATTGTCGATCTTGCGGTACTTTCCAACGGATCCTTGCCGATCCCCGTCACCCCGTTTCGCCGGAGAAAACGATGAATCGATGGGGCGTCGCGGAAATTTATCCGTGGAACGCAGACGTATTTTTTTTTCTTTCATTGTATCCGTGTGTCTCTCGCTCACTCGCCGCAGAGAGAAGCGTGCAACAGCTGTACACACATTCTCTGACGGCGTAATGTCACGGAAAAAGCTCCGCGATTTTCCACCATGTATTATGTATCTAGTGTTTCATCCATTTCGATTACGATTGCGCGTGTATGTACATATATATGTCAAACTCGTCGTTTCGGAGCAGAAATTCGAAGGTGAAATCTTGTAAACAATAGACGAAGGAAAACGAGCCGATTTCGTCCTTTCTAAGAACGCTATTTAACTTTGACTTTAACCAGAAAAACAGATTCAAAACAAGTTTTAAATTCTTGTTGTCATTTCTTTCATTGTATAGACAACAGTTTATATACAGACGACCGATGTTTGAAATCGATCAATAAAAACAACGTTCCGACGTTCGAGTGTCTTTGAGTTTTCGGCAAACAGTTTCATTTCGAACTTCACGAACCCAACATCGCGTTAGATTAAAGTGAGTAAATCGAAATGTTCGGAGATCTTTCATACGCGTATCAAAGTACAATCCACATTGTTTTACAAAACGTTTCCGTCAAAGTGATTGGATAATGAAAGCGACGAGGAAGATTAGCCATAACGATGCAAGTGATAGGAGAAATAGAAATAATTAGGTAAGAAGCATATTACAGGATTAATCAATTGATTATTCCATTGCGAGTTACCGCGGCCGCATGCGAATGCATGTATCATAACGTTCGCATCGTTTGCTATTAATTCCTGAATCTCCATGTACAAAGATTTCCCGGCGTTGCGCGGCCATGTATTATGTATCACGGTGAAAACAATTTCTAAGATAATCTCGAGTCCCACGTATTATTCCAGGTTTTTGTTACAGTCCTGCCGATGAAACTTGCGATATCGCACGGCGAATAATGATTTGGTAACTTTAACGTGCGATTATCACTTGGTACGAGAAAATCGCTGCTCAGCCAAGGTCAAAGGAAACTCGACGGAATCGCTGATGCATCCTCCTTCGCAGCTCTGATATCTACGCGCGGAGGCATCTCGGCTGAACTGTCGCAACACCACCACCAACCAACCAACACNACGCCGCCGCCACCGATCCTCTTCGCTCATACGTATCGTTCGCGACACGCGTTACTCGGGTACTTTAGGCTGTGCCATTTTAAAAGTCAGTCAGGTACCTGAAGTAGCGCGCGCTGCGGAGAAACGAACCGCGCCTTTTCAAGGGGACTGGAAAAAAAAGAGGACAAGGCTTTGCGTGTGTTTCATGTGTCTGTACGTGTGTAAGAGGGGGAAGGGGAGGGGAGGGAGAAAGGGAAAGAAGAACGGAATCGGGGAAGAAGAGCGTGTGGAGGCTGCTGCATGTTAATTGTACTTCATCAGGTGCTCTGGTGGATTCGATACCCGGCACCTGTTGGAGCGCAATTCATATGACTGTGCCTTGCTGCCTTATTATTCCCCCGCAAGTGAGACGACGCGATTTCCGGCCGCGGGAAACCGTCTCCGTGGGAAAACGTTTCTCGAACGAGGATGAACGGGGCATCCGCCGCCTCGGTTACAAACGCATATAATTTAAATCAAGCGAGATCCCGTTTCTTGGGTAGAGTACGTGACAAACTTGCGACTTCTTGTGCGATGTAAAGGTGAGATTAACGCACAATTAGTTTGATTTAACATATAATACTTCAGAATTCTTGAATCCAAGTCTATATTATAATAATTAAATCTCAGATGTAATCGATTCTCAGAAAGTTTTAGATCGACGTCTTTTGCGACTTTTGAGCGAAATTGTGCGCACAGATAAAAATGTAACTTGCGAAACTTTCAGGTAGATCGAATATGCATCTCGCGTATGGTATACTTATTTCGATAATTTTGATTTGCTAAGAAAGTTAAGCTTGCACAGAAAAAAAATTCTGATTGAAAACAAACGAATTAGAAAAACTTGTAGGATTGATTAAATATTATTATAATAGATATTCTGATTATTATAATAGAAATTCTGGTTATTATAAGTTATAAAGTACTGATATATTATGATATATGATATCAATACTTAAGATATATTGTGATATATTATCTGCGTTCTGCATAAGATATGTGATGTATAAGAACTGTTTCTTTGTAATTTACATTATATTATATATGTTAGCAATTACATCCAGCTTGGTTCGTGGGCCCAACTTGTTTGTTTACTTTGTTTTAAAAAATTTCAAAACCTTGAATATTATTTATTGATAAAGTATAGAGTTCTATTATAATAATTAGAATTTCCATTATAATAACCAGCATATTCGATCAATTCTGCAAGATTTTCTGATTCGTCTGTTTTCAATCAGAATTTTTTTTCAGTGGGACAAATGGATTCTACAAAATCTAAAATCGCTTGCATTCTTGGAAATTTTTTTGAACATCCAATGTTTAAACATTTTGCAGTTTAATAAACCGAATCTTGAACTTTGATTTTATAATAATAGTCTATGTACAAAAATCCACCAAAAATCAATAAAAAATCCATGCATCTTTCTTACTAGAAACATGTGTTCGACTGGATATGAGATGTGAGAAGACTCGGCTCTTAATTCGCATGTAAAAAATCCAGCGTGTAAAGCGAGATATTTGATAAAGGTGTACTCATGTGTATGTCATGCGGACTAACGAGCCTCGTTCTCCACGTTGGCTTTTCCGATGTATCCGTCATCCGGTGCTTCCGGAATAGCTCTCAGATGTCGCAACGATGTTTAATAAAGTAAATAAAATTAGCCAACGTTACTCCGTGATCGCTATGGAATGTTGTTGACCGCGCACGCGTGTGTATATATTTGTATTTGCGGTCGCTGTGAAGGAGAGAGCCGCCGTATCTCATCGTCAACTAATGGGATAATGATGTTACACAGGGTCGCGTGGCAGGGTGATGAGGAACGGACACACAGGGGAGAGAGAGGCGCGCAGGAGAAGATCGTATAATGCAATTATTCAGATCCGTGCGCACACCGTCCCGGCGTAGGAATCCGAAAGCGGCAAGGAGCGACACTCGTCGGGTTCCTCCTACCTCGGGCTAATTAATTAACAATAATCAACAATAAACACGCCGCCCGGTCACGGTCGGTCGACAGTCGCATTTCAACATCGTCGACGTTACGCTCCGAGCGCTCTCGTACATGAAAATTGCTTCTTACTGTCGAAGCGTACTTACAACTCGACTGCGAGTCCGATTACTCGTTAATCGCAATTCGCCTTTGAATGCAGAACCGGAGAATTTTTTCGACTAGATCGTGCGGACACGAGTTCCGCGTTTCAGCAGCGTTGCAGCACATACGCCTGGATCGTAAAACACGCGAACGAAATTATTAATCAAACGACCTTGGCATTAGCTTACAAAGATTCGGTATATTCGACAAAAATCGACAATATTTGAAAAAAAATTCTGGTTAAAAACGGACGAATCGAAGAATCTCTGTAGGCGTAATTAAATATTCTGATTATTAAAAGTTATAAAGTATTGAATTCTATTATAATAACCAGAATATCTCATCACGCCTACAAGAGTCGTTCATTTTCTGAGTCGTTCATTTAATCAAAATTTTTTTTCAGTGTAACGTGTGCTTTTCGTTATCTCTACGAGGCGCGTTCATCTACGCGTGTGTACGATCATATGTAAGTTTCTACACGTGTGTTTCTTTGACGTGAGAGATGATCGACTTGCGATTACCCCACGATGAGTACCTTGATAAAAAGAATTGTGCACGAAATCGAATCACACGGTGTAACATAGGTCAGCAAATTGCTACTGCTCGACGCGAAAGAATCTCGAAAATTAATATCAGATCCATGTAATTACCGGTTTAATATCCTAACGCTTGTAATTTCAGTCTATTTGACCACGCCCCGGTATAATTGCGCCGCGCAGAGAAAATAAACCATTATATGAACTACCATGAGCTAGCTGGCCACTCATTCGATGAAATGAAAATAAGAAAAAATGATAACGATCAAATATTTTGTGTGCGTGTGTGTGTGTGTGTGTGTGTGTGTGTGAACAAAGTCCTTTCTTTTAATTCGAAATTTCGAATTTATTTTTAACGAATATACCAAGGGAAAGCTTTTGTATCCATCAATAGTCTTGTTATTAAAATAAAAATTCTGAGATATCCAATGCAAAAATTATTTTCACTTTTTATGTTTTTCGGATGATTCAAGAATCTCTACGTTACCATTACGCATTACGTAATTGATCGGCACTTTTACGCACCATATACGCGTGCGTTTGATGGTTTTTTTTCTCTCTTTTTTTCGGAGATGCGCTCGAAAGCACGGCTATGCGCTTTGCCTGCATATGCATGAGGAAGAGAGGACGAGGGGGTAAAAAAGATCGACCGGTTCGCTGTCGCGGTCGCGGTTCACTGCAAAGCGGATGCGGCGTTACACAAGGGAATCTTAACGAGAAAGATACTTTTGAAAAAATCCTATCTCGAGTTAATAAATATTTTATAAATGAACATTCCATCCTTAATTAAAAGTTTAATGAAAAGTTCCCACGTAATTCCCACAGATTTCAACATTTGTAGCGAGGTAATTAATGACATCAAAGGTTGTAAACGCTCTATCGACTCTATCTTCTCTGAACCACGATTTGAGAGTGTCCCATGTCGTATACGATGACATGTATCGTTTTACGAAAAGGTCTGTTCAAGGTAAAAGTTTTGCAATTCCACGCTGAAGACTATATCAGCATGGCACGATACTGTATTCTGCGAAAACAGCACAGACAGACACGACGTCATCCATTCTTGTAATCTATCAACGAGTATCCATTCCACGTATCATCTTTTATCTGTTAAGTTAAGCTATTGTAATGAGTCGAAAAAAATTGGCCAATTGTAAGATTTTTTTCTTTTTAAATTGGATAAAAATGTGAATGCAAATTGAAAATATTATTATATAGCTATACATTTTGTATAAAAAAAATAGAATATTAAAACAATGATTGAAAACAATTCAGATTATAGTGAGTTTAATTTAGCCTTCTATTAATCTGAAAATAAAAAATCAAATTCTTTTCTTTATATTTATCTATTCACATAGAAAAAAAATATAACAAATGCCCTGCGTGAGAGTAATATTCTACGAAGAAGATTATCATTTATTGAAAATCTTATTAAAAAACTGTGTTCTACTGAAAAATTATTACCTCTAAAAAATATGCAAATCTGAAACAATTTTGTTGAAAAATTTGTTAATTATTAGAATTAATGTTGTTTTGTTATTAAATAAATAAATAAATACATAGAAATTATAGACAAAAGAGGATATGGGAAAAAAAAATATTGTACAATCAAAAACAAGAGCACGTGAATAAATGTAAGTTATAATCTATTAAGTATAGATCAATAGAAGCCATTATTGACTGAAACAGGAAAGCTGAAAAGTGAGAAAAAAATCAAAATGCCGATATTTGACTGCAAATAATATGAATACCCCATTCCTTAGGTAATACAATGCTTGGAGATTTATATTTATTATATCTATATATATTTCCCATTGATCTGTACATTTTCATTTATATATTTTTTTTAAAACGAGTCAATCTTCATTTTATTTAATTTTACACTGCATGCAAAACATGGGTCTAGTCTCATCATTTTTCTACAGAGGCGATGTTGAGGTCAAAAATAAACGTTATAAATTTATGTTGCGTTTTATTGCATGACAATGACAACAATGATTATAAAAGTTGTTTATATGTCTACATCCATATATTTTATGTACAATTAAATATGTAACATTCGCATTTATATGTTAACCCCGATCGTCAGTCTCGTTCGTTATTTCACTGTCACGCGTACCGATCTCTCTCTTACATGCAAAAGTTTTTAAAGATCACGGTGCGCAGTAACGATATAAAATATAGAAAAATATATCGAATATAACGACGACGAGTCCAGGGGTTAAGAAACACGATCGATATAAACATCTCGAAATCTTGATTATGCTATACGGGACTTTTAAATTCAGCGAGGCGAAAGCTGGCCATTTACTTCTAGAATTAATTTTAACTAATATTTATATCGAAATCACTGTACAACAAATGATTTATATATAGTTCTGACGGTGAAAATTGCGACAAATCGACTGATTATATACCGCTCGGGGAAATTGTGCGGGTTTCAATCTCCGTAAAACGATACGCACGTCCGGCGTTTCGCAAGATGCACTTGGGGAGAAGATGCACTTCGCTTCACCCGCGAGTTTCGCGAGCACTCTCGATAGTTTGACACCGCGCGCGGGGATAAAGTTGAGCAAGTTTGCAAGTCGGGCTTCTCTATTGCTTGCGGCGGCGAGACTCGGGCCGAAACGATCGGTGCGGACTGGAAAGCTTGACGCGAGTTGAAGCGCACCGCATACAAAGCCAACTGCGTGTAATAACAGTCGCAAGAGTTTCGGCAGCTGGAAAGTATTAATTAAAAGCAGCTTACAACAAGAGGATCAAAGCTGCATTACATGCGTCGCGCGCGATATGGAAGAATTAAAATTACCGTTAACAGCGCAAAGGAGTAAACGTAAAATCGACACTGAATTCATTTCAAGTGATACTCGGACGAGCAACGTCCCAAAAGCGAAAAATATAAAAAGGTATTTTATTTTTGTCGCTAAACTGTAAAAAATGTGACTAAAGTTATTAAAAAATCAGCATTCGCGCTGCAAATAAATAAATAATATCTTTAGGTAAACGATAAAAAATCTATTTCTCTCCATGCAGCTTAAATTAATAATCTTACTAATTTGATCAATTTCTCGTGAGTTTTTTTAAATTGCTCGAGCTGCTATTTATCAAGATTTCTTTCCAGTTACTGAAAGGATATTTCGAAACGATTCCTCGGTAGCTGTATTACTGTGCTCAGACGCATATGACATATTTAAATTGAACTCGTGCATGACCTTGACTTCTTTCGAGTTATTTTCATATTGCTCGATCGAGGCCGGTGGGCCTCTGCATCGTTGGCAAATCTCTCTCTCTCTCTCCCTCTTTCTCTCGTCCTCTCTGTTCTGCAGCTAAGCATGCACCTAGACCGATCAATAACATATCTTTCGTGCCTACGTCTTGCGGTGCAGAGAGAGAGAGAGAGAGAGAGAGAGAGAAAGAGTCGGAGGTATTTTAACGGTAAAATTATTCCGCAGCGCTTGGGTACACGAATATTAAACGAGAAACATCTCTCTCTTTCTCGCTTTCTCTTTCCTCTCTCCCTCTCCCTCGTTTCCATCAGTTTCATATGAATTGTAATGGCGAACGATTAACCAGATTGCTCCAGATTAAACCGAATAAGATTTTGAGGTCACACAATCAGCGAGAGATTACTGACCAAGCTTACACACACGAGAATCATGTGCTGAACCGTGTTGAAAAATCAAACTGAAATTCGACGGTGAATGATCTCACCTGTTATTCCAGGAATCGATACGTTTTCACATCGCGCATATTTTTTTTCCCCCCCCCCGAGACTGGACATTTTCGTCGGTGACTGTCGTGCATTATTGCAATATCCGGGGCCGAAGGATTCGAGAAATTTTCACCGGGTGGTCCACCGCTCGCGCATTCGACGCAACCTGATCGATGCGCCGCCGGCGCGTTAACGGGGCCCCGCCGTTATGCAACTTACTGCACCAACGAGGTTGCACCAATGAGAGATGCCAAGGTCGATGCACCAACGAACTCGGCGCAGCATCGGCGCAGCGTAGAGAGGAGCGGCTTATCGTCGCCAAGTTCATATCTCCCGTCTGCGAGTACCTCCTATGCGAAATTCTTGCCTTTGCGCAACTGACGCCTCTCGCCGCTACATGGGCGTGAAGAACAACGAATCTTCACTTTAATTATTGACATAAATATGCACATCGACGCGATGCTTGAAATGCTAAACTTTATTTACATTTTTATTGTACACTGAAAAAAAAATTCTAGGTAAACTTATAAAATGCATTTAGTAATGCAATTTTTGAAATATTTAGTTAGTATTGCTAAATATAATAATAACAAAATATTTAATAAGAATTATGAAAATTTCGTTTTTTTACAACATTATTTTGTTATAATGATCTTATGTTTAGTTGAAACTATTTCACCAAGGTTGTTGGTAATTTTTATCAAGACTGGATTATTATAACCAATCTTTTTTTTTCAGTGTATATTTGTATCTGCATATTCAGGAACTTCTTCTTGATTGGATTTTTTATTATACACAATTCATATTCCAAACATGATCGTTTCGCGCAGATTTAATCATTATAAAATAGATCTCTTAAAATAATTCTTAATAAAAATTCCACATAGCCTTCTTCCCTAATAATATAATAAAAAATACATCGAGAGAGCCGAGGCTTAAAATAAAAGTAAGACAGGCAAACGCGAGGCGACAAGACGACCGTAACCGCGCGGAATATGTAATAGTCCTCGATATCTCCGGCACGGTGCGTTCGCGCCTCGCACTCGCCTGCCTTCGTCGGCGTCAGGGAGACGTTTCCTCGTCGGCGCACCAAGCATAGCACGTGCAAGACTTTCCAGTCGCAGTTATTATTCTCGGACCCCGTCGACCTCCGCGACGCGTCTTAAACACAGAGGGAGAAGTCGCTCCCGCGGCGAGTCTTAACGATATTGCCAATAGAATGAGATACTCACCCGTCGTCCCCCGGCGTGCTTCGGGGTGACGGAGGGATTCCTGGAAGGATTTTCACGGCTCTCACCGTTACGTTACGGGCGTGAAATCTGTCGGCGCGGCGCGACACGGCGGCTTATGGCTTCCCCGCGCGCTGCCTGCGTGAGCCGACGGGAAGGTCGGAAATGTAGATAAAGACGCCGATGATGACGACGACGATGGCGAGGAACGCGGGAATCGACCGTCGTCCCTCGAGTCGCGCCCTGAAGAGAAGGGGGAGGGGAACCAGACGAGGGGTAGGAGAAGGTGGCGTACTTCCAAGCTCCTGGCAGATCTTAGTTCGAGGCGGAGGGCGTCTTGGGTGGCTGGAAGGGGTTCCATTTCAGACACTCCGGATCGATCTCTTTGTAGACGGGGCCCCGTCTCTTCACCCTCTCCTTGTAGTCGTCGATCACGTCCTGAAATTATTTCAACGGTCCCTTTCTTTTTCTCCGTCGCGCGGCACCGTTCTGGCACCGACGCGACAACTCGTGAATCCGCTTTGATCGGATTGGGGAGGGGCTCGAGGAAATGTACAATAGCCGAGGGATGAGAACGGTCGAATTAATCGAATGATAATTAGTCTCGCGGTCGTGCTGTCCGATCATATATCGCGGGTATCGTTCCCTGGGACCAATGACAAACGATAGAATGAAATCGGATCGTCCTTGTTGCGTTATAATCTCGTTAATAAGATACGTCTGATATTTCCGATATTCACGCTGTTTGCATAGCGAGAAATTCTCCGTTATATCGATAGATCATTATTATCTCCCCTCTCCCCCTCCTCTCGTTATCTGTCTTTGAGGTTTGATTTGAGACGAGAAAAATACACTGAGGTAAAAGATATAAAATATTCCCATAAGACTAATTATTTACAGACGCGACAATACTAGGATCTTCACAACGGTAGGCTATCTTTCAATTAAAAGTCTGTGCTGAGAGAAAAATATAGTTACTTTTGGTCTCAATCACAATTTTCGAATATTTCCAACACGAAATATGATTAATTCGTACTGGAAATATTCGAAAATTGTGATTGAGTAATATTTTAGAAAAATATAATTACCAAAATAACTATATTTTTTTCTTAGTGTGTAAAATATTACTCAATTTATTATCTTGTTTCATAAATTGTTTGAATTATCAATAAAAGTTGCGGCGATGTTTCGCTCGAGGCGATCCTCCGACGTTACGTTATGCTGGTCACGAGTCCCTGCTAACGAATTCTTGAAATCGAGAGCGATAAATCTGACAAGCACGATGAGCATATTCTCAGGAAAGAATGGACGATATGTTTCGCGGAACGAAGGGGAGCCGTACATATATATATATATATTTATACATATATAAATGCGCGGCAGATTATAGCACAAAGAAGCGCTTACCTGTTTCTTCAGAATGATATGCTTGCCCTTCCAGTACTTCATCATACCGAGGGCCTGCAAAGTGCTGACAATGTCATACGAGTCGATGGCCATTTCCTTGCTGATATCTGAAAGAGGAATTGCCGAGCTTGACTAGGTATGTCGCTCAGTTCGACAACGGTCTTCCCTGACCCACCGTTAGAAGTGAGAACTGTCGTCGATGGAAAAATCTCGAAGGGACACGTAATAATCCAATCTTGTAGAAGAAACTTGTTTCTCTCGACGCCAAACGGCAAGAGTAATAAAATTGACGGGACTAGTAGAAAGGTACACGATGAATAAAACATCGTGAATTTATTACTATTTACATTTATGTACGGCGATATTTTATGTATGAAGAATACTATCAACATACAAAAAAATTTTGACACTTTGAAAAAAATATTTTCTTCCTTTATTAATCTCCCCGATTATCTAGACAAATTCGGTCTTTGAGTTTTCCAAATCTCTATACTGAAACAAAATTCTGGTCGGAAACTGAATCAGAAAACTTAACTTTATAACTTAGAAAGTATTGAGTTCTATTTATAATAATAACTAAAATTTCTATTATAATAATCAGAATATTTGATCACGCCTACAAGATTTTCTAATTCGTCCGTTTTTAACCAGAATTTTTTTTCAATGTAGTTAGAAATATATATACATTCGTACTTATTTCTTAGTATTTGTTTTCCATTCCATTAATATTGGAATTCACTTCACTCAAGTTTTGATATAAATACACAATAATTAACTTGAATGAAGAGCTCGAATATCGGCAAGAATCGCAAAAATGCGAAATCGATGAATCATATATAATTTGCGGTTTTCGGCAGCAGGGTGGTTTATTCTGTCCCCGCTGGATACAATTATTCAACCGCTAAAACCAGTTACGTTGGGAAAACTTGACCATCGGATCAATAACAATGCGGCATAAATCCCCTACTGACGATTCTCTTAATTGTCTCGAGGCATAAAATCTAAAAATACAGCCAATAATGGCCATCGAAATTCGATTATATTACGCGTATTATCGTACGGCCGTGCCGAAAGATTGGAGTAAAATAAATCCTCGAAATGATGAAGAGAGTAACGGGTTGACGAGGTCGCCTCCCGTCGGATTAAAACACTGAAGAAATTTCTAAAGACTCTTCGCAGATTACGCGTCAAGTGTAAATTTTTCTCGGTACGGAAAAATTACGCCTTTCAGATCAGATGCTGAATCGGCGGAGCAAAGTGAGACCTCCCGCGAGTCGCATTAGCGCACTTTCAATTCGCGCATGAATATTTAAACGCCGCTCCGTAATGCCGAAAGTCAAAACGGACTGTCGGCGGTGGTGGCGAAGCTTCGCGCTGACCTACCTTTTACGGAGATCTCCTTGCCGCCGAAATTGCAGAGATACTGCAGCAGAACGTCCTTCCAGTAGCTGCGATACGAGATCAGACCGAGGTCCGACAACGGCTTCTCCGGCGAACCGATTTTCTTTTCTACCCTCGTCAGCAAGTAACCTGCGCAGCAAATTGTCAAATTACTTCAATTTAGTCATTAAATATGAATGTTTTTTTATAAATTATTAAATTGATTTATTAGTGTAACGCCGATATCTCGTACATGCCAATCAAATTCTTGCATCAATCGGCAATTTCCTCGAGAAGAAAATGGGAATAATAAAATTTAAAATATTCAATAGCTCCGCTTTAAGCAAATCGTAATTACAGGTAATTTGTGGTAACTCGATTAGTATATAAAAAAAAATATTGCAGCAATAGTTTTCAAGGTACAACACCGGTCGGGACTGGCGAACACTTGGCGAATGAAATTTCTAAAGCATATAATTGGACAATGAAATCCCATTACACACTTAAAGTTGAGCGGACAAGTGGCGGCGGGCCCGACAGAAACGGGCTCGGCCCTGGTGCCCGTCTGCTCCCGGTTGAACGTCCGTTCCGCCTCGTTTGTCCCAAGTATTCTGCGACGAGGTATCAAAGAAAAATGTATAGACAGCCGGGGAAGGGGGAGGAAGAAGCGGAGGGGAAGCACCCCGAGGCGTTTCATGCCGCGCGGCTTGCCTGCTTCGGCCGGTGAATCGGCGAAATCGTCCGTTGCGCGCCATCCGTCCGTCCACGTCAATGGAATTATCCGGCGGACCGGTTAAAAACTCGTTTTTCAGAGGGCGACTTAAATGCCAGATCCAGATCTACCGCAATCCGAATCGGAGATCGATAACGCCGCGCATTTAAACGCCGACACCGCGCGATCGATGGACGCTCTTATCATCAACTAGCGCAGATGAAATCTACTATCAGAGTGTAAAACGAACTTAACTTAACTTAATCGATTGGAGTCCTTTTCCTTGATTGATTCCAAAGCACAACGAAGTCGAAAATCGATTGAAAATTGACCTCGTCCAACGTCCTGTGAAATGTCGATTTCATCGGAAAATAAAATCGGACAGTAGAATTTCCCGTGTGGAAATTTATCTGGGCAGCCCATATTTAATACTGGCATTACTAAGGCATTCAAAATAAAAGCTTGTCAAACTTAAGCCTATTTAGGACCTAGTTAGGACAGTTTGCCTAGTTATACTCCGTACTATACTCCGTAGGGCTTAGTTTGGAAATTTTAATCTTAATTTTGGCACTGAATTTACAGCTTAGGAAAAATTTCCACACAAGTTATAACGAAGCGGAATATTTAATAATTCTCATCATTTTACGTCCGCGATGTGAATTTGAGAATTATCTTGTGCGAAGATTCTTGCTGCCGGGGTGACACAAGGGCGTCACCGAGGGCGCGCGAGAAGTCACCAAGAGGAGACGGGACTGATCCGCGGGATTCAAGGCTGAGATATGTAAAAGTCAATCTCGAGAGGGACGGGATTTAATGGCTCGCTCTCTCGCACGTCGCTCGTTCGTTCGCATTTTGCATAGATTTCGCGCCGACTTCGCAGCGAGAACGTGGCTGCACCTTGCATTATGTATGTAACCGATCTCTCGCCGCACGCATACATGGCATTAAGACGTGGACGATGGATTTCGCGATAGTATCCAGCGCACGTCGTGTCGCTCGCGTTAACGTCGCATACCTGAAATTACCCTGCCGTTCCGCCGGCAAGTTCAAAAGCTCCCTCATTAGCAAAGTGATCTCTCTCTGCTGCCGTCTTCCGTCGAATAAATCTTCGCCGTCCGGAAGACGTTTATTAAAGCTCCGAATGTGCCGTTTCCGCACATGCCGATGGATCAAAGTGCGAGATAATTAAGTGTTAAGAGATTACCTACGACACCGGGCGAGCGACCTACGCACTTTTGATTCATTGTCCCAGGTCGTTTAATCCGAGATCTCTTTATTCGCAGACGTACTACCGGACACCGGTATAAAAGTTTATTTTCGTCTTGCGATTGAAATCACAATCCGCGCAACACGACCGATGTACAGCGAGAATGAAACTTTATCTTACAAGGAAACTTCGCGAACTGGAAAATTCAGGTTTTAATGAAACTTGGCATAAATGTGGGAGAGGAGAGGAGGGGGATTAAATACATGAATCTACAAATTTTCAGCTGTAGCTCGAAAACGGTTTAAAGAGATGAAATCCATCCTTCAAAGATAAAGAGACTTTCGCTTTGTTTTGATGTGTCTTGATATGTAAACTAAATAAAATACATCAAAATATATTTTATACAAAAGTTTCATAATAAAAATATTTCTATTTAACTACGCTATTCATTTTTTTGAAAAAAAAAATTGTTTTCAAAAATTTAATTAAAAATTTTTTTAAAAAACAAGAACGTTACATATTTTTATTATTTTATTATTAAAACTTTTGTATAAAACATTTCTCGACATTTCATTTAGTTTTCAAAATATAAACAAAAAAGGCGAGTTTTTTTATTTCTAAAAGGTATATAGTTTCATCTCTTTAAACTGTCTTTGGGCTACAACTGAAAATTTCTAAATTCATGTATTTATCCTCTCTCCTTGCATTTATGCCAAGTTTCAGTAAAATTAGAATTTTCCAGTTTACTAGGTTTCCTTGATTTTGATTCTCGAAAGAGTACATCGCAATGTCTTTTTAGTCATGCAAAGTTCTCCAAGATCCTTGATCAGACAGTTCTCAAGTCGCTCGTAGCTGATATGCATCTATTGCCCTTCCGATCGCACGATCTCGCAGAGATCCACTTAACTTTTCCTCGCGTTTATCCGAGAAGAAGCTTTAAACCTTTTTTATTTCTCGGGCAATGACGAACAAAGCAGCGTACCCGGACCAGGACTACCGATCCCGTGTCCACGTTTTCGTTCCCGTTCCAGGGTGTTCCCGGCCGGCAAAGGGTTCAACGACCACGCCGCTCCACACCACCTTCTCCACCTTCGCAGACCGCGTATCTCCGTCGGTAGAGAGGACACTTCTATCTTCCCCCTTCGCCCATCCTCAGCACTCTGCGGGCTCACCCCGCTTTTCTCGCCCTCTCCCCCTTCCCCCGCCATTTCGACGCTGATTACTTTGGGAGGGTGGAACGCATTCATTACGCGTCCGTTCAGTTTGCAGACTTTCGGGATCGGCGTGTAGGGAAAGGATGGAGAACGAGGGCGGCTGGGAGAGGGAGAGAATGGAGAACTGGCGGAGGGGAGGAAATTCGAGGGTGGAAATTCGAGAAAGAGGAAAACGGTGACCGACGGGGAGGTGGGAGAAAGGAAGATAGATCGCGGCGCGATGGGAGGAAAGGTGGAACGTCCCAGTCTCGGGCAGGGTCGGCGCGACGAAGGGCGCAGGGCGAACGAGGGTGCAAATCGCGAAAAGAGAGCGCGTACGGTGAAATTTGGTGTTGTTGAAAGTAGTTCGTTGCCCCGCGGTCGAAGAATCACTGACGTCGGGATTTACGACTCACTGCGAATATTTATCTTTCGTGTGTTTCAGTGGAGTATACCGAGTATAGCAGCAGGCGCGATGTTTCGCAAAACGATTTAGGTGTAATTCGCAATTACCATACGATACATCCTCACTCGATAAAGCGATTATATTGATACTGATGGAGTTGAGAAAAAAAAATTTCTCGATAAATGCCGATGAGTTTGGAATTTTAACTTAACCGAAGCGGCCAAAGTATCTAAACAGATGCTGTAATTAATATGGATTAAGCTATGAGAAGATGCTTTTCGTTGAGTTAGATCTTAAATTATACGCATGAAAAGAAAGAATATCGAATCTTTTTTTCTCATATTTATATTCAACAAACCTAATAATTTTTAATATTTCCACCTGTTCTCCTGCAAATCTGCTTTTAATTTTAGCGTAAGAAGAAAGGGTTGAATCTACGAAATTTGATCACTTTGGTTAGATAAGATACGTTCATTTCGCTGCAATTTTGATTGTTAGATCGAAGCTCAATCAGAGGAAGAGTTCTATTTGCTTTCATTGTAATTTCTCTCTAACTCTAATGCGAGAACAATCCGTCTTCGGAAGACATCGCGCGGTAGCCTTGAGTAAAAAAAAAAAAGAAATATCGCGTCAATGGGAGGACCAGTTCGTCCGTCTGACGGGATGATATCGCAACGAGATGCGGCGCGTATCCGCCCTTTGCCCCTTTGACGAAGGCGAGAGATGCCGCGCGCCGCGCCAACCCTGCCCAGTCGCAGCAGTGTTGCGGCGGTAAACCCTCACTGAGTCCCCTCCCTCCCTCCCCGCGCTTTCGGTGCCCTCCCCCGCCGTGTAACTGGCGCGTACCCTTCGTCCCTAGCCGTAGGGAAAGGGCGTCGGTGACCCTGCCAATCCTATGTAGGGATAGTAGAGCGAGGTCACGAGAGGTCATAGAATTCCGAGCCCTTTGGGCGCCCTGCGTCATGCGGGGAGAGGAGACGAGTCGATAGCAGCGGGAGAGAGCGGGAGAGAGAGAGAGAGAGAGAGAGAAGAGAGAGAGAGAGAAGAGAGAGCGGGAGGCGCAGCGACGGTATAGGGCAGGTACAGGAAGCCTGTACTGTAGGGATCAAGGTGTGCGGAGAAGCGGTCGCCCAGGAGAGGAGAACGCGCCGCGTGCGTGAGACAGGAAGCGCGGGTGTACGCGTACGCCCGCACGCGTGTCTGCACGCGTGTACGCGACGTCGACGTCGGTGGCGGCGGCGGCGGCGGCGGTCGTGGGGGTCGATCGATGCGGCGAGACGCCGGGCGTCGCACTTTCCACAGAGCACTTCGCTCTCCAACCTAACGCTACACACAGTTCACCATCACCACTACCACATCAGGGACGCTGACGATACCGGCAATACCGCGGAAGCGAGGTATCGATACGCGATCGCTCCGATACTTCGTACATCTCGGGTTTACGAAAGTGATTAGGAAGCTGCGACGCTTTTTGCAGAAGTATTACAAATAGAATTGTTATCCATTAATGCTAACAGGCTAAAATTACGATTTATTAATCGATTGATAAATTGTTCGAAACAATACAATAACGACAGTATAAATAAGGAAAGATAGTAAGGCGTAATAGCAAAAGGGTTAAAAATGAAACAATAAATCGAAATAATAAAAATATATCTAAACAAACTGTAGAACTTTGTTCTCTGATTCGAAATCATTTAAATGGAGTTAAGTATAGTTTTACTAGAATGATTTGGGACATTGTTATTTAATGCTTGTTAAATTACAATGTAGGCAACTCTCCCCGCCCTGTATATTTTTTTGCAGAAAAATAAATGTTACCGAATCCATTTGAGCGGGGTGCGACCCGATATCTCATGTAGGGGCGCGCGGGCTCGTAGCGCCAGCCTTGTACAGTCGAAATACAGCCGGCGGCGGAGTCGATGGCACCGACACTGGATGCAGAAGGGATGGAGGGAAGAGAGAGGGGGAGAGGGAACGGGAGGAGAAAGCGGGGGTGCCGTCTCGCTCGCGGAAAAGCCGGCGGGGTTGTGAAACCACCCTTCCCTCTTCCCGTCGACCGACCGACACACCACGGCGGCACAGTACGTCGACCCTCGATCAACCAACCAACCAACTCCCGTCGCAACCCCCTCTTGCCCCTCATACTACTATCGGTGTAGTAGCGCCGCGATGCCCGCCGCCGACGCCGCCGACGTTCGCTCGGCATCAATGAAAATGACGTCACGGCAAAAAGCCCCGCGTTTAATTATCAAAGCTACGCGCCTCGCCGCCGACCCGCGCCCGCGCGCGTGTACACGCGTGCCCGTGCGTGCGTACGTGCGTGTCGGCGGCGACGACGACCGTCGACGAGGAATCGCCGCGCCTCGGCTCGGCTCCGCCGTGGAATTGCCACGTGTGACGCGAACGACCGGGAGAGGAAGCGGCGCGATCGCGCATTCCGCGGCGCGTTTAAGCGTCAAACGCGTCCACGCGCTCAGCGATAACGTCGGTCGCAAGCGTTGTCGATGAGATTTAATCTCGGATAAGAGTCTCGGTTAAAGTCTTAAACAATGAAGAATGGATAGGGGAACAATAAAAGAATCCTTAAATTTTATATAACAATTATAGAGATATATACAGAGTGTTTCTGATCACTCGTCAGCCCCCCTTTTCTTTTTAAAAGGCATGATGCTAGGAAGTTAAGAAAAACATACACGCAGAAAGATATATACTACACTGAGAGAAATGTTTTATATTATATTACGAACCAAAAGTTTTGTTGATGTATGCTCAAGAAATTTATTTAGTTGCTGTAAACAAATATGTTATTTGTTTATATCTTAAGTCGTTTTGGTTTAGAGAACAAAACAGAATTGTTTAGAGAACAAAACCAAAACGACTTAACAAGATATAAGCAAATAACACATTTGTTTACAGCAACTAAATAAATTTCTTTAGCATATATCAACAAAATTTTGGTTCATACAAAAACATTTCTCTCAGTGTACCTATGAGTAAATATATTTGTTCAAAGTATTTGTAAATTTATATATTTGCAAATCTATCTTAAAATCATCGTAAGCATTACATTTATGTAAAACATATTCTAGACTTGTGACGAATATATCTTGAACTATTATCAGGAAAATATTCTTTGCTGAAGCAAATTGTTTCTTAAACAAAATAAAATAAAGTAATTGCTTTTCTCGTTTGTAGAATAATATTTTTCTGTGTGTATTCACTATAAAAGTCCATTCGAAGTTTCTGATATAAGTTGCTAATAATAATGTATAATCATATATTTATCTGCTCGCTAAATATGTAATCTATTAGCAACGGCGACGATTCCTTCCGTATTAATTCGTGGAAAAAATCGGAAGCACTTCGTCGTCATTGCAAGACGTGCGTTTAATATATTGGTATGTACTTACTAAAGTCGATGAGCAGCCGGCCATAGCCCTGCCTCTGGTAAGGCGGCAGCGTTAGAATGCAGGACACGTTGTAATTCAGGAAGGAGTTCTTCTCCTGGAACACAGGCGTTAAAGAGCCACGGGTTAGCGAATGCATACGCGAGTCACGGAAGTCTGGTTAAAAGTACCGCATCGCCGTCGATTTCGCGCTCTCAAGATTCTTGTAAATTAACGATTATTATCATGCGGAGTAATCGCGAAATCGTTATTGCTGCAGATTATCTAAATTTTTATCAGCAAGGTTTCCGCGCTTCTGCGCCTCGCGCTACGTAGGGAGAAGCGAAGTTATAAATGTGTTCGCTATTAAAGGCATGATCGATGATATTCCGCTCACAAGCGCGAGTATGCCAGACGCGTTCTACGAAAGTGTGACGTTAATGCAACGGAAACGCATCGTGTTTTCGCCGCAAGGAAGATAAGGGTGTATATTTGTAACGATATATTTAGAATAGAATCCACTGAAATACCTATGTGACACGGTCTTTCCGAGGGAATCTGACTTTTGTCACAGTTCGAAAAATTAAAGGTCAAAATTAATTAAAGATCATCCCGAGCCTTTTGGGACGTTTTGCCTGCACTGAAAAAAAATTCTGATTAAAAACGGACGAAATCAGACGAAAATCTTGCAGAGTTGATCAAATATTCTGGTTATTATAATAGAATACTTTATAAGTTCTAAAGTACTGAGTTCTACTTATAACAACCAGAATTTCTATTATAATAACCAATTTAGAATATTTGATCAATCCTAAGATTTTCTGATTCGTTCGTTTTTAACTAGAAATTTTTTTCGGTGTAAGAATACCGGCATCATTTTTTCAGCGTCATCGCTTCGATAACGAGTTCACGAAACTCGCGAAGGACTCCGTCATGGAAGAGTCATGCGCCTAGAGGAAAGGTTGCTGTAATTCCAAAAAAAGTCATCCTCAGAGATAGAACATTCGAGCATTGAAGATACGAGCTCTCGTATTTTTGACGAGACCATAAATTATGACCGTATACAACATCGATGCTGCAGATTAGATAAAATACTTTTTCAGAATCATGCCAGTTATATTTTAAATTGTCAATAATGAAAACAACAGGCGGACTTGTTGAAATTCCGGTAAAATAGGTGTGGATAGCGTGCCGCACTCGAACGCACCTTGAGACCTTACTTATCGCACTTGCAAAATGAATGTTTGACATACAGGGTGTCTCGGATACGTTTTCTCTATTTCTTTTGGAATGTACGGTTGAAAAGTTTCTTTTGCATTCGATGCCTACCTGACATCATCGCTTCCGTTCCGAACCCTTTGTGCTGAAAAGGGATTTCTGGGCAGTTTTGTAAGGCTCTAGTACTCCAGTAGTACCAAAACACGGCAAAAGAAAGTCGGTCAGACGCAAACTTCGAGCGTTAATATACATTTGGTATGTTCAACGTCGATTCGAGAGAAAATATGCATCGAGGAAAATATTCTGTTGCAAAAATTGACGTTGCAAGAGAAAAAGGGCAGAGAATGGTTGCTCTTCAATCTATCCAACGCAACAAAATCCTATTTTCCGAAGGTATTTCCACGCGAATCTCGCGTATTTAAGCGCCGCATTGAATTCTGTCAAACAATTTTTTAACAGTCAGCAGGAACTGTTATATCCGATGTATTTTCNACGGTGAATACCGGACGTGAGATGCTATTGCAATAGAATAATAGTCATCTAGTGAGCACAAAACCTCTTTCCATCCTTTTTTCTCTCTTTTCTCTCTATCTCCTCTTCCATCGATTCTCGCCGTGAAAGAGGAGCTTAATCTCTCTGCCGGGATTACAAGTTATGCCCCGGAGACGACAACTATCATTTTCCGCGAAGTATCACGCAGGTACATTCGAGAATGCACCTCGTTGGGCGGACGAGAGGCACTATTATTAGAACCACAGTTATTTTTCAGAAATGAATTCGGGTAGGATCGACCGCTCGACGTTGCGGTTTTCGCAAAATTAAGAGTCATTGCACACCTGGCGTGGCCTTCTCTCCTCGCACAAAGATTCGCGTACGAAAGTGGCCCTGAGGGAAAAAAAATTAACGGATCGACGATCAAGACTTAGTCTTAAATGCCTCGCGCGCAGTGACGCAGCGACGCGACACGATTCTTTTTCCGGCGACGAGGTTCATCCGCTCATTCGTTACATCCCGCAGATCCTTAAGCGCCTTCGCACGCGGCGCTCGAACGGATGGTCTCGATGGCATTCGGACACCCGGTATTTCCGGCCGTGCGGCGGCCGTGCTGTTGCTAACTGCCGAGGCAGCAACGGTCCGAAGGACACGACCCACAGTCGGTGTGTGCGTGCACACGCCGGCCCACGTATGCGTATCGGCGTGTTAACTCGGCGAAGTAGAAGACGAAGAAGAGAGGAGCGAAATAGGGATAGACGTGTCGAGAGAGAGAGAGAGAGAGAGAGAGAGAGGGGGGGGAGGAGAGAGATACGTGAAAAGGGGAAAGAACGAAGGAAGGGGAACTTTGGGTCCTGAAAGAGCAACCGTCCCGAGGGGTCCGTCTCCGTCAGAGGGATGAGGGGAGACCAACCGCTAGGATCTAAAGACAAAATAGCGATAGATTCTTCTTCGGAGCATATTTTCGGATCAGGAATGTTGCTATCGGTCTATACAATGCCCGAAAAGTTTCAACGATAACATGCATAGAAAGTCTCAGCGACTTACGACGTCTGGCGAGTATCGGACAAGCAGACTGAAGTTAAGGAACGCAGAGAAAGTATAGTGATTTAGTGTAGGAGGGTGACTACTCGTCTCGACGGCCGGTCGTCGGAGTTAAGTGAGACAAATCGACGGGAATGGAAATGAGTCAGCGAACGAGTTCCCAAAGCCCGAGTCATCCTCGTCGATTCTATTCGCCCGTCGTTCCTATTCCGAGAAATGTGAAATACACAGGACATCTCATCGATTTCGAACGCATCAAAGGATTCTTTGCAACGTCGAAGTTGCAGGAATTCTCGTAAAGTACGTGTTACACGTGAATTTCATCGTTCTTATTAGAATTGAGCCAATTTTCAATCGCGATCGAGTCTCGTGGCTAAATGAAGGAAGATCCTATCGGGTCCTGTTATCGCGAATTAAAAAACGCTTCGTTGGTCCTGCGAAAAGCGTAAGGGAATCGAGGGAGAGAAGGAACAGAGAAACGAAGAAAGAGGAAACGAGAAAGAAGAAAGGGAGCGAGAGAATCTGAGGCCCGCGACGTCCTTGGGTCCGGTAGTCTGCTCAGGGCCGTCTCGACGTCCCCACCGACACCGTGACGGAAAAGGCTCTATGTACCTTTCCTCCTTCTGCTCTGTCTCTTTCTTTTTCTTTCCCTCGGCCGTCCGATCTCGTTTCCCCGCGCTGTCCGGTCGCGTAAAGACGACGGAGCACTTTGTCAACGCGTTCGAAATCGATCAACGATGACAAACGACTCGGCGATTCGGACCAACGCGGAGATCAGAGATTCCCCGATACCGAGAAGCACAAATTATTCGAATAATCGATCCGATTTTCATAATTACCCCCTGTGTTCTCTCTCTCTCTCTCTCTCTCTCTCTCTCTCTCCGATGTATCACGCTCGGTTTATCAGCGTGATCAATCGGCTCTCTCGTTGACACACAAAATGTTAATTGCGCCAGAATTTATGACCGGCGGTTTATCGCGGTAGCTTACGGTATACCGGATTTCATTTCGTTCGCAATATGCACAAGGACTTCCCTTGCGGAATCCTGACTCGTGCGTCAATAATCACGGCACGGTTGTCCTGGCGTAGGAGGAAAGTGCAGTCCTCTCGGTCGAGGTACAACTTCTTTCGCGGATATATAGTTCACCGGAATCGATACTGGCACCTCTCTCTCTCTCTCTTTCTCTCTCTCTTCCTCTCTCTCCTTCCTTCCCTCTCATCTCCCTTCATCTCCGGAACACGGCAAGGTGGCGCATAGAGTAACGATCGCGAGCCGCAGCCACGGCCCGTTGCGCTCTACGTGCGAGAGAGGAATAAAACAGATCAATGATCGTAACGATATACGTATGTTTCTCGACGACCGACCGCACCATCTGCGCCGTGGAAACGATACTGTATACGTACGCACACGTGCACACGCTCCTCTCTGTGTCTCTCGATTAGCTTAGCCGACCTAACGAGAAGTCCAAATAGTTTCATCAAAGATCCACGGCGTGCAGACTCACGCTACGTGATCGAACCATATAAACCGTACCGCGTGACGATTCAATTCCGAGATGGGGTAACAAGAATTCGAGAGAACAAAGCAAAAATCTAAAATAACGGAAGCTCGCACGCGAGCGAGGCGATTAAATTCGGACTGAAGCGTAGCTAAAAAAATGTGAAAATAATGTGAAATGAGAGAAGACACAAAAGAGAAGAATAATAAAATGTGAGAAAAAATAATAGAAAACGAATATAATATATGCAAGTAAGATGCGAGGAAATTTATCACGGGAAGTTTAAATGATTAAAAAAAAAGTTATCAATGAACCCCAACAAAATTTATATAAGAAATATCTATAGTTTTATTCTCATTTATCTCGGATTTTCTTTTATAAATTTTCTATCATTATATATAATAAATTTCAATGTTTTACAAATTTTTGATTTAAAATAATTTACAGATAAATATTATATTTTCTTTCTCAAAAAATGTCTGAGTCCAAACCAATTGTCAGATGATCAGAAATTTGTAAGATTTGCTATCTAGTCATCTCCGAAACAAGAATAGGTCAAATTGGTTAGGATCTAAACAGAAATATTGGCTAAAAACTGAAATTCTTGACCACAGTTACCAGCTATATTCTGATTTATTTTCTATTCGGTTTCCAGAATTGCTCCCATGCGGTTGTACTTTCACATCGATCGGCGGTTGATTTTTAAATCATGAAATAATCGCGCGCCGAGTGAAAACCGTCGCCTTGCGAGAACGTGCGACTCGTGTCGATGGCATTTCAACTCCAGTTATATGCATCCGCATACAATTCACAGTGTGAATTGTATGCGGAGTGAGATAGCGAGTGGGCGTTAAATTAATGGCGAGTGTTCTTTTTTGATCAATGAAGCTCGCAGACAGGCGATTCGTTATCGTCATTAAAGATCCCCGTGCCCGATTGATCGCAATTTCTACCCGCGATCTCGGAACGGACACGAGGTCTCGAATTTAATTGTCCCTTGTGATTCTGTTGTTCCCGTGATCTATTTCATCATATCGTTATTATTTTCCAACGAAGTAGTCGCCGGAGGAAACAGACATCGCGTAGACCGCGCCTGAGCGTCGAGAGCCAGTTGCCAGAGCCTAAAAATCTGAACGAGTCATTTCTCTTTTTCGTCTATATCTACGGTGATCATTCGTCCTATATTACAGAGGACAATCTTTTATTTTAGATCTGTGACCTTTAGATTTATTTTTTCTTGAATCTCACTTTTGTCCTTTATTTCTGAAAAATCCTATTAAATGTCTTCTATTTCAGTCTTTATCACTTTTATATATTTTGTGTATTAAATAAAGTGTATTTAATAAATGTGTTTCTCTTTTTACATATAATTGTTTTAGTTTACAAAATTTTACTCTTTTTTTTCATATAAATATATATTCAGGGAAAAATATTAAAATAATAAATTTACATTGCGCTTGTTTGTGCAAGAAGAGTAGGCGGCGGTGTCCTTTATTTTTCTCAAATACAAATATGGTCACCGTATTTATATCGTACATACGATTGCGCATAATTCGCGCAGTCGTTGCAAAACGCACGCGAATCATCGTCTCGGGTGAATTCACCACCTGAATGCAGAAAGGAGAGACGTTCGATGATGAAGACGACGGCGACGATGTCGGCATAGCGTGGCGTCGGTCGTAAAAGGCTTCCAATCGGTCAGTATCCTTTCCCGCGTAAGCGCACGCGGGTAAAGGGACGCGACGCACGTGCGACGGCAAAGAGGGAAAAAACAGAGAGGCCGAGGAAGAGAGGAAGAAGATAGAGGGAGAAGGAACGAGTGGAGAACTATTGGAACGCGAATCAGCGACGAGGCATTCGTCGTACATACGCATATCTCCTTTGTCTCTCTCGCGTTGTCGCTTATAAACACATTGGCGACGTTGGTGTGTCGTTCGATGCGTAGGTGAACGAACGTCTGCGAGAGAGGAAGAGAGAAGAGGAGAGAAAGAGAGAGATCACGAGAGCGCTCGCTCACTCGCGCGGATAAGGCGAATCAAATAATTGTGTCCAACCGCGGGCGAAGTTCGCGTCTCGCTGTAACTGGACCGTCTCTTGACATCTCTCTCTCTCTCTCTTGCCCTCTCTCTTTCTAACAATCGGTCTACAAGCCCCTCTTTGAGAGACCCTCCGGTGTCCCTCGACAAGAGACAATTAATCAGAATTCTAGCCCTGCGCGTTTAAACGGAGAGGCAATGTGAGCACTATAGAGTCTAGATCACGTTACAAGTTTGTAATCTTGTAAATATATTTTTTAAATTGTACATACATTGCTTAGCTTCTCAGAAATCTGATCAATTCCATAAAAATAAAATGTAGAGAAATTTGATAAAGTCATAATCGCTTTAATATTAAAATTAAGAATTTTACAAACAGCGGAATTGATCAATTTGACTCTTGAGAATCGTATATTATCAAACAGTGTAACATCAATGAAATATCGATAAATAACGTTCCGTCGAAAAGATATTGCTGGATCTCGATGTGCTTTTTCGACACGCGTTTACAGGGCATCACGTCGGAAAGTTTTCCCGCGACGCGTTTTATCTTTTTATTTTTGATCCGCGAACTTTCCTCCGCCGTACTTATCCTTGAAGGATATAATAAATAACGCGTTTCCTACATTTCCCTCTCTCATCTCCCTCTTTCACCTCATATCTCACGCACAATGGCGTTATCTCGTATTGTTGCGGGAGGTGTTTATGGGACGTGTAAGGCGGTCGCGACGCGACTCGCAACGATCGGAACTTTTGCGGCCGCTTATTTATGTGCCGATGGTGCCGTCGTTCTGTCATCGGGCTTCGGGAGACCGGCCGCGGAATCGGCTTAACGGGGCAGACGGCATAAATTTCCACTTCGATAGCTGTGGATATTTACGAGGTGAATTCGCGCGTAAATGGAAATTAACCCTTGGAGTACCGATTTGATTTTTTTTCCTACAATTGGGACAGCAGCTCGAGAATCCCGATGGACCTTATCTCTAATGTTTGTTACTGTTATCTTCTAATAAGCACATCACTTTTCACTTGGAACAGGGCACCTTTGCCCTGTTTTTTCTCCTGTCCGCGACGGAAGTCCGATACGCATGGCCAAACGAAAACTTTTTCGCAGTAACCGATTGCCGATGAAATTAAACGTACTCGACGGAGCGGAACGACAGATAAAAAATTCATCGAATACTCTCCTGAGGGATCGCAGCCTGTCATCGACATGGTCGAATTTTTGCCGTTGCAATTGCGAGCGTATTGGATTAGTAAAATCTTTTTATAATATAGCGATTACGTATGTACAGTTACATTTTTTATTTTTTATGTATAATTTATGCAGTAAGAAAAAATTTATACTTTAAAATTTTAAATCGATGAAAAATCTATTTTTCGTTTCCTTCTAATTTTACTCGTAATTTTACCGATATTAATAAAAAATTGATAAAAATTCTATCTTTGTAACTATTTGAAAATGTATTCTCGCGATAAAATATCGTAACTCTATTTTATATTCTCAATTCTTCATTTTTCGCATATTGTGAAATTTTTTTTATCAGGAAATGCTTTCGCAGAGATGATGAAATCTGCATATTTAAGAATTAGCATTAGTCAATCATGATTGGAAAAGCTAGAATATATGAGTTTTCCACGGAAAAATCTGTTAAAATATCAGTTTCAGGAAATGTAAATCCAGGAACTAAATGAGATATACGAGAATTAGATAGCATATGCATGAATTATCTCGAAACGCCTGATCATACGCGAAAGAAGGCGGTGTGAGCGTGGCTTAATGGCCGTGCAGCTCCTCGCGACAGTCACTTCTATATTTAGATGCACCGAGTTTCCTCCTTCACTTTCTTTATGCCGAACAAAGCGTTCCTGTTAACACACGGGGTGTACGTGAAGTCTTATCGCGACGTTTTCCATGTAACCGCAACGTTTAAGCCGATCAATTATTACCGCGACGCCGAGAGCTTCTCTTTCTGCGAATCGTGACGAACTCGTTTTCGTCTTCGAATTGGATGCCTGTGTCATCGCGTTCCGCATTAACGTGTCGGGGTTCGTCAGTCGAACAGGGACACCGTGTAGAGCAACTATCTGGCACATGGCTTCTCGGGCTCATTAAAGCCTGATTAATTTTACAATGATATCATTTGCAGGACGGGAACGTGAATAAATTAAGTAGCTCTGATGCTTCTAGGGCTCTCGTCACCGCGGTGAAATTGTTCTGCGAATTCGGCCTGCGATAGCAAAGATGAGAAATTATTACGGGCTTGCAAGGGATTATAATATACGGCAGGATCTGCTCGTCAAGAGAAAAATTCTTCCACAAACGGGCGAAGCCCGGCGATTCGAAGAATACGACCGTCCCGAAAATTTTCATCCCCGGGATATGCAGACAATGGGCGCGCCGTCTCAATCCAGGCGGTGCCATTGGATTTCGAAAAACGGACGGTCGACTATGGCTTCGGCTTATTCGTCGCGGATTCTCGTCCTTCCAAATCCAAGCCGAACCATTATTACCTGACCGGCGTACTCCTTTGTCCGGTGCAGAAACAGAGAATCTATTAGTTACTTTTCGTTTCATTCTCTTCTTTTTCCCTTTCAATGGTAAAGAGAACTGTGTTTGATTTCCTCATGGCAAAGGTACGTAAATGGAAAAAAATTCAGAGCACAAAAATAAAAATGAGACTCGAGCAGGTGTGAGAAGTGCCTCTACGCCTTACAGTTTCCTCTTCTTCTTTCGAGACACCTTGTAGACGGCGGCCATCGATCCGGCGCGCGGCGGTCCATTCGGAAAAAAAGAACGAGAAAAAACCTCCCAAGTTCGCTCGATCTGAGCCGCCAAGAGATGATGCTCTTAGCCGCCCCCTGAGACTTTCGCAAGTTTCAATAATGTGCGCGCTCGACGACATCCAGGAGTAAAAGGGCCGAAGACAGCAAATCCCGAATAATTGCTTACTACAGACGGAATCAATCGAAAGAAATGAAATGGCTGACAAACACGTGCGGCGCTATGTATACATATAAAATTGATTAATATTTTTTACGTTTCTTTGCTCAAATTTTGCTTGTTTTTTTATAATACTCGAAAAATGTTGGAAGAAATAACACTTAACATTCGCGGAGCCTTGCCGACCACATCATCGGGAGACGACTCAAGATTGAAAATCTGGCGAACCGATCGATAACCAATCATTGAGGTAATTCAGAGTCCATTAATTCTGCAGAACTGCTCACCACTAGCGATGTGTGAGTGCTCAACTCCATTCACGAATACGATTTACGTACACACGTCACATACGTTACGAGAAACGGGCGCACGCGGTTTTTCCCCGCGAGAAAAGAGAGTGGGATGACGTCCCAGAAATTCCTCGCATCGTTATCGTAATCGTCAACATAAAGTAAACGTTCGGATCAGCAACTGTGGAGAGAATCCAAATCAAGATTCTTATCATCAGGAGCATCAGTTGCCGCCTCGACCGCGATAAGTATGCCACCGTAGACTTCTTTTTCCACCAGGGGACCAGAGAGGAGCGTCCCAAAGAATATCGTCGGGAGCAGGAGAGAGGAGGAGGAGATCGCGGGAACACTTTTGTGGATGTACATTCGGTGGGATTTGGTCGCGCGAACAGCAGTACTGTCTGGCATCGATCGGCCCCAGTCGGGGCGAGGTTTTGCCGGTTAAGAGAGACTGAGAGACCAGAAGAGAATGAGCGAGAATGGAAGAGAGAGAGATAGATAGTGCGGGAGAACGCGGGCGCGGGGGCGGATAAGGGAATAGGGGATGGCTGGAGAGTTGAACGGATGGTAGGATGGCGGCGCGGTGGGCGAGCCTACCCCAACCTCTTCTCGACGAAGCGAGGCGCGTATAGTATCGACGATCTCTACTACTACTACGCGTACTACTCTCTGACGGTACTACCCTACGTCATCCCCCTCCGTGTCCCTTATCCCTGCCTGCCTGCCTGCAATTCCCAGCAGCCACCCTTAGCGTCTCCTCGCCCTCTCGCTCTCGGGCCACCGTCTGCGGGATATTTTTAAGGAAAATTGCCCGACCCTCGTGTCCTTCGTCCTTCTCACCCTCGTACCCCGCCCGCCCGTCTGCCCGTCTCGTCTCGTCTACTACTGCCGTCTCTTTCATCCTTTTCGCTTCCTCCCTTTTGCGGTGGTTCCTGCGCGCGACCCTTCTGCCGCGCCGATCCTTTTCTTCCGTCCACCCGTTCACCTCTCCGTCTGTTCCTCCTTCGAGCCTCGGGAGCTCTCGTCTCCTGGAAAATCCCCCCTGTCGGCCTTCTCATCCTTTCCTCCTCCCCCCCCTCCCGTACCTGATCGCCGCCCCCTGTCGAGCCCTCCGCATCCCTGAGGACTCGCTCGAGGGAGCTTCTCGAAGAATTCCCGACATTCTGCTTCTCCGTGACTCTGTCCGTCAGATTATGAAATTGAGAGAAGGGATACTTCCGATCACGCGCGCTCCGATCGATTTTCTTGTCAGGCTGGTGCAATCGTCCGTGCATCCCGGAACAGGAGAGAAGTTTCAACGAACCCGGCCGATAGCGACCACTGTGGTGCACAGTGCGCATTGATCCTGACGTTGTCTATTCCAAAGCAGCGGAGGTAAGATGATGAAGTGACAATTGTAAAAAGCAGCTTTAGGTACTCTAGCCATCTCGTAGTTTTTCTCGTGACGAATGTTTTCGCCGATCGTCTTTCAGCCAAGATTCTGCAAGAGGATAAGAAATGAAGCAAGGATCTCGGTCCACCTCGCCGTTGTCCTGTCTCGCCTTTTTCTCGCTACTCATCTCTTCTCTCTGACCCGGCATAAAGCACGGGTATAAATGCCCGACTGAGAGGAACCGCCTGTCTGTCTATTTATTATATTATATACGCCGGATAGGGTTTTCTCTCGTCGGACCCTTCACAGATCCAAATCACTCTTGTAAGGGCGCAGGTACGGCCCGACTCCACTCTCTCCTTCTCGCTCTCTCTTCTTCTCCCTTAATCTTCTTCCCTCGTCTTCTTCGTCACCCGTTTCTCTCTCTTCCTTTCTCATCCTTCCGTGCCTTCCTTCTCGCTCCACCGCTCCCTATGCATTATTCAGGATATATAACGCGCGGAGCCGTCCGTGACGGGCTAACTGGCGCACCGCCGGAAGTTAGGCAAATGAGCCCTGAGCGACCGTGGATCGTCGCGTTTCCACGGAAACCGCGTCCGCCGATTTTTCACGCCCTTTCCCGCCCAAAGTGGAAACATCCTGTCGGTGTTTTATCTCGCGACTTCCATGTCGTACGGATATCAAGTATCAAGTATCATCCTATGACTACTGGGATCCCGATTGGCTAGAAGACACAACGGATCCTATACTTTTGCGAAAATTTAGATTTACATTTGTTTCCGTATCGCGACAGTGGTGGATTTGATCATCACACGATAATTATTATTTATATATTTGTTTTATTAATGTTTGAAGATTCAGGGCTATGATTGCAAAGATTTTGCAGCAGAGGCTAAATAAAATTTCATGGGTGATCAATTAAAAGTTCTTGTTTTTTTGTTTTCGTTTTGATATAGATAATTATATTAGAATAAATTAGCATCGAAAACGTAGCTAATTTATAACTCTAATTTGTGATCAAGTAGACTCGGCTACACAGCGATGTATCAACAACGCTTTTATTCGACGCTTATTTTCTTTCGCTATCGTCGTCCCTATCTGGACGAGGATTGAATTTCACCGAACTCCCACGTCGAGAAGAATATCCATCTTTCTCTCCCTCTATCCCCTCTACTCCTCCCTCTTTTTCTCTCTTTCTCTCCTGTGTGTCCAGAACAGGTATCTCGTTTTGGAAGCCAGGAAAAATAATACCGCACTGTGCTACCGTTTCAAATGCGAGTACATATAGACTCACAAATATTGCACCGGTTCAAATTTACTCAGATAGCACGCAATATCGCAGCTGCGAATGAGCAGACGCGATTTTATCGGACGAACGAAAATTCGCGCACAAAAAAACGGAGATCTTTATTGTCTCGCGCTTGCAAAGTTCACGTTTTTAACGAAAGGTAATCGAAAATTCTAGGAAAATCACATAAAATCTTCGTTTCTGCATCGTGAAGTCTTCGTTTCGCGTGTTTCGTTTCAGGAATTATGGATATTTTGCTCTTTTTCAATTTGGATAGCTTTCCCGATTTTTCGTAGCAGTCCGTGATAGTTTCTCTTCAAGAACTCTTTCAGGACCCACCCGATTTCTTTTCGTTTTTGCAGTCATAAAGCGTACTGCAACAGTATTGCGACTAGCCAAGCACGTCTCATTGTCAGTCTCATTGACCCCTTATTTTTTTTGTCCCTTTCGTACTGGTTATCGTCTAGAATACCTGCGTAAAAGGATATCACCGTCTTGTTTACCATCGTGGTTCCCGTACTCTCTTTCTGACCAAGTCGAATGGAAGCCGAGTTGCGACTCGGTTCACTCATTAGTCTCTTTGCAATTTCTACATCGCGAAATTTCTCGCGTATCAATATTATCATATTTCGGAAGTAAATTATTATAAATTGACGTATATGCTAGAACGTAACAATACATGTGTTACTATATATGTATGCACTTTTTCTAACCCTTATTCTTCATCCATGATAAATTTTCTTAACATTTAATAATAAAAAATATATTTTTCATTATTATAAATACATAAAATTATATAAATTTCACTAGTAATATAGCCGATTAAAATTTTAAGAGTGGTGTAATGTAAAAAAAGAATTGAAAAAATAAAACAAAAATTAAAAATAGAAACTAGAATACAAAAAATTAACAAGTTACTATGCAGCACGGGATGACGCGTGCATGATTTCGTACTAATGTGAGTGATCAGTAACGACAAGATTCCGAGTTTAAATTCCGGTCCCCATCCCACATACACTTTGTAGCGGGAAATTACAGAGGATCTTTATAGATTTGGGCGATATTAAGGACTAATAGCCCTACTCACCCGACTAACACTACTACTATGCAGCACAGAATATTTCAGCTATAAAAACGTTTCAATTATATTGTTATTTTATCAATTGTACTTTATCAGACAGAAGTAATGAATCAAATCAATATGTCGTAATTGTAATGTATTTCCGTCTTATTTATCGGTAATTCCAAAATAATTTCCTTACATGCCGCAGCTAAGAGATTAAACTATTTAAGTATTAGATTATTTTAATAATCCTTCCATCATCGATTCCTTGGCTACTTTTAATATATCCGATATTATTCTTTAAAGATTTGTTTTATTCAGTAATAACATCCAAATTCCATTAAAGATCCATATTTATACTTGATGATAAATTGTACATTAAATAATTTCCAAAAAAATTTTTTGTTAAAATTCTTTATGCAATAAAAGGAATTAGAAAAACAAAGAGAAATGATTCGACAAGAAATAAATGTTGCAATATGAGCATTAAGTTTATCAGGCGTATGCGATATATCTTAACAAGCACCAAAAGATAAAAAAAGAATCTCTCGATTACAGGGACGAGTATTCGATACTTGTCAACGATCCGGAGATTAGAGAAACAGACTACCGAAAATTTCCTTTTACTTGCAAGAAGCGGCGCATGCTGCGTCCTCGGTCAATGTGAGACGACGCAAGGATTTCAGGATCAGAAAACGGGCCCCGCACCTGGGACCTGTCGGCCCCGCAGAACCGGTTTCATCTGGATCTCATGTGACACGCGTTTTCGCCTTTTCGGGATATCCACGCAGCATGATTTTTAAATATAGTCTGAATCTTATTAAAACCACACTTGCGAAAACACCATCACAAACGTCTCGCGGTGGGGATATGTTTAGATTCGTTTAGGCTCGAATCGGTTGAAATCGAAATTTATTACGCTTGGAATATAATTATATTTTTAGCCGCAAACATCGTATACATATGTATACACATGTCCAATGCGGAATAACTGAGTGTCCATGACAAGACATTTACAGAAAAAAAAAAACAAATAAAATTTTGCATCAATAATTAATTCTCTGCTTATCTGACTTATCGTTACTTTACATAAATTAATAGATGAAAATATTGAATCAGACCAATATGAGTTGTAATGTATTTCCATTTTATTTGTCGATAATTCCAAAATAAATTCATGCCTTGCATGCCGCAGCTAAGAGGTTAAACTATTTCAAGTACTGGATTATCTTAATAATCCTTCTATTATCAATTCTGTTCTCAATATATCCGATGTTACTCTTTAAAGATTTGTTTTATTCAGTAATAGCATGAAAATTCTATTCAAGATCCATATTTGATGTTCATCGCGTCAACCTTTGACCCAATTATCCTTACCTGCGGCAGTCGTAAAAAATGCATTACCTCGCGCTGCGAACAAACAGACGTGTAACACGGGGAGAGGCTTCGAATGGCGGAAGAACAGCTCGTCTTCATGTCTCAGTAAACACGGCGGAAGCTGTAAACGTTCACGCCTCAATCCGACCCTCTTAATTTCTGCTCGGCTGCCTTGGATATGATCAGAATTCCACCTTCGCAAAACGAGTGAAGATGCGCAACGTAGAGAAAGAGAGAGAGAGAGAGAGAAAGAAAGAGCACAGACGACAGCAGAAATTGGCGGGTCTGCGAATCCTTGGATAATCCGGAGGATTCGTATCGTTCAAGGTGAAGAGCGCGATTATCCAAGTTCAACGTCGGAACTCCGGCCGAGGTCGACGGCCGCGACACTCGCGAGGTCAACGGCCAGATGGCTCAAGGTCAACGGCCGAGTTATCCCGGGGGGTGAACGGCCGCGTCGTTCAAAATGCCAATGTCTGAATAGTCAAAGGTCAAGTTACGAGGGGGCGAGTGGGCGGAAAATTGGGCAACTTTTATGACGGAGATGTCGAAGCTCGTGAACGATTCTAAACTTTCGAAGATTCTCTACTTTGGGGAGGGAGGAGGGAGGGGATCGAGATCATTTCTACGTCTGTATAAGCCGCGAGTAAAACTAACTGAAAAGAGGTCAGTTGCGATCTACCCGGAGGTATATATCTTTGAATCGCCAGACTGAACGACATTATCGTTAGTATAACTATCCTGAGCGAGTAACCATTGTGATTACAGTCTACGTATGTGCTCGATTTACCTTTATTAGCTCTCTTATTTGCTCGATAAAGATTTCGATCTTTAGAGCGCGCAATAAAATATCTCGTTCTCGTTCATTATAAATAAAAATAATTGCGCGATTTTTCAGTCGTGAAAAGAAAAATGCAATCGTAAAATTATGTATATATATATATATATATATATACATATACATATATTAAAATTGTATTCATCTTCGAGGACGGTTTTCTTTCGCCGCTAGCTGTATAAACGTTACTCTTCGCGTCCGCAGAGATCAGGACAAAGACAGACAGCTCATAATCCGGAGACCGCGGGGTGACGTGGGATGATACCATCCCGACTAATTCACACTCCGTGGATATAGTCAAACGTAAGTTCAGATCCGAGTGTCGGAAAGCGTGGTCCGCTCACAATTTCCGGTCGTAAATTTCTACCTAGCGAAGAGACTACTCGCTAAGGGGAAAAAAAGAAAGGGAAAAAAAAAACTAGGCAAACTTCTACTTGTTCGCTCTCAGAAATCTCGGGTGATCGTTTCAAGATGATAGCCGTTCCGCAACGTCAAGGTGAGACATCGACATTGTGGTTTAACGCGACGGTAGCAATGACGATGATGGCGACGACGCCAACGGACGAGGGGAGGGCGGCGGAAAAGCGAAGGAGAGGGATGAAATTCGACGCGAGGGAAACGCGAGCAGAGAACGAGGTTGAAGCCGAGCGAGCGAAACTGGTCGGTGGAACGTTGCGGACGTTCAAAGACAAGCGAACGCTTGGAAATTTAATATCGACTCGATATTCACGATCGGCGGTGGTGTCGTATTAGAAAGATCAGTGAAGGTGGAGAACGCGCAAGACGGAGAGACGACGACGACGGTATCATCGTGGAACGTAGACACGTAAGAAGCTCGGATATCCGCCTCGGGTTTAGCGGTAAGCGCGAACGTCCGATTCTCATGTCGAGTCGACATTGAGATCAACGAATTTCTCATAGATACATGGCTTAACTCAAACAGTCAGGTTTATATGCCTTATGCCTATTCCTACCGACGTAGATTAACTTTAGTTGGATTAATCTTAGTTTAACTTACTTTCTATCTTTCTCTAATTCTAAGAATTGGAAAAAGATACAAGATAAGTTAAACTGAGATTAAAGTTAATCTATATTGGTAGAAATTTAGTTATTCTACATTGGTAGAACATTAAATGTAGTAATATACCTTTAGCGTTAATTTTTCGAACATACTGAAGCGATATGAAGATTAATCGAGCAAACTTGCGTGAACGATCATTACGAGAATTACGCGCATACGACAAGAGAAATAGATCGAGGACAAGAAGCTTGTGTAAGAAGGCAAGTAGAATGTGAAGATAAAAGACACCGCGCGGACTGCTTAGCTATCCGAAGAGGAAGAAAGGGGAAGAGAAAGAAAGAGGGAACGAGTGTACACGCATGAGCGATCGTTGAAGGCGAGATCTCGCGACCTCGGAAGCCGTGCGAGCGAACGAACGAACGAACGAAGAAGGATACGAAGATGGATCGAAACACGGAGGGTAGCGTCGAAGGAACGTGTCAAGACGAGCCGAACGGAAAGAGGACGAGGGAGAAGAACAACACGCGCCACCTCGAAGAGGTGGGTACCGGAAGAACGAGGAAGAGAGCGACGGAGACGACCAGAGCGTGCAAAGACACGCTGGGACCAGAAGGAGCGCGAGAAGGAGAAGAGGGAGAGGGGGGGGGGGGAGAAGGAAATAATAACGACCCCGACGACGTCGCAGTGCCGCAGAAAGGTTGACGACCCGACGCGGCAGGCGACGCCCTCCTTCCCCTCTCGCGCCGGCACTCTCCGCAAACTCGTCGGCACAACCCCTTCCGCGACAGCGCTGCTACCACCTCTCTCCGGGGCCACCGCCATCGGCCAACCGCCTAAACCACCCAACCGCTCGACTACCCTTCCTGCCCTCGCGCCTTCCTCCTACCTGGTCTACTGAAGCGCATGCATAGCGTACGTACGCCAGCAGCAGGACCACCCTCAACCCTCTCCCGCACCACGCTCTTTCTCTCTCGCTCTCTCTCTCTCTTTCCCTCGCACCCTTCCATCCTTCATCCCTCGTGTCCCGGCCGTCGCCACTACCACCACCATCACCACCACTACCACCACCACCATCGCCACCACTGCCGGCGTTACCCTGCGACCGTCTGGCCAGGGTCGGGGTCATTGAACGTCTATAAAGATTTTGACTTCGCGCCGCCGCCACCGCCGCCACTGCTGCGGATGCAGGAAGCGAGTTACGCCCTTTTATACGGAGTGTAACATAATTTGCCAGTCGGCCAGCAGAGGAGATGCGTCGGGATGATTCACTGATATTAATAGATATTAATACCGTGAAACGAGAACCAATGTCAGTCTATTTTCGCAGGTAAAGAGATTCGTATCCGCGCCCGCGTAATGTGTGCCCAGAATTACACACGTCTGTCCTGGATCCGAGATATTGATACGATAGGGGCATTGTTTCAGCATTTGAGGCATTTTATCCGAAACTTGATCAAACAGTGACGCAATTATTTCGAAAATGAGACCAATCCTGTTAAAGACATCATTATTGCATCTTCGTTGAGACTGACATTTTAAAGTTGAAGCCATTATCTTAGATTGAGATGTAAGTGGCTCGTATGGAGATTTACAGAGACCTTACGCATATATCGTGATTTAATTCTGAACAAAGAAGATACTTTAGGAACTTTACTGAATATTTCACGGCGAGACACGCCCTCTTTTACGCGAGACGTAACAGTATTTGACATCTTCGGCAATAACGATAAAAATTAGATGCTTCGTGCAATTTGTGCTATCAAAGCGTAATATGTTCAATCGATTGTGTATAGTCGATCGAAGGGATTCGTATCACGATACAAAAGCACGTTCAACATTGGTGGTCGCTGTGAGATTCTATTGCCGTCAATTAAATGTATAACAATGAGTAGAAATTGTCAAAATTGAATCTGCAGTTGCTAAAAAGTAAGAAGCAAAAAATAATTCCTAATTGTAAGTTTATCTGAGATACTCATTTAGAAATGACAAATAAAAAAGAGAAGAATCAACTAATTGTAAGAAAATGTTATATATAGGATATTTCCATCATTTTTTGACGATATTCTTTGCCGATTTGCGAAATCGGTTAATTACTGAATAATTATAAGCTACTCGTTAATTATAAAAGGCAACATCGATTCCAAAGTTGATCAAAAAGTCCGCGGAACAGTACAGTGAAAGTAGGATGCTCTGTATAATGAATGAAATGAGATAGTCGAGTCGATTGAACGACAAGTGCTAAAGGTCTGACAAAACGATTCTCTTGTCAAGACGTTGGCGTAACAATTTGTAGAACGGATAATCTCCCCTTTCATCTCACTCCGCGTTATCGGACGGGGTTTCGTTCTCATAGAACAGAGAAAGAAAGAAGAAAGAGGGTTTCCAGACAGAGACGGATCGTCGATCGCGGAGGATAGACGGTCTCCCGGCGAGACGAAAGACAAAGGGAATTAGGGAGGGCGAGGGAAAAGGTTTAAGTTGAGTCCAGAGAAAATTTTCGCCACGTCTTCACGAAGGGGCGAAGGAAGGGAGAGGAGGAAAAAGAGGTTGAGAACAAGGGTGGAGACGCGGATTGGCGGCGCGTCTTGCCAGGGTCAGAGGTCGTTGAACGTCGGTAAAGATTTCGACTCCCAGCGATGCTGTGTCCCGCGGTAAATAGGCGTGCGTGATTCCCACCCTCGCTTTCTGCTTCTCGGGGCACCGTGTGTATGCGTACGCCAGGCCTGGCGGCGGTGAGAGGGAGAATGGGAAGAAAGGGTGGGAGTGAAGAAAGGTCAGAGATACGAGACACCCTCTTCTCTGTGAGGCGTACTCTTGTTCGCGTAATCCGTGCATGCTACATGGATGCTATTACGAGGACGACGGGATAGGGTTAAGCCGCGGAAAGAAAGGCCTGGGGATCGTGTAGACCAAACGATGGAACTTGTTGGCTCCGTCGAATTCAAAGTGATAAAAAATTTCGCGAAAATGTTTCGTTACAGTTATAACGATGATATCATTAAAGTTATAATCTTGATACTCGAGAAATAATGGCGGCACGATCGTAAATATTTCTATAAAATAAAAATTGATAGCGATTCATCGAGTAGATATGTACTCACTTTGCTGAAGTATCCGACGGTATGACAGCCCTCAGAATCGCCGATTGTCATAACGTAGAAAAGAAACGGCTCGACATCGTAGTATAACGTTTTATGATCCAGGAAGAACTTGGCCAGTAAGCAAAGATTCTGACAATACTGCTTATATCGTTTACCATCCACTTCCCACACGCCTATTTTATCCTTTCTGTGAAACGACAAATCAGACATGTGATAATTTAAATTATTATTCTAGATTATTCAAATTAGACGTTACATAACATAAAAAATATAATCCGAAATATGTAAAAATAATTAAAGACATATATTAATAATATGTTAATAAGACCGACGTTAATCTCCTTTAATTTCGGTCCACTATTTCGCAAATATGTTTGTATAATAAATTATCTTGTTTTGTCTTTAAAATGTCCTATAATATAACATATGAGTGTAAATAATAGAGAAAGAATACCCAATGAAATATGCTTACCTGTATACTTCGTGTCCTGGAGGATGCCTCCACAAACACTTCTCTCGATGTCTCCTTAAAACTTGACGGCTTTTCGCATACCTCAGACAATATTCGCAAAGATATAGCTTTGGTGCGCGACTATATTCTTCGGGATACGGACTTTGATACCAAACTTCCATTTCCCATTTTCCCATTTCGACGACTCTAGTGCCACCACTATTTCTACCTTCTCCATCGTAGTCCAATTCTTGTAATTCTTTTTCCTTAAAAATCAAATAAGCATTAATATATAGGAGAAGAGCATAGTAATATGTACTTGAAAGAAAATATGATAGCAAAATTAAATTTAATAAAAATTAATTTCTAAATATTATTCTCGTAATATGTAATACTATACTGAGACATAAATTGCATACTTACAATTTTTTCACTGGCTATTGCCTGGGCTTCCATAAACAGTTTCAAATCATAATCAGGTGTGAGATTGTTGAGCCGAGGTTGTTTGTCCTTTTCGTTTCCTTGTAATTCACTGCCGCTGTCGCTTTCATTACCGTCACCGGTATTACCTTTCCACTTATTCCTCATCTCACGTACTTTAAGTTGGTAATTGCGTTGTTCAGTAGTTTGATGAACACCTTTGGGTTTCTTTGCTAGATTCATTATCGCTTTCTTGCGTTCTTCCTCTCGTTTCTTTCTCTCTTTGTAAAACTCTCTGAAAAAGTCAATATTATTTTATATGATTATTATCAAACGCGTTTTTTATAAGATAAATAATTTTCTCGAATTTAACATTATATTGATTTCAAATTGTAGTCTAAACTATAACTTACACACAAGCTTGGGGCGTAGTATTATGGTATAGCGGACATGCTTCCAAAGTAAAGTGCAAATCGAGTTTTCCAGAAAGATGACCCCGTGAATCGCAGGACGCAGCCAGCGGACATTCTCGTTCTTTTGTTGCACGTGTTCGATTATAAGATGCTTGATTTGTTCTACCCCCTGTAGTATTGGAAGTACTACTATTCTGCGTTGATCTACCAGTTCCGGAAGATTGTCTGGCGGCAGCGGACGGTCCAGCGCGTTTAACGGGCGATTTGCTTGTGCTTCTCTTGCTGTCAGCTACTCTCAACAAATTATGCAGCATAATTTATGAATATGCTCACATATTATTTTTCTACTTGAATGTTGTACTATTATGAGCAAAAAAAGACTCAAATAAAACAAATATAATCTGATATAATTTATAGAAAATTTTTGCAGAGAATAAAAAAACTTAAATCATAGGATAGATAAAAAATAATAAAAACAATACTTAATATTTTGAATCAAATACAAGATTTTCTTGAAAATATAAAACTATTGTTTGCCTATACCTGTATCAGATTCGGAATCGGTGTCTGCTTTCGCTTGTAGTTGAAACAATTTACTTCCTTTGCGTGTTTGCAGTTTCCGCTTGCCTTTCGTCACTGTTTTCGAAGATGACGCTTCACGATCGTCCATCTCTTTCTCACTCGCAGACGCATCTCCATCGTTATCGCTCTTTAGACCTTTAGCACCTGTTTAGAAAATCATATTAATCTTCTTCTTAGATCATCAATGTATTGATAAGGAGTTTAACAAACCTTGCCGTCTTGTAACTGCTTTCTGTGGTTTTACCGGGGCGACTGCCGCTGAGGGTCTCTTAGGCGGCATATTCGTTACACTACTCGTTAATGTACTAGATTGTGTTTCCTTCTTCTTTGGTTGAGGCTGGGAACTGGTGACGCTCTCGGACGATTCCGAATCGGAGCTACTGTCTGAGCTGCCTGAGGATGCCGAACCGCCGGAACTCTTTGAACTGGCGGAACTGTCCGACTTCTGTGGTTGCACAGGTTTCGCAACTATAAGAAATAATACATCAGAAACAGTTAGTTAAGTTTATATTTAAAAGTCAAAATTTACGACTGTTAATATATGAGACAGAATTCTTTACCGGGTCTGCTTGTTGCTGTAGGTTTTTGTTTGGTGTCATTCAATTTTGCTTTAGCTGGTGGATTCTTGGAACATTTTGCAGAACTACTTGTTGGCTTCACTGCGTTAACTTTTGCCGAAACGCCGCTGTCACTCTCGCTACTATTTTCAGGACTGAATATACTTTTCTTCTTTAGTTTCTTCTGAACTGGTTCCATTGTTTTCCCAGATTTCTCGGGAGGTTTGCCATTGGCACTCGTGGAACCTTTAAAAAAGATATCACGTATGTATCATTTCAGAAACGTACATTTTATCACACAGAATACAAGATTCATTTAATAAAGTTAGGATTATGAACTCACCAGAAAATTTGTTGGGCTTAGCCGTGGCGGGTTTTGAAAGAGGTACAGTTTTATGTTGTCCTGTGGCAGGTGGTTTTGTGGGAGATCTCTGCGTCTTAACAACTGGTGCTACGGTAGCAGTGGCCTTTGGTTTAGCCGGTGGCTTTCTTTTTTGTGGTGTTTTTGCTTTGCTGGGCGACTCTTCAGACTCGGAAGAGTACACCGCGGGCCTGGGTTTCGGTGGCTGCCTCTCTTTACTTTTATTTTCCAAAGGCGGCACAGACGCCGTTTCAGCTTTGGTCTTGACATGACGAGTGATTGTGAACGGTGGCTTTTTCTTAGTCCTTTCTGTATCGGACGCTTTTTGACTGTTTGCGGAACTACTGGAGTTCTCCGAGTCGGATGAGCTGGACTCACTGCCTGAACTCGACGAGCTACTCGATGAGGAGCCAGAGCTGCTCGTTGAAGTAGATTCCGAACTGGTTGTCTATAAAATAACTTCACGTTGTAAGCAGTGTCGTGGCACACATAGTTTATATGAAAGATTCTTTTCTCAGTATGAAAAGTTTGAAAAATCACTATAAAATAACATCACACTGTATATAGTGTCTTGACTTACATTTTAGATAAAAATTTTTTTTTTCAGCACGAGAAATTTGAAGACTCAATAGTAGACTCAAATTAAGGAAAAAGACAATAAAAATAGACAAGCGAATCATCGTGACGATAAATAAAGACAACGCGTGGAAGTTTGCTCTTCACCTGCCATAACCTATAACGACACTTGCCTTTCGTTTAGGCGTCATCTTTGCGGTGCTACCTCTCGTTCACTTGGTGGACATCACTGAACATCATCTTTGCCAGGATATTTTCGTTTTTCGCCGGATTCTCGCCTGCACGGATCACCCCGTTGCTTTCGCCTCGCGTTTTAAAAAAGCATCGTATTTACAAAAGCGTACGCACCGACGTGCGACGTGCGACGTGCAACGTGCATCGACGCTTAAATTTGTATTAGGAATGGGCGATATCGTGTCGATTATTTTGACATCGATTATTTTTCTTTTACAGAATCGATTATTCAACGATGTTTTCTCAACTCGATTATTCCCTAAACGATAGTTTTTTTGTTCGATGTCACTAGAATCGTCACTAGCATTCGCAAACTAGTATTGAATGTTCGGACATGACTCCACCGTCAGCCGCGCTCGGCCCGCGGGGGTTGTACGCTTAGAGCATATAGATATGGAGGAGGAATGCTGCGTGCAAAGTGTGGCCAAGATCTGTGCGAGAGAGAAAGGTATAGAGTCCTATTTATTTTCTATGCGCATGCGTTGAAATNGACAGACGAAACGTGACTTAGACAATACAGGTTATAAACTTCGAGCAAATTTTAAGGTTATAAGCGAGATGAAAAGTGGAATTTATTAAAATTTTTATTCATGTACAAAATGAATTAATTTGATAAACTTATGCCTAATATGTTTTTTTTTCGATTAGATTAGTCGCGCACTTGGCTTCATGAGTAAAATCTTAGGTTATGTAGAGGCGCAGTTTAGATGCGCGTTAGTATAAAACGCATGCGCATAGAGGAGAAATAGGACTCTATACCTTTCTCTCTCGCACAGATCTTGGCCACACTTTCGGATCATGGAAAACATATGCCATTCCTACTCCATGTCTATATGCTCTAAGGTTGTACGACAATTTCCCGAAAAATGGCGGCGATAGTGTTGGTATCAACGGAAATCCCTCAGTAGTTCAAATTAAGTTTCTTTAGGTTAGTTACACTGAGTAAGTAGTAATACATGTGGTTAGCCGAAACCTTTTTGACGTATTTTGACATGTGCGTGTTTTGACATAAGCGTATGCAGATTTGATGCTATAGAACAATGGAACATTAAAATAAGAATAAAATTTATTATAATATATTTAAAGATTTATTTTTTCCCGACAAATTTACTTGCGTTTTTGCGTTGAATTTTTGAAGTAAGGTGACAAAAGGACCAAAAAAAGATACCTGAATAGCTAAGTTGAATTTTAAGAATAAGGAAACAAACGGAAAGGAAAAAGCTAATTGAATACATCAAGGATCAATAGGATTATTGTTCTGATAATACCTGAAGGCCGCCGTTATTGCTAACGTTATTATTGCCACAAAATATTATTGTCATAATACCTGAAGGCCGGCAATAACGGCGGCCTTCAAGTATTATCAGAACAACAACCCTATTGATCCTTGATCTATTCAATTATTTTTTTCCTTTCCGTTTGTCTCTTTATTCTTAAAATTCAACTTAGCTATTCAGGCTATCTTTTTTCGGTCCTAAAATTCAACTTAGCTATTCAAGCTATCTTTTTTCGGTCCTTTTGTTACTTTACTTCAAAAATTCAACGCAAAAACGCAAGTAAATTTGTCGGGAAAAAATAAATCTTTAAATATATTATAATAAATTTTATTCTTATTTTAATGTTCTATTGTTCTATAGCATCAAGTCTACATACGCTTATGTCAAAACACGTATGTATGTAAAAAGGTTTCGGCTAACCACATGTATTACTACTTACTCAGTGTGATTAACCTACAGAAATTTAATTTGAACTACCTAGGGATTTCCGTTGGTACCAACACTATCGCCCCCATTTTTCAGGAAATTGTCGTGTAATCCCCGCGGGAGCATAAATGCGCGGTGATGAAGCATGAGACGTGGGACGAAGATTGACCACTCAAGATGGCGACCATACTGGAAGGAGAAAGATAACCTCTGAAGTTCTTTCTCCTTCCAAAATGATCGTCGACCGATTTCTCCTTACCTCTCAGTTTATACTCCCCTCGTCAAGAAAAGTATCTTATGCTCCCTCCTGATATTCCTATCTCCACACATACAATAGGTGCATCCAGTAGCGCAATCGCTCACTGAGCGGCTAAGTAGCAATTTGACGTGATTGGTTCTTACCGTTAGATCCAACCAATCACGTCAAATTGCTACTTAGCCGCTCAGTGAGCGGTTGCGCTACTGGATGCGCCTATTGTAGATTTCAGTCCCAGTGGGGACGGGGGAGGGGAAACGACGCATCATTTGACGAAGATCTGTGATGATAAAACAGCAGTTGCGCATTCTACATCATTCTCCAATCTCCATATGGGTCACGTAGCAAACGCACGTGGTTTGCCTTGTGGTATCTAACAGTTGTATTTTTCCTAGTGAAATGCCGGTGGGAAACGAAGAAGACGTGAAGCATTTTCAAACGATTGGCCTGAGTGAGCAGAAGGCCAAGGAGACCCTAAAGAATGCAAACGTCACAAAGAATCTCAAGCTGGCTATAAGCGAGGTATTCGCCGGCAAGTCTCGTTCGGGCCGGAACGAATGTTAAATGCCACCGAGCTCTATTCTCAGAATTAGTTAAAATATTAAATATAATTATAATACAATATAAATACAATAGATATTAAATTAAAATATTTGCAGGAATATGTAATTGCAATATTATCGTGTTGCAATTCATTATAATAATTATTACATCATTATTCTTTATTTGATAAGTGACGTGTATCATACTTTTGCCAAATATATTTGTATAATTCTAGTTTTTATTTATTTAATATATTAAAATTTATTTATATGCACATTTAGAATTTATATTTAATTGTTATAGGCAGCTAAACATGGATCTATTACTCAAGATACTGGCATCTTGCTGTACCATCTGGCTTCCAAGATCAAGAACCAGATTGTAGATAAAATTCCATTTATTACTAATTACATAGTCGAGAAGAAACTAGACAACGTACAGAGGGTGGATGCTGCATTGGCTTATTTATTAGCTAATGTGAACAATGTTCTTGACATAGCTAAGTTTGAGGAATCTTGCGGTGTAGGAGTAGTAGTTTTGCCGGAACAAATAGAAGAAGAAGTGGAGAAGATCATAAAAGCGCATAAGCATGAGATACTGGAAAAGAGGTAAATAACACTGCCTTAATTATATCAAATATGAGAAAAATTTATTATAATCAGTAATTACAATTTACATAATCCAAACAGGTATCGTTTTAATTCTGGCCCATTGATGCAGCAAGTACGTAACATTTTGAAGTGGGCTGATGGTAAAGCGATAAAAAATGAATTTGATGTCCAACTTCTTGATCTCGTGGGGCCAAAAGTTGACGCCGATCTTGCACCAGCGCCTAAGCAAGTAAAACAGCCAAAGGACAAGCAGACAAAAGCAAAAAAGTCAGAAGAGAAAGAAGGTGAGCTATATATGACTACTCTTGAAAGAAAAAATCATGGATGCCTCGGTTCAATGAAAGATTGGTAAATTTTCAGAACAAAAGGAAACACTGACTGGTGAAAAGGTAGGAGCCCAAACTATAAGCGAGCTCATGAAGACCAAAGTTCACTTTCATAAGCCTGGGGAAAATTATAAAACCAACGGTTACATTGTAACACCAAATACACATAATTTGCTAAAGAAACACTTGAAAGCTACTGGTGGCAAAGTGGTAACGAGATTCCCGCCTGAACCAAACGGCATTTTACATATTGGACATGCGAAAGCCATCAATATTAACTTCGGGTATGTGTTATATCTTCTTCGACCGTCGTGAAAGTAAAATATATTAAGAAAATGTATCTCACAGATATGCTGCTGCTTACAATGGCATGTGCTATTTACGATATGATGATACAAATCCTGAAAAAGAAGAGGAGAAATTTTTTGTCGGTATACGGGAAATGGTGGAATGGCTGGGTTACAAACCGGCTGCGATTACGCATTCATCGGACAATTTTCAGCAACTGTACGAGTGGGCTATAGAACTTATAAAGAAAGGTTTAGCCTACGTTTGCCATCAATCCAGCGAAGAAATGAAAGGTTTTAATCCTCCACCGAGTCCTTGGCGCGATAGACCAATTGAAGAAAGCTTAAAACTATTCAATGTAATGAAAAATTTTTTATTTAAAGTATTCCTTTTTTATCTCTTAATTGAAACATACACTTATCTTTTTTTTTAATAGGATATGAAAGATGGTTTATTGGAAGAAGGAGAGGCAATCTTGCGCATGAAAGTGACTTTGGAGGAAGGCAAGCAAGATCCTGTCGCATACAGAATAAAATATTCACCGCATCACCGAACTGGTGACAAATGGTGCATCTATCCCACTTATGATTACACCCATTGCTTGTGCGATAGCATCGAAAATATCACTCATTCTCTCTGCACGAAGGAATTTCAATCGCGGAGATCGTCTTATTATTGGCTTTGCAATGCCTTGGACATTTATTGTCCTGTACAGTGGGAATACGGTCGATTGAACGTCCATTATACTGTCGTTTCCAAAAGAAAAATTGCCAAATTAATACAAGAAGGAATAGTTTCCGATTGGGATGATCCCAGGTACAATAAAATATGAATATTATCTTCGTATTTTACTAACTATATATTTTACTAATGCATTATATATTTTACTAATGCATTATATATTTTACTAATGCATTATATTGCCTTTTTTTAAATAGATTGTTTACATTGACTGCATTGCGTAGACGTGGATTTCCACCGGAAGCTATAAACAATTTTTGTGCACAAATGGGTGTAACTGGTGCACAAGTAACCGTCGATCCTGTAGCACTGGAAGCAGCTGTTAGAGATGTTCTAAATCTCACTGCTGCCCGACATATGGTAGTTCTAGAACCTATCAAATTAACTATAAAAAATTTCCCTCAAGAGAAAGCTGTGATGCTCACTGTACCCGATTTTCCTAACGAGCCAGAAAGGGGACAGCATGAAATTACATTTGACGAGATTGTATATATTGAAGCGACGGACTTCAAAGAAGTATGCAATGTATATTCTTGCCCTTGAAAGCTTTATAAAGCTTTATGGTTTTATTTGAATATCAATACTTACAGATTGAAGAGAAAGGTTTTAGACGCTTAACACCAAAACAACCTGTAGGCTTAAAGCATGCGGGTGTCGTAGTAACATTTGAAAGTATCGAGAAGGATGCCAGTGGTAATATTACGAACATTGTTGTTAGACAGGATCCTGTTTCAGAAAAGAATAAACCGAAGGCTTTTATACATTGGGTGTCTCATCCAGTATTGGCATCTGTTAGATTGTATGAGCGTTTGTGAGTAATATTTTTCAAATAATTTATGAAAGTTTTATATTAATAATGTAGTTAAAAGTTATGAAAGTTTTACACTGATAATGTAATTGAAATATCTTTAATTTCTCAGGTTTAAACACAAAAATCCAGAAGATACAAATGAAGTACCGCATGGATTTATAAGTGATATTAATCCATCCAGTAAAAAGGAAATTGTAGCATACATGGACAACAGTATGGCTAAAACGGCAAAAGTACATAATAAGTTTCAATTTGAACGTATAGGCTTTTTTTCTGTCGATCCCGATACCAAACCTAATAAGGTAAGTGTAAAAATATCAGCATACATGTACATTGTATTAATATTTTTTCTTTTTTATTTCAGCTTGTTTTTAATCGCACTGTAACATTGAAAGAAGATACAGGAAAGATATAAATATATTTTTGAGATGTAATATCGTATTACCAAAAAACATCTTTACTATTATTTTTACTATTGTTATACTTTTTCTACACTAAGAGAAAATGCGTGCTTTACTGTGTAACTAAAAAAATTGCTTATATTATCTTGAAAATTTTATTTCTTTTTTTAGAATTTTTTAAATACATATGTCATTTATGTAATAAGTTAATTATTATTTTCAAGTTCCAAACACAATAATACAGTATATTATACAGTATATACTTCCATTATATATGTGTTCATATATGTGTTTATAAGTGTTATATATAATATTCTTTTTTTATTATATTATGTCTTTATATTATGTATAACTTGTTAAATTTTGCATGCATTTTGATTTTGTAATAGTTATATTTTCATGAATAAAGAATAAATTTCTTAAAAGAATTACAATGTCATCTTTTGCTTATTAATTCATCATGCAGGATTCGTAGGTGGGAACCATGTATTTAATGTTTATAAAAGCATCTTCACCACCGTATCTTTCCAAGATTTCTAGTGTTTCTTGTATAATATCCGCTGGGTTCTCTCCTCTTTGTTGAGCATAGTCGATACCCTCCCCAAGATTTACTGGAATTACGAAAAATCTTATTTCTATTTGTATACAAATACAGAAAGTATTAAAGACGAGTGCGTACCATTTCTATCTTTGAGTAAATTTGGGATGGGCAAAATTTGTCTAAAATATGGGACTAAAGCTTCACCAACACAATCGGCCGATCGCACTAAACGTTGAAGTGCTTTCATGGTGATACAAATTATCTCGGGCATTCTTGTATTCAAAGCATCTAATAAAATTTTAATTACAATATGAAATTTAATTACATATTTTTTACATTAAATTGAATTATAGAACTTACTCTTAATAGGAATAATCAGTTGAGGAACAACGGGCAGTATCTTTGGCCCACCATGTTCTAGCATGTCTGATATTCCTTGTTCTACTAGAAACTTATATGGTTGTTCCGTTTCCGTTAATCCATCGAAGAACAATGGCAAATAATGATGGAAATCCAAGTCTTCTATCTTGTCTACCTTCCAATTTATTTTCTGATGATAACCGTCGTTCTCTAAAGAGATAGGGAGTAGACCGCGCTTGTAAAACTTTCTGAAAATTGACGGTTTCGGTGGACGAGGTTTATACAGTCTACACCGCGGAGGATTCGCAACGACCGTGTTTTCCTGTATCAAAATTGACCATATTACATTTATCCTGATGTCATTATTCTATTAACGTGCGTTACCTGCAATGCCTGGATAGTGAACGCAGGAACTACTCGTGGCTTTCTCTTTTTGTATCGCGGTATATCTTTTCGCACTTCCGTCCAAAATTCTTTTTCATTCACCATTCCGGTGCTCGATTCGTTCTTTCGATACAGAGTTCAAATTACATGTAAAACATTTTATTTGAATATTGTAGGGAATTGTACGCGCATGAAGATGTAGGTCGGAAACGGATTTAGATCAAACAATTCTACTGTCTCTTAGCAACAAAATTTCTATTGATATATCACAACAGTCAGATACAAGTCACCGTACAAATACTTTTATAGATACAAATAATTATAAATTAAATAATGATTTATACATAAGTGATATGATCATCAGAAATAATAATATAAAAATCGTATAAAGAAAAGATTTCTTTTTCTAAAAAATTATTTTTCCTAGTCATTAAATATACAATTTTTTATTAACACTAAACTTGCAATATAGGACGCGGTCGTATTCGTCGAAGTCGTCTTCCAGAACGGAGTGGCTTGTGAAATTGTGGATCATCAAATAGCAGTTCCCTCTTGTTTGGTTCGTCTTTATCTGCCGTATTTAATTATTAAGGAAAATGCTGAACATATGTTAAATATAGTTATGCAATATTTTTTAAATAAAAATTATAAAAATTAATTCTTCGCGCAAATATATAAACGTAATACGAAAAGGATATTTATGCAGCAGCTTGAAGATTCCCGTGCCTAATGGAACTGGAATACCCATTATAATTGATTCCGATACGCCACATATAATGTCTTTTTGTCCGTAATAAGCTGCATCAAATAGATGATCTGCCGTTTTCTCAAACTGTAAAAGAATAACTGATTTGCAAAAAGTATCCTCCAACTTTCCTTAAAATACTATTCAAATTCAAAGACTAAAAAAAACTAAGCTTGATTCAAGAATATTGTATTATAAAGAACTATCTATACTATAAATACATATTATAAAATATTATAAAAATATTATAAAAAGTACGTCAAAAAAGATGGATAAAATCATGAAAAATGGAAAATCTCACCGATGCCAAGTTTAAAATCGATTCTTTCATTTTTGCCAATCCTTGTCTCGTAATACCAAGTACTTCTCCTCTGCTAGTCATTAAATCTGCTAAAAGCATTAAATGCCGACGATCAATACTGATTCCGTGATTTTCCATTACCGATTTAATTTCCGACATGATAGTTGCTCTCGCTGCTTCTATGCCGAGCGTATTAAAAACCTAAGATGGAATAGATTATAAATGTTTTACTCAACATTTTCATATAATTTTTCTTAACTTACTTCTATCGTATTATTCGACTTTGTTGTCTCGCCGAAGATGCCAGGTGTTGCCATAACTTCTCTAAAATTATCTCCTTCGACAAATAATGTGAATTTTGTTTTGCCTCCGAGATTTTCATTATGCACAACTACTCTATTGATTGATGGCAAGCCCTACAAATAAAAATAAATATAAATATACATGAAATATTTTCTATATCAAAATTAATATTTTACTGAAATATATTGTGGATACAAATACTATTGTAATACTATACAAAACTATGTATATATTACATTTTTACATGTGTGGGATAATGCATGATTCCATGTTAATATAAGTGATTAGTAACGAAAAGGTTTAAAGCCCAGCGGCTCCTCATCCCGCATACATCCCATAAATTTTCAACGGAAAATCATAAAAGAACTTTTTAGGTTTAGGTGAAATTTAAAAACTATCATACCTCCATTATATCCATTATATCCATTCATATTTTATTATTACTATAATATACCTTTTAATTACATACCTTTACTACAATATTTGGAATGGCTTCTCTCAATTGACGAAACGGAAAATTTGAATTCTCTTTTTGTCGATTTGGTCGAATAACAATCATTGAGTCGCCTACCACTTCTAAATTCTTTGGTGTCAGCTTCAACTTTGAAGTATAGAGACTAGAAAATAAATATAAATCATTTGATATTACATAAAATGTACCAACAAAAAAAATTACTTTTAAGTTTAAAGTTTACTATTAAAACTCTTATTTTTCACTGTAATTATATCGAATTATGACATGAATGAAAGAAATCAAGTAAATTTGTTTTTGCAATACACATGTTACAATAAATTAAATTAATGATGGTAGCAAAGAAAGAAAAATTTTGAGCTTTCAAAAATACTTACGTATAGCGTATGGAATTAACATCAACTTCTAATTTCAATAATCTAATCCTATCGATATCTAATTTTATTACAAGGAAATGATCATTAGGCAGATATATTTCCTCGATATAGTCAGCTACATCTCCTAGAGTCGTTTTTTCGATTCTTGCCTTTACTCGTTCGGCAAATTCAGAATCCGTATCGTTCGTCTACAAAATAAAAGATTAATTAGTCAAACTTGTATTCCACATAGAAAACACGCGAGTGGCTGGAGTAATTATTTACCAATGTCGCTGTTATGATAGGAGTACTGATCCTCGGGCTGGCGTTAATAATTTCTTTAATACGAGGCACACCCTGCGTAATATTCATGGCCGCTACACCAGCGAAGTGAAACGTTTTGAGTGTCATTTGAGTTCCTGGCTCGCCAATACTTTGCGCAGCAAGCGCGCCTACAGCAGTGCCTGGTTCTATCTTAGCTCTCATGTACTTTTCCTTGCATGTGTAAATAAATTCTACCAATTGCGAGACGGTGAGACGTTCGAGTTGCGAGACCACCGGCGATTTCGATGTAATGTTTTTTCGATAATGCTTTATTTTTTGCGCCACCGAGTTCAAGAAATCTCTGCGAAAAGCAACGTTCAATTAATCAGAGCTGACATTCGTCAGGATATCATATATTATTAAATATTTATCGTATTTATCTTACTTCAGTGCCTCTTTAAATTCATGACTCAGGCAATTGTATTCCTCAGAAGACAGCATTTCGTTTGTGGCATTTACTACGCTGGCAGCATCTAAAGGCTCTTCGGTTTTATATGGCATTTTCGCTCTCACGTGATCGTACACTCTTTTATAATCCACGGGACAGTCTTTACCTATACAAAACTATGTATTAATTCATTTTTACACGAAATGAAGAGTGACGTTCACATACCTTCCATATACGTAGGATCCAATCCATCTCCACCATATGGAATCTGTATGATATCGCGCATCGCATTGCGTACTGTCATGTCATAATGGATACTCAAGTCCTCCAAACTTTTGATTAATCGCCTCTGCATGTATCCGGTCTCCGCAGTTTTCACGGCGGTATCCGTGAGGCCTTCCCGACCGCCCATCGCATGAAAGAAAAATTCTTTGGATGCTAATCCAGAATAAAATGAATTTTCCACGAAGCCTTTAGCATCCGGTGTCCTTACTAAAGCCATCATATGAGGTAATGCACGATTTTCGAATCCGTTCGGTACTCTATGCCCGTTAATAGCTTGCTGACCTACGCAAGCTAAAGAGAGAAATTGTAATCAAATAGTAACAGAACAACTGAAAACAGTGATATCTTCATATGGTTATTCGGACGTACCGATCATTTGAGAAATGTTGATGAAACTACCCTTACTACCACAAAGGGCCATAGTTAACGGAGTATTAGTAGGATGTAACTCTTTCAAGCATGCTTTACCAACGTTGTCACGAATCACCGAAAGCTCATTCAATATTCTTGTTTCCAGCGTTTCTTCTTCCGAACATCCAGGTTGACAAACGAGATAACCCTTTTCCATTAGCTCAATGTACTCCTTACATGTGGAGTAACTAAAAAAAAATTAATTAATTAAGATTAGCTATTTATTTCAAGCAGTCTGTTGATTTTAAACTTGGAATCATTCGTACTGAGTGTTTAACACTTTTTCCTTGGCTCGAAGAAGGCCTTGACTGGGTATAAGATCACCGATACCGAGAGAAATTCCTTTATCAAAATTAAAATGAATTGCTACTCTGGTTAAACGCCACATAGCTGCGATTGCAACATCCTCACCCCAATCACGCAGCAGAACATAAAATATATTTTGCTTCGAGCCTGAGCCCAATACAGATTTTTCCATTGTCCCCGCTAGAAGCTCGGAGTTGCGAATGATGATATCTGTGGATGCAATTTGATTATTTAACAAACGTAAATGATAAGAAATTACAATTCATAAGCAGTTACAACTTACAAGAATCATTAATGCACAATTCTTCTCCTTTAGTATACATCTTGCTCTTTGCCGTTAGATTTGCTTTGACAGGACATTTCGGATTCGGTCGTATAATCAGGCTGAATATTTGTTTACCGGTCCACAACATCGTCGGTTTTATGATTGCAGGCGGAGGAAGAGTTACGACCATGGAGGCGTCTGAGCCGGCTAAGAGGCAAAGAGCTAATTTAACTTGCTCTAACTGCAGAAACGTGTCCTTTTGGGTCAAGAGGTAAGCACCGGTGATAAAATCTTGTGTCGCTGCTATCAGCAAGTCACCATTGCGAGGTGTGACCAGATTGGATTTATTCTATAAACAAAAAATATTTCAGCATTCATGTACAATTCTATAAAAACAAAACAGATTACACAATTCTATACATACAATAAAATATATTAATCAGATATAACTTACCGCTAGCAAAACCAACGCTTCTGCTCTGGCTTCTTCAGTTTGCGGGAGATGAAGATTCATTTCGTCTCCATCAAAATCTGCATTATAAGGTGTACAGACGCATTCGTTGAATCTAAACGTTCGATGCTCTAATACCTTGGTTCTGTGTGTCATTATGCTTAATTTGTGCAAGGATGGCTGCCGATTGAACAGTACTAAATCATCATCTTTGAGATGTCTCTCGACAATGTCACCATACTGTAAAAAGACAATTGATATATGAAAATATATTAATGCCTTTTTCTTGGCACATATTAAAATCTTAATACATTTTAAGATCATATTAATGTCTGGAGACTACCTTTAAATCTTGAGCGGCTTTATTTCGATCACCGTATTTAAGATACCGCCTATTTTGCGAATTCTTATATTGTATATAGTTAGCTCCAGGATGTACGTCCGGACCGTTTCTGACTAATTTCCGCATTAGTTCGATGTTTGACGGAGTGACCCTTTCAGGATATGTTAAGGTCTTTGCAATATATATAGGCACACCAACCTGCATAAAAGAGATTCAATATTATCAGATTTTATTATATCAGACATTATATCGTAGTCGGCTTAAATGCCGATTCAAATTTGTTACAAAACTTACTTGATCTATTCTGAGATTTGGATCAGGCGAAATTACTGTGCGAGAAGTAAAATCAACACGTTTACCAGACAAATTACCTCGAAAACGACCTTGTTTCCCTTTCAATCTTTGTACTATACCTCTGCCAAACTTTTTAGGCTGAAAATATCACGGTGTATTATTATATCTATTATTAGAGAAAAGAAGATATAGATCTTCAGATGTTTGTTAAGAAGCTTACTTGCATATGTAGAGGTATTCCAGACATTTCGCTATTAATATAAAGACCACAATGCAGAGTAAGAAAATCCCAATGTTCCATGTACATATGTACATTAACATTTTTTTGCTGGCGAATAACGTCATTGATAAGTACTATTTCTGACAATTTCATTGTCAGATAATCCTCATTTGTACCAGACTTTAGATCAGATAAGACGCTAGGTCTAATGCAAACTGGTGGCACAGGAATCCTTGTTAATATCAATTTGAATGGTGTTGCAAATGAAGGATTCATTAATAAGAGACAAACGTCGGCTCTTGGAATTTTACGGAAAAGTTCTAGAACCTAAAAAATGTTCGTACATTACAAAATTATATAAATTGTACACGCGGAAATAAATTAAACATTTTTAACATTAATCTTTCTTTACATCATACCACAGTCGGAAATAGAATTTCATCAAGTATACATCTGTAATTTTGCTCTACTATACTCTTATATTCTTTGTCGCTTTCTATCGCTTTTGCTCTTTCAGCCAAAATCTCTTGAATAATAGGATCAGTCTTTTTTAAATTCTTATACTTCTCATGTACAATTCTGAGAAAGCCAGTCTTTTTCACAGGGCCGTTATTTTCTTTACAATTCGGACATTCCGTCTTCTTCCTCGCTCTCTCCCAGATCTGCTTACGCAACGCTTTACGCGCTAAATATCCCAAATTCGGATTTTGTATTTTACGTGAATAGTGAGACCTTTCTTTGTTCGTTAGCAAAACGTGGCCGCATCTCTGTAGAAATTAATTTGTCATTACTTGAGAGATTGCACATGGCAAACGTACTGAATCTTGCCATGAAGTTGCCACGTCGTACCTTGCAAATAGTTTGTAAAATCTGGAGGATAGATCTAAAGTAGCCAACGTGAAAAACTGGCAGTTCTAGATCTAGATATCCAAAGTGTCCTACGCACTCATTCAGCTTTTTACCACAAGTTTCGCAGTCGAGTCCTGTGGTGCTCACTCCCTACAAGCAAAAGCCTAGTTCTAAGCGAATCAAAGTGGAGACACAATAGGATTATGCAATTTTTAAATACCATGCGCCTGTCGAGCGGTCCAAACTGAGCCGCAGTGTGCTTTGCATCTTCATTATACAAGTTTTTCGAGGACACCCGCACACTGCCTTGCATTCTCATGTCGATCAAGTTGTCCACTCCAAAGGTTATATGGGAGCTGGATATGGAAAGTTTCAAGTAAAAGATAACATATGTTATTACAATAATATCGTAATGGAACGTATTAGCAATATTGTTTGCCTGAGAAGATTCGATAAAAATAATACTTTATTCGTTCAATATGTTAAAGTAAACGAGTCTACGTACACTTCGCTGGCGACGTTAGTCTCCCTATACTGTTCCTTCACCATGTTTGATCCTAGCGTAAATACAGTTGCAAGTAATTAAGTAATTCGAGCAAATCGAATAATTTCTCTTCTTTATGTCTGTTTCTTTCCAGTCAAGACAACATCTCCCTCTCTCTCTCTCTCTCTCTCTCTCTTTGTGTAAACACGTGTTTAACTTACAAAGTGAAGTTCGCTAGGCCCAAATGAGAGGTGAAATTGTCGGTATCTTTTTTTCCCTCTCACATGCGCACATATGTAGCAATCGCCGCAAAACTTCGTAAGATTCCAGATAAACGATCGTACGGGAAATAAGACGACTATTTTAAACCTTGAAAGAAATGGAAATTGTTTTCATGAAGAAAAATGTAATCGCTCCGAAAACCCAGCATGTCCAAGATGAAACCGACCATGTGGCCGGCCGGTGGCCCGACTCGCGTTAGGTTAGATTAGAACGGCTAAGCTCTGATTAATTTAATCAGTGATTTACTCACCAAGTGATATTCCTACTGTTTTGTTGGCATAGATAAAATTATTGATCTTTGTCGTTCAATAAAAAAAATGAGATCACAGATAACGAATTGTGTAGGTGGAAATTTTGCTCAATTTTGCTTCGGCGACTCCGCACCGGTCGGCTTGTAATCGGCGATTGAACTGATTGAAGCGATTTCGCCGCAGTCGCCCTAAATATTTCCCCAATGTGAGTCGTTTCTCGGACGTGCGGCTTCTCGAGACTTTCGAAATTCTCTATCCCCCAGCCAATTGGAGCGCTCGAAAGCACCTTGCCGTGTTCGCGCGTCAATTCGCGCCGAATTGCGTAGCACACGCGTGTTTCGCGGAAGGAGAGATCGGCTGCTGCGCTTCTGCCGCACGAAAACAAAATCAGGCCGATTATGCCGGTGTGACAATTGCGGACGGTACGCACGGGCAGAATATATACGGCGAAATACACTGCAAGGATGCCGCGAGTATGTAGCAAGAAAGTAACTGATTAGGTTAATTGTGTTGTCTTCCCAGGTAGAACAAGAAATCACAAAGATGTCAAAATAACTCCAAAATGTCATTATTATGTCATTATGTCATGTTATCACTGCATTAGTGTTATTTTGATGTCAATATAACGTCATTATAATTCTTCTACCTGGGTTTTTCTTCCTTGTTGAACCCATAGAGCTCACTATACTGCAGACACATACACAAACAAATATTCAATATACACACCCATAAAAACAGTATTTTACAAATAGTGAGGATCAAGGAATATAGTAAAAAGTGTCTGATAGCCACAAAGGCCCTGGCTAGGCTAACAGTACTGTACGTTAAAGGCCAGTTTTTCCAGCTTCTTGGTAAGCTAACTACGAGTTAAATCATGTGTCTATCTTTGTTTTATCTTCAAATTAGACAAGTTTAGACGTATGATTTAACTCGTAGTTAGCCAACCAAGAACTAGGAAAAATCGACCCTAAATGGCGTTCTATTAAAAAAAAAGTAAATAAATAGAAAATAAAAAAATATGAATGGAAAACTCTCACGTACTTATCGTTTTTGCAGGACATCAGGTCCTATTTTGCGCCAGTCGCAACTTTTCAGAAGAAGAAAAGCAAACCTGTCACTCCGAAGCCTCAGAAGCGGCGCGTTATTTCGTCTGATGAGGATGAAGAGAAGCCAAAGTCGTCTGCAAAGCGCACCAAGGTGTTATCTCTTGTCACTATATATCTAATTAATTTTATTTATTATGATTATTCCTTTATAATTCTTTTATACTTTATAAATCTTTTATAATTCTTTTTGTTATTTGCAATAATGCAAGACCAATTTGGATAATTTAAACAGCTAATTTGAAAAATTAATTGTATAGATTGTACAAAAGGAAAAAAAACCTATTATTCTATCTGATTCTGAGGATGATACGTTTGTGAAGGATGATAAGAAAGAATCATTTCAAAAATCTAAGGAAATTAAGAAAAATGAAAGCGAGAAACCACGCACAGCGATACCTTCCAGTGAATTGTTTGGTAAGAAGCCGATAACAAGGGTAGAAGAGACAAAAGTTAGACGAAAATTGCAAAAAGTGGTAAATATCGTATAGCAAATATAAATGAAGTTCAGAAATGTTCTGCAGCTTTCTGGAATTTATTCTGAAATTTGTAGGAATCTGAGTTTCATGACGATGAAGCTTTTGATGCTGTGCTTAAACAATTGGACGTGCCCAAAGACACTGTAATGCAGGATAAAAAGAAAGATAAAAGCAGTGCTAAAAATGCAAATTCTCCTAAAAAATCTGAAGTTAAGACAGGTATGTTTATCTTTAATTTATTAAATATTAATTTTAGTAGATATTGTTACATAAATTTAACATGACAGTAAATTTACAGAGATGAGCTCTAAAAAGAGAAAATATGATACCTGTTTGAAAGAATCCAATAATGAGACAAATGAATTAAAATCTGAAGAAGTGAAAAAATCTCCCAGTAAAAATAATGTACATTCAAAAGTTGTTACGATTTCTCCTCCGAAAAAGAAATTACAAAAAGAGAAAACAGGTAGCTCTAACGGAAGCTTAAACATAAGCGATAAATCTGATGATAAAATCTCTAAGCGATGGAATTTCGACAACTTAAGGAATAATTCTACCTCTGCATCGGAAGAAGACAAAGATACAGGAAAATCAACTAACAAGAAAGCCGAAATAGACTTATTTGATGAAAGGATAGAAAAGAAGAAACAGCGTGCTATATTGTATGAAAAATATCTTCAGAGAGGCGGCGCCAGAAATCCTGGTTCGAAAGAGATCCCTACAGTAAGAAACTTTACATATAACAATAACATGAATTCTGAAAGGAATCTAGAGATTGTTTTTCAATTGATTCTCGATTTTCAGGGTGCCGAAAATTGTTTAGCTGGCGTAAGTTTCTTGATCACTGGTGTTTTGGATTCCTTAGAAAGGAATGAAGCTGAGGATTTAATACGGAAATATGGTGGCCGAACCGTAAACACTGTATCGAATAAAGTAAATTATGTTATAGTGGGAGATGAGGCTGGCCCAGCTAAATTGACAAAAGTACATTTTTACTTAATTACATACATATATTGCAGATATCTTTTGTTTCTTTCTTACATGAAATAAGTTTTCAGGCTAATAGTTTAGGCATCAAACAAATATTTGAAGATGATCTTCTAGAAATGATTCGCACGAGACCGCAAGGTAAAGCTGAAGCTATCAAACTGACAAAGACAAAATCAAATGTGAAAAAAATATTGAATAAATCTGAGAGCGATAAATCGCCATCACCGAACAAAATAAAAACATCATTAAGTTCACCTAAAAAGATAAAGACACCACCATCTTCTCCGGTGAAAACAAAAATATCACCAATATCAAAGCAGGTTTCAGATACAAACAAGAGTTCACAAGAGGTAAATTTAAATATCAATTTAATATACATGCGTATATAAAAATAAAATGAAATCAAACTCAAAACACAATTTTAATTACAAAATACAATTTTAAGTTCTCCCTGTCATTATTATTATTATATTTTTCTAGACATCTACGAATATTGGATCAGAACCATTAGTTGAGAAGTATAGACCCAAAACTATGAAGCAGATCATAGGTCAGCAGGGAGATAAGAGCTGTGCAAACAACTTATATGTGTGGTTACGTGATTGGCATAAGAATCGTCAGAATCCCAAATCCAACGGCAGTATGTCAATTTTCATCATTATTTTATCAAATCATATTAAAAATAAAATTAGGATATTTGATTTTAAAATAATTTAATTAATCGTTCGTTTTTGTTTTAAAGCTGGTAAGCAATCCCACGGACAAAATTTCAAAGCTGCCTTGCTATCTGGTCCACCGGGCGTTGGTAAAACAACAACTGTGCAAGTTGTTTGTAAAGAATTGGGATACGATCTTGTGGAATTCAATGCTTCTGATACGAGAAATAAAACACTTCTAAAAGAATCAGTCTCAGGATTGTTATCCAACACTACAATAAAAAATTATGTCACAGGTAAATATATAATATGAAGTCTTGAAATGATTATATCACTATTTCATGCAATATGTTATTATAGGTAACAACCAAAAAATTACAAACAAACATGTACTGGTGATGGACGAAGTCGACGGTATGGCTGGCAACGAAGATCGCGGTGGCTTACAGGAATTAGTTAATTTAATCAAATACACAGAAGTCCCAATTATTTGTATATGTAATGATCGATTTAATACGAAGGTGAAAACTATTTCTACGCACAGCTACGATCTGAAATATCCGAAGCTCAGAGTGGAACAGATTAGGGTATAATTAATAGAATCTAATTCGAGTAAAATTTTTTATAATTCATTTAATGTAATTTGATCTTGTTCTTTTTCGCAGAGTTCTATTTTATCTCTGTGTTTTAAAGAGAACATCAAGATCTCGACGGAGGACCTTGATCGTTTAATTGAATCGACAAATCATGATATACGACAAGTAATAAATCATCTGGAATTTCTTGGCAGTCAAATGTCCCACGTGGAAAAGACTGACAAAAAACATTCGAATAAAAACTTTAAGCTTGGTCCGTTCGACGTCACAAAAATAGCATTTAATGCGGAAGAGCAAAAAAATATGAGTTTGAACGATAAAATTAGTCTATATTTCCACGATTACAATATAGCACCCCTTTTTATACAAGAAAATTATCCGGGAGTTAGATTATCTCAAGTATCACCGTAAGTATTTAATTATTATTTTTGTACGAAGGTTAAGAATTAATTTGTATTACGTTTGTAGTTGTCAGAAGTTAGAAAGAATCGCTCACGCGGCTGATAGTATATCTCAGGGAGACCTCATTGAGAAAGTGATAAGAAGCAATATGATGTGGAGTTTACTTCCGATGCAAGCTTGTTTCTCGTTCGTTATACCGGCTAGCGAAATGTCGGGATGTTCTGATCCGTTGATACGATTCCCGAGCTGGTTCGGACGAAATTCGAAGGCAACGAGATTTAATCGGTACTAATGACAGAATATTGATTCATAATGTGTTGTGATAATACTGAACTTCATTAATAACATTTTTTTATTAATTACTTCCAGATTAATGCAAGAATTAACAACGCATACACGATTAGCCACAGGTGCAAACAAAGATGTTCTGAACATGGATTATTTGACTCATATTCGAAATGCTATCATAAAACCTCTGATAGACAACGGTACAGATGGCATAGAAGCAGCGTTAAATGTTATGGGAAAGTACCATTTAACTAGGTTTGTATTTTACTTGCATTGAATGTATCAGAAAGCACAAAGATGTATATGCTGATATTTAATTTTTTCTCAGAGAAGACTTGGATTCAGCGATAGAAATCTCTCTTTGGCCAGGAATTCATGATCCTACAAGTAAACTTGATAGTAAAGTATGTGCAACATTAATACTAATTAATAATCAATCATTGTAATATAGTTTTGTATAAATATATTGTAATTATATTAATGTTACTAATATGTCAGGTGAAAGCAGCATTTACGCGAGCGTATCAAAAGAATCCTCCTATGCTGCCGTACGCAATTAACAGCACTACTACAGCGAAAAAAAGATCTGTGCAGAATAACGATATCATAGAAGAGGCTGATGATGATGATGATGATGAAGTGACTGACGATATTGATTCCGATAAGATGATCAAGGTAGCGTTGAAAATTATTTTTGTCATTTTATCACAAAATACATCAATTTTTCAAGAAAATAAAATCTGCACATAATGTATTTTAGGCAAAAAAACCTACCGTTGCTAGTACTAGTAAAGTTGCTACATCAATGAAAAAAGGCGGTGAACCAGCTAAGAAACGCGGAAGAGGACGCGGTAAAGCAAAATAGCAGACAATATTAAAAGATGGAATGCACATTTTATTTAGAAAAACTTGAGATAAAATTAATTCGTCACGAACATTTATTTACTGCTCGAATTAGTTGGAGCGGCATTTGTATGATCGTGGAATAATTTTTACATATTAGATTTATTGCATCAAAATGGAATGCTTGATATTTGTTTCAAAATATATTTCCTATTCTTTTTTATTAGTAGGGAATATGTTATTCCGAAAATTCCTCGATAGCTCTAATTCACAAGCTCTGCTCTCGTTTGTACACATTCTAAAACAAAAAAAAATGGATGATATACCTCAATTACCATAAAAATATCTGATATAAGATATATAATAATATAATGTATAAATATGAATAAACAAAACTTCATTAATATTTTATATGTGTGTATATATATATATATATATA
>JAJVSH010000094.1:689570-725578 GCA_021460005.1 Tetramorium alpestre
ATATATGTATATATACAAAAAAATAGAAATATACAGAAATTAGTTATTCATAATCGGACGATTTTAATTCAATTAAGATAATAAATGTTTTATCTTTTGTAGTGTTTCCGTTGTTTTTGCCGTCTTCTTCACTGAACTGTCGCATTAATAAATTTATTTCATGCCAAGGAAAGGCTGTACTAGATTTCATGAAGGTTCAAGATATAAGATTATGTAGGACGTTACAGTCAGAGATTTTCTACAACGGTTCAATGATCCATTACTATAAGTAATAAATCCCACATCTAATTGTAAAAATCCAAAAGAGAAATCGGAAAAATAAAATAAAGTACATGCACTAAAATAATTCTTAGCTATTTATGGCAAGAAACAGAGTAGAATATTCAATAACAATTTATTTTCAAAAATAATTAAGATTTATTTGAAATTTACAAATAAATTGATAATATTATTAAGAGAATGAATCAATTACTTTAAACTGTTATTACTTTAAACTGTTATTATTTGAACTGTAATGAAGTTTTAGATTAAAATTGACATTAATCATCTTAAATAATATATAATATACAATGTAGAGAGAGAGAGAGAGAGAGAGAGAGAGAGAGACTTACAGAGAGAAAGATTATATCGCTGACAGCCTTTGTAACTCTTGTATATAAAGAAGAAATTAAAACCAATGAACGTTCCTTATCAAATTAGAAATATGAACTGTTCTTTCATAATTATTTTTTTCAGAATTACAGCCTTATCTGAAAATTTTTACGAGTTCATCTGATAAGTTTTACGAGTTTTCTATTAAGCGAATTAAATTGAACGTCGATTAAATAAAAGACAGACAAACAGAAAGAGAGAGGCAGAGCATTGTCGAGATTTATTCTTAGCTCTATACCTTCCCACTTTACTTTTCCTTGCCATAACAATAAATTATAATACGAGAGGCACTTGTAACGTTTCATTATATGTATGAATAAATTAAATTGCCAATTGGCAATTTGTCCAAATACCTGAGGGCACAGTCATGTCCATGTAGGCGGTGAGATGACTGTGAAGTGTTCATACTCTCTTTATCGATCACGAGGGAAAAAATGTGGCAAGAACCGAAAAAAGTCTAGGACTACACAATTGTAATAGCAAATGTTTCCATTTTCTTCATAATGGATTGTTTGAGTACTTTGTCTTCCAAAGAGTACACGTTAATATCATCTCGCGTTAATATCCTGATTTGGCCATGGGTGGATATTTTCAGGAGCGCCGCGAGGCGTCGGGGATTTCCAACGTATGCCAAAAGCATCTTCGGCAACGAGAATGACCACGAGCAACCAAAGCCAAAGAAGAAGAAAACGACGGACTAAAAAGAATGGGATGATTACGTGCACTGTACTATTTGTACACATACAATGAATTTTAATCATTTAATACCGCAATATTTTTCTCTAAATATAAGAGAACAAAAAGGTCACAAGAAGATGAAAAAATGTTAAGAATGCATAAAATTTAAAACAGAAGCTCTTTTATAAATAATATAAACATATCAATTCTTTTAAATTTTTTCACTGACTAGCGTTTAAAAACTTATAACAAAATTTAAAAATTTTTGAATGTCACTTTTAATAATATAATTAATTTTTAATGTTAATATTATAGACTTTTTAACCTTTTTCACATAAACTAAACAATTTAAAATATCTGAACACAGGGCTGAGAGTTGATGGAATAGGAAAAACTCTTGTTATATTTTATATCCTTTTAAAAAAGTCAAACTTGTAAAAAGAATTTTAAAAAGTTCACAACTACGTAAAGTTGTTTTTACTTCTAATGATAATCAATTAAAACTCTATTTTAAGGTTTAAAATAGATTATTTTTTTATGAGCTTGCAGCAGACGAAGAGCAGATAACTGCAGCGATGGTGTCGGCAACCCGCGTTAATGTCCAGATTAGGAGATGCCGGCCGATTCCGCGGGGATTTCCAAGAGAACGCGTACAAGAGGAAGATGAAGACCAAGGAAGAAAGAGGAAGAAGGACAGAGAGGAAAACGACAATGACGGCGATGACGAGGAGCGTCGCGGCGTATGAACGGCGTCGCCGCTGTTCTCGCCTAAAGGCGTCTCTTGTAGCCGTCCGGGCTTCCTGGTCCGTGTACCACCACCCGCGTGCCCATCGGCATAAGGCGTGGGCAGCATCGCTGGCCAGCCCTCGAGGCGTCTCGCGTGCCCATCTTCGGTAGCGTCGCGTAACGCGCCGCGGACGTTATATCTGGCGTCGCGACGTCGTCGAGCCTCAGCCGCTCCTCAGCCGCCCGTCGATTCACAACTCACCCTCACGGTTAGTAATAGATCCGCAAGATCGTTTGTTCCTTTCTGTGTTCGCTCGGTCCCTTGGAAGTTTACGCGCGGTTGCAGAAACTAGAAGTGCCGACAAGAGATTCTAAAAAGAGAAAACGTGTCAGTGTTTAAATCGAAGGGTTTGAACTAAATGGCGAGTTCAATTCTGCAATACAATCAAAATTCGGAAAAAGAAATTGGATTAATTTTAAAGTGACATAAATTGATTAAAACAACGTTGTGTCATATATAACAGAATAGAAAAATTCTTGTAAAAAGACTTTTGTATATGATATTAGAAAACAACATGTAATTATTTAAACATAATAGTATTAGTCGCTACAAATTGTTTTCTTGAAAAAATAATAAATTTTTCTTGAAAAAAATGAAAAAATTTATTCATTTAATTATAAAGTAATGTCATTTTATCACAATTCAACGCTTTAATTTGTAATAAAAATAATTTGGGAATTTTCAAAAAGTATAAAAAAATAAAAATAATATTTATTACATTTTCTTAATTTGGGAAAGAAATATTTTCATATTTTATTAAAATTATTTTTATGAAAATTTTGTAATATTCTTGAAAATTAAATACAGTTAATTTAAGAATTAAATAAGCTATTTCCAAACAAGATATAATTAGATGTTTGCTTAAATTTTCTACAAGTGCTTTGAACAAAAATAAATGCGATTATGTAAAGCTGTAAATAGATAAAATTAAAAAATGGAATTATATAAAAAAACTCATACATTTAGAACATTAAAAAAAATCAATTTACACAAATCGCTCAATTTTAATCTAACTAAACGAATTCTTTTTTCAGAGAAACTAAAACAGCAGCAAAATGTGTGATGACGAAGTAGCAGCCCTCGTCGTAGACAATGGCTCCGGCATGTGCAAGGCCGGTTTCGCCGGAGACGACGCTCCCCGCGCCGTTTTCCCCTCGATCGTCGGTCGACCCCGCCATCAGGGAGTGATGGTCGGTATGGGTCAGAAGGACAGCTATGTGGGTGACGAAGCCCAGAGCAAAAGAGGTATCCTGACTCTGAAATATCCGATCGAGCACGGTATCATCACCAACTGGGATGACATGGAGAAAATCTGGCATCACACTTTCTANAATGAATTGCGTGTCGCTCCGGAGGAACACCCTGTCCTTCTCACTGAAGCGCCCCTCAANCCGAAAGCTAATCGCGAAAAGATGACGCAGATCATGTTCGAAACCTTCAACAGCCCNGCCATGTACGTCGCCATCCAGGCCGTCCTTTCCCTATACGCTTCCGGTCGTACCACTGGTATCGTCCTGGACTCTGGTGACGGTGTTTCTCACACCGTACCCATCTATGAAGGTTATGCCCTTCCCCATGCTATCCTCCGTCTGGATTTGGCCGGTCGCGATCTTACCGACTATCTGATGAAGATCCTCACCGAGAGAGGCTACAGCTTCACCACCACGGCTGAGCGAGAAATCGTTCGCGACATCAAGGAAAAGCTCTGCTATGTCGCCCTGGACTTCGAACAGGAAATGGCCACCGCTGCCGCCAGCACTTCCCTTGAGAAGAGCTACGAGTTGCCTGATGGTCAGGTCATCACNATCGGTAACGANAGGTTCCGTACTCCTGAGGCTCTCTTCCAGCCTTCCTTCTTGGGTATGGAATCTTGCGGTATCCACGAGACCGTCTACAACTCCATCATGAAGTGCGACGTCGATATCCGTAAGGATCTCTACGCCAACAATGTCCTCTCCGGTGGTACCACCATGTATCCCGGTATTGCCGATCGTATGCAGAAGGAAATCACCGCCCTCGCGCCCTCGACTATCAAGATCAAGATCATTGCTCCTCCCGAGAGGAAGTACTCCGTATGGATCGGCGGTTCCATCTTGGCTTCTCTATCTACCTTCCAACAGATGTGGATCTCCAAACAGGAATACGACGAATCAGGCCCTGGCATTGTCCACCGCAAATGTTTCTAAGCGAGTCATTACACAATCGACACAACAACATAATTTTCAAAAGAACATCATCGTATCTCGGGGAGAACACACAAATAGCACGCAGTTCTGGTCCGAGCAATCAAGCTGCTATGAGAAAACATCATCAGAGCATTATCATCATCTCTCAGTCCTTATTGGATCTCATCGAATCATTATCGCAGTCTCGTACATCGTTGCGCAAACAACGACGACTTGGCTGATCATCCTTGTCGACGCAGTTTTCTATAAAACTGCGCTCGACAGTATCATTGCTCACTTGACATCATCATTACGGCCGAGGTAGCGGTTGGCGAGATTGTCTCTCGTCACAGAGCCTCTCTCGCAGTAGCCTGGACGTCGTCGAGCATTGGAAAGGATCTTCGCACATATGATGGATACTACCATGTGCATCTTTCGACTCAAGAAAGGGACACTCTGGGCTAACATGCAGGGATCTCGACAGATTACGCTTGACAACGAGTTTCGAGACTACTTCGAGAAGGCTACGCTCTATTCACTGTCACGCGAGCGTTCTCACCACCGTTGGAGAAATCGATCCTCTCTTAATACGTATTATATATTGATTATATCTAGTCTGCTAACCAAAGCAACTAAGCATCTACTGATGTACTTCTATAATTTATTTTGTAAATATTATACATTATGTTACTATATATTGTTATACAATATCAAAGTCAATTCAAATACACATTATATCACACCACTACCGTTTCTATTATATGAACTTTTACATTACCTCACATAAACGTCACGTCTGGTTTATTTCTGCGGTACTCTTTTGCAGCATTATTACATTTCTCGTCCCTTCCTCAAAACTTCTTCGTGTTTTTAGATTTTTCTTTTTATCTGTAAAATATATCGTTGTATAACAACATGAATTCTTGACATGAAAGCATGTTCGTAAATGTTAATCGAGATAAGAAAATTGATATAAACAAGTCTCTTTTAAATTCACCAAGAACACATAGTTTTCTTCATCCTTATTCTTTTACTCAATTAAATATTGAAGAAAAAGAGAAATTTATATGCCCTTCACGACAATCTCAAGTATTATTTAACAGTCACCACAAAAGATGAATTTTGTAGCTGCACATTCTAGTATAGTTATGTTAGTTTTCCCGCACCGTTCTCGCATCCAAATTTGTCTTTGATCGCGATGAAGTAGTGGCCTGCGTTATTTTAAAATAACTGTATCGTTATGTGTATACGTAGCGATGAGTAACCTTGGTCCAATACAAAATCGATCTAAACGAATATATCGCTGTTTAATTTTTCCTTCCTCTGACTTTCTTGACAAAATTCTAGTAGTAAGAATTTTCGCGTATCGTTTTCAGCTGACAGACTGCTAGCGATTACTTGCCCAAAAAAGATAAAAAAACATATGAATCTGTTTCTACCACAAGTTATTTTATGTCGTTTTTCGTTAGCTATCTCTAGAAGCCTCTCGTAGGTGTTTTCGAACGTTCCATTGATATTTAGGGACGAGAATCTTCGCGATAAAAGCTCTGGCGAAGAAGTTTATTTCGGTCGCATCACATAATCTCAAAATACTTCTGCTAACTTCTAATGTCCATAGGAACATGACTCTTGCTTCTATCAGAGCTTTCTCGATTCTATTTTTTTTTTTTGAATGATGTTTGATCAATTTATTTTGACGAAAGAATGATAATTTTGTAATGATTCCATGTAAACTTATAATTACAATTTTAAACTAAATTTACTAATGAAAAATAATTAAGATCGAAAAATGTAAACTTTGAATAATAGTCATTCTATCGAAACTTGTGTTATCGAAAATTGTATTTTAAAAAAAGATGGTAAAAAGAAATCAGTATATACATATATATTGCATGAATTTTGTCAAAAAATATTCTGAGATATTTTGCAAAATAAATAGCCTATTCAAATCAGACATTTAAAAATATTTTTACAAATATTTCATCCGAGAGAGAAAGAGAGAATGTGAATATTATTTGATGCAAAATTAACACTCAAATCTTAGTTAAGTTGAACTAATAATTGTAAAACGACATATATAGATTGGAAGGAAAAAATTGACTGACTCTCGGATTAATTCGCGTCGAAGTGATCAGCATCTCGATGCAACGCGGGAACGCGTCGCGTGGTATTTCCAAAGCGATGAAGCATATTCCTTGGTCCGCTTAGGGGCTGCGGCCGCCTAGTTCGGCGAGCGTCGCGACGCCTCGCGAGGCGATGCCTTTTTCGTGCCTGTCGGGCAAGCACCATCCCACGAAAATGCGGGGGCGTCCAGACGAGAGCATATAATCGACGTCGCGACGCTGTCGAGGCACAGACGCCGCTCCACCTCTGTCCCGTGCACGGTACGTAGACATAGTATCACGAATTTCCGCTTCACCGCCGGATATACATTTTCCTTTCTCGAAGAACACGATCGTTTCCCATCTGCTCCCGCGTCACCTTATCAAGGCATTCGCGTGTTATAGTGACTATAGCGAACGAAAGTGATAAGTTGCTGTACCATTAGGATTATTCGAGGTAGCCAGCAATCCAGAGTAATACCTTCACTATTATCTTATATTTAATGAAAAATTTTTAAGTTAAATTAATCGAATGTGCATCAGCGTTCTATACTGTAATTATCTACAGTATAGAACGCTACATTTAAATTTAATAATATCTAACATAAGATGAAGAGAAGTCTTGATGATCTTTTTAATTTTTAATTTAATTTTTAATTTTCAAGATGTGGATTCAATAGAAGGATCTAGTTAACAGAATTATTTAAATTAAATTTACAAGTTATTCATTTTTTATTATGCCGCTTTAATTTCCTTTATTCATTATTGTCTTTTAATTGTAATTGATAAGTTAGACTTATGCATATGAACTGAATTAAAAAATGTTTAATAATTAAATTAATAGCATAAAATAGTATAGAATTTATTATATATTATAGAATATATTATTTAATAGTATAGAAATTTTGATGCACGATCGAAATATATAGATCCTATTTAATAATTTTTTTAACTAATATGCTACTTGCCTTAAAAAAGTTCTTTGACCCATTGCTGAATCTTCGGAAGAAGTTCAAGTTCGCAACGTTTGCTGTAACCATTGAGATTGATTCTTGGCGTACCGTCAAACCACTCGCATCCATTGCATCCATTTATATATTTATCTTTCGTTTCAATGCATGGCAGAAGACGAATCCTATTTCCAACAAATTAATTTTAATATCTGATTATAGTGTTCTAATAGCTCATTTAACATTACCTACTTATTAGATAATATCTAAGGAACGAAAAGCTTTTAGAATTAAAAGTGCCTATAAATTGAATTTTTTCAACTTAACTATAATATTCACATCTATCCATTTCGATGATATTAAATATACAAAAATAATTGTTGTAAATCAATAGAATACCTTTTTAAGATATATTATTTTAGTGCAATTAATATTTAATAAATTTAATATTTAATATTTAATAAATCTTTGTAAAATTTCATACATTAAGATAATAAAAAAATTATATGAAAAGAATTTTAATACAAACAAGAATTAAATTAAATTTAACTCATAAAATGTGAATAAAAAGAAAATTATTTTATAAATTTTAAGATTTGCACAATTTAATATCGTTTTCAAGTATTATGACAAAATCTTGTATCTTTACAAAAAAGAATTGAGAATTCAATGATCTAACAATAAGTTACAAAAATGTAGAAATTATGAAAATTAAAATATTAAAATATCTTAATATTTCTTTTACTTATGTTTTACATTATGCTAAACGCTTAACAAATCAGTAAAATTATGAATCACATATATTAAGTTCGCGGATCTTTCAATGACCATAAAAGGACTGATCTTCTGTAGATCATATCCCTCATATCTTCTCTGTTCCTAAAATTACTCATTCCTCTAAGGATCGCTTCCCTCAACGTCGGTTAACTTTAAACATAGCTCAACCATCTTCCTTAGGCTCTTTCTAGAATTACAATTGCGAGAAAGAGAGAGAGAGAGAAAGAGAGAAAGAGAGAGAGAGAGAGAAAGAAAGACGAGTTGGGATTAACATAAATATTAAATTAATTACCGGTGCCGATCATAAAAGTCACAATTACTTAATGCTAACGTGGGACGAACGGCCGTGTCTTCGTAGTTGTGTTCATAGTCGCATAGTTGAGGTCTTCGGCCGTGCAATCGCGTTGGTCCTTTTTCGCGGGCAGGCATAATTTTGGCACTCGCCGTTGCTTCGCGTCGAGACGTTATGTTTTATCCGTCGTCGTCGGCAGCAGCAGCGGCAGTGGTAGCGTCGGCCACCATAATCGTCGCTTGAACTTATTAGGGAGCGTCCGTCGGCCGTACGTCTAAAGTTAGCGACGCGCTGGGCGAAAATAGCGTCGCGACGCTGGGGCCGCTTCGCCTATCGCTTTATAGGCAACTAGGTCAATTCTGGCTTCGCGCAACGCTCACTGAGAACCGATTTTATCGGGGGAAATTTGCTCGGCAATTATCAGATGTGTGAAATACTTCTTTTTAAATAACTTCTAATACTTCTCAGTTTAAACTCCGAATCCTTTGAATCTGGATGTTCCGTTTGTAAAGGATTATGCAAACTTCATTCTTCGGGAAAGTCTTGAAAAACCTGCAATTAAAACTGCAATTAAATATCAAATAACTTTTAATATTAATTATTTAATATTTAATATACTTTTGATTTTAAATATTACTAATAATTTAAATATAATAAAATAATTAAAAAATTTTATTCGTACAAAATTGGATAACTTGTGGCAGAATTATTTATACCAATTAATATTCTTTTAAATACATCTATAATTAATTTTTTTTAATCGAAAATATTTAAAAAATAAAAGAAGAATTTTCATACAAATTTTTTTCAATTTTTAACTTAATTTTGCTTTTCTTAATATCATTATTGCTAATAATACTTGTATAATACTTTAAATTATAATTATTTATAAATTATTTTTAATAAAATTTCAATTATTCTGTCGAATGAGATTACATCAACGCAAATGTTTACAGAAAAATATCATATTAATATCAACTATAATACACAATGATAATTATATAAGTGATTACCATACAGAATCGACACAGAAATAATCATAGTCTAAGAAATATTATAATTTCTGTTACAGAGTGTTAAAATCGAAGAAAAACAACAATGTGTGACGACGAAGTAGCTGCCCTGGTCGTAGACAATGGCTCCGGCATGTGCAAAGCCGGTTTCGCCGGAGACGACGCTCCTCGCGCCGTCTTTCCTTCGATCGTCGGTCGACCTCGCCATCAAGGAGTGATGGTCGGTATGGGTCAGAAGGACAGCTATGTGGGTGACGAAGCCCAGAGCAAAAGAGGTATCCTGACTCTGAAATATCCGATCGAGCACGGTATCATCACNAACTGGGATGACATGGAGAAAATCTGGCATCACACTTTCTANAATGAATTGCGTGTCGCTCCGGAGGAACACCCTGTCCTTCTCACTGAAGCGCCCCTCAANCCGAAAGCTAATCGCGAAAAGATGACGCAGATCATGTTCGAAACCTTCAACAGCCCAGCCATGTACGTCGCCATCCAGGCCGTCCTTTCCCTATACGCTTCCGGTCGTACCACTGGTATCGTCCTGGACTCTGGTGACGGTGTTTCTCACACCGTACCCATCTATGAAGGTTATGCCCTTCCTCATGCTATCCTCCGTCTGGATTTGGCCGGTCGCGATCTTACCGACTATCTGATGAAGATCCTCACCGAGAGAGGCTACAGCTTCACCACCACGGCTGAGCGAGAAATCGTTCGCGACATCAAGGAAAAGCTCTGCTATGTCGCCCTGGACTTCGAACAAGAAATGGCCACCGCTGCCGCCAGCACTTCCCTTGAGAAGAGCTACGAGTTGCCTGATGGTCAGGTCATCACCATCGGTAACGAGAGGTTCCGTACTCCTGAGGCTCTCTTCCAGCCTTCCTTCTTGGGTATGGAATCTTGCGGTATCCACGAGACCGTCTACAACTCCATCATGAAGTGCGACGTCGATATCCGTAAGGATCTCTACGCCAACAATGTCCTCTCCGGTGGTACCACCATGTACCCCGGTATCGCCGATCGTATGCAGAAGGAAATCACTGCTCTCGCGCCCTCGACCATCAAAATCAAGATCATCGCTCCTCCCGAGAGGAAGTACTCCGTATGGATCGGTGGTTCCATCTTGGCTTCCCTGTCCACCTTCCAACAGATGTGGATCTCCAAACAAGAGTACGACGAATCTGGCCCTGGTATCGTCCACCGCAAGTGCTTCTAAGCAATTACGCTCGATCTTATTCACTATTATTATTGTTATTATTGCTACACCTTTCCCTAAGATGTACCGTTCACTGCCGCATTGCTTCGTTTAGTTGGATATCCGTTAGTCGAATACTATTGTCGTTACTATTGGTCCGTGGCGGCGAGTCTCTTACCAACGACTATCATACGAGCATATACGTCATCTTTTGTATATAAGTTTACGTCTATGGAATAAATCGATCTTATATTCTCTCTTACAGCCGTTCAAATCATAATTTTCATTCTTCAATACCCTTATTCGCACGAATACTGATTAGTAATACTTAAATTAATAATTTATATTAATATTTTACGGTATATCTTTACTTCTTAAACAATTATATAAAACAATATCAATAATAATTAATTAAAAATAAATTAATCATTTAATGTAAAAAAATTAATAACAATTTATTAATTTCTTTATCTAAATAAATATAATACTTTTTAAATATTTACTTTCTTTATCACCATGCAAGTTATAAATTTGTAGTATATAAAACTGACATATGTAGAAAGGCATATTTATATAATACTGTCGTAACTATAAAATTGTAACTAGAATTTCATGAAAAGAAGAAAGATTTTAAAAACTATTAATTATTTAAAAAATTTGTTTTATATTAAAAGTCATTAAATACGAGATAAAATTATATTAAATGTAAAAATTTTATAGAATTTGCGATTTGTATAATTGATGTGAAATTATATACAAAATATATAAAAACAGATGTGCATTATATTCGTATCAACAAATATGAAATTACGACAATATTACATAAAACGCAAAGCATAATCGAGATTACATAAAATATGGCCGAGAATGTCCAAATATCTGGCTGTATTCCAGATGCCTTGAAACCTGAAGTGCAACTTTGTAATCTATTTTTTTTCGGCAAAAACAGTATAATAATACAATATTTTATTTTTATATAGAACCAGAAATACAACTAGGGAAAGGTGGATATATCATGTTAAATAAGTAAATAGTATTACATATTCTCATACAAAAAATCGAAAAAAATAATTTTATAAAAGCGCTTTAATTGTCGCCAAATTGTTCTATAATTATATCAATTATAATTCTTTCATGCCTTTAGATCTCAAAAAATTAATGTTCAAATTTCATTGATGATCAAGAGAATTCTAAATTTTTTCAATAGATGAAATCATAATTTATCTAGTTAATATAATCCTCCTAAGAGATCACTTCTGATTTTTTTAAATAAGAAAATGGAATAACATTCACCTTCGGTGTTTTCGCTGGTAAAACTCTGATCGTCTTTTCGCACTCATGTCGAAGCTATCCTGACGATTGTTACGGCCGAACGTAACGATGACGAGTGAGAGGCGTTCGGCAACAAAAGATGCGCCCTTTCGGGGTTGAAACTCGACAATGCGAATCGACATCAGCATCAGCTTTGCCAGAGATGCAAAAAGGTAGAAGAGGGGATTCTTGCGATGGCTCGAGCAAACGAATCGCCCCGTGCACCTGCCAATTATAACAAATTGCAATTAATCCGTTTTGTCTGTGTCAGCTGCACTAGCGATTCTCTTTTGCTAATATGTTTGAATGCTATATTATTATATGTATCTCAACGAACCGTGAGAGCGCTGCCAATAATAACACATGCCAAGAATGCGTATAATGCAAGTTATTATTCTTGGCAGCGCAATTTTAACCATTTAATGAATATCTTTGTGCTATCAAAAATAGGCAATTAAAGATAATATTATTTATTTTTCAGGTAATTAATAGGCCACTAATTAAATCTATTACATTCTGAAGGAAGAAATTTATCTTCGTAAAATCGTGATTAAAAATTACAGGGCAAGATGCCACTTCAAGAGTCTCTTGATATTTGTTACTTTATCATAACGAGAGCTAGTCTTTTAAAGTACTTCTTTGAGATGCAATTATTTTGAAAACAATCCCTTCGTGTTTAATTCTTTAAGAGTTTTGAGTTTTCAAAACTTATTCTTTTGAGATTAAATATTTTTATTTTTATTTATTTTAATTCTTATTTTTTAAAGTTTGATCCTCGAAGAATTGGTTCTTCAGAAAGCTAAGGACCTCTTCATTTTTTTTTGGACCATGAATCCAATTATCCAATAACTATTTTGCTTAAATCTCTCCTTACACTTGTTCTTTCTTTGTTACGCTCAATTTTTTTAATTCTTTTCATTGAATCTTGTTTATTCTCGGTCCTTCCAAATCTCATGCTTTGTTATTCCTTTAAAACCTCATCCCTTCGCCAAGGCCCACGATAACAGCCAACGGCCCTGTCGCGTAACGAGTCCTTATTTGGATTCGGGGGCCGTTGCCCACCACCGCGTCGTCGTTGTAGTCGCCGCCGTCACCCGCGATGCCCGGCGTCTTCTTCTTTCTCCCTCCACCGTTGTTTCTTTAGGGCAAACTAAGGACTAGGCTGACTCTAATGGGCGGCGCGGACTCTCAGCCCGACGTTAACGCGGACAGCCGATTTCCATGTAAGGGGCGGATCGCTATTTTCGGCCGCCGACCGATATGGATAAAGGGACCCCACGGAGCCGGTACCGCGCCACTTGCCGTTCTCGCCAGCCTCTTGCACGACGTTACACGCGACCCTAAGCAATCGTCGCCGATCTCTCTCCCTCGACTCTCACCTCAGCGAACGGTAAATTGCCGTGTTTCCTTATATCTCGCGAATCACATCGACCTCTTTGGTTCACACGCATCATCTCCGAGGATCTCTTCCGATCGGCCTTCCTTGCTTCGTTAAGATCGCGATCTTTGATACCAAATCCGTGGTGATTCGAATAAACCGTGTTAAGTTAAAGCTCAGTGAGCTTTCGAGTGCCGGGAGGGTTGATAGGAAGTTTTCTTCCTTGAGAATCCTTAAGAACTGATGCGAATCGAGTACGGTTTGCGCAATCATATAACATGTGAAGTGATACCTGAGTGAATGTGTATAAGTGAATATTAATGCGATACTTACAAAGTTTATTAGCAGCCTACTATTATACTGAATTTCTACAAAATTTATTCAGAATATTTTTTTTATATTTTCAAAGTAATTTAGAATAATTGACTTGTCTATTTTTAATTATTAAAAACTAACACAAATTGTAATCATTAAGCCAATGAAAATTAATTAACCAAGAAATATTTGATCACTTTATTATCGTAATTAATAATAACGACTTACCCCGTAAACTTCTTCTGCATTTCCTGATATACATTCGTAGAAAGTAACAGCCGACCAAGATGTGTGACGATGATGTTGCGGCACTAGTCGTGGACAATGGGTCCGGTATGTGTAAGGCCGGATTCGCGGGGGATGATGCGCCGCGCGCCGTATTTCCTAGTATCGTCGGTCGCCCTCGTCATCAGGTTGGTCAGAACATTGGTTCCTCATTTACAAAAGCGATAAATTCATTTAATCTAGATATTATAAATGCATTACTTAATATTATATAATCTTTACAATTTTATATTATAAATTTTTTAAGTAACGTATTCAAATTAAGAATGCTTACATTATCTGTTCGTCTACAGGGCGTGATGGTCGGTATGGGACAAAAAGACAGCTACGTCGGCGACGAAGCGCAAAGTAAAAGAGGTATATTAACACTAAAGTATCCTATAGAACATGGTATTATTACTAATTGGGATGACATGGAGAAAATCTGGCATCACACCTTCTACAATGAATTACGTGTCGCTCCGGAGGAACATCCTGTCCTTCTCACCGAAGCTCCTCTCAATCCGAAAGCTAATCGCGAGAAGATGACGCAGATCATGTTCGAAACCTTCAACAGTCCAGCCATGTACGTCGCTATTCAAGCCGTTCTTTCTTTGTATGCTTCCGGTCGTACCACCGGTATCGTCTTGGATTCCGGTGATGGTGTCTCACACACCGTACCCATCTACGAGGGTTACGCCCTTCCCCATGCCATCCTCCGTCTGGATTTGGCTGGTCGCGATCTTACCGACTACCTGATGAAGATCCTCACTGAGAGAGGCTACAGCTTCACAACCACGGCTGAGCGAGAAATCGTTCGCGACATCAAGGAAAAGCTCTGCTATGTCGCCCTGGACTTCGAACAGGAAATGGCCACCGCTGCCGCCAGCACTTCCCTTGAGAAGAGCTACGAGTTGCCTGATGGTCAGGTCATCACCATTGGCAATGAGAGATTCCGTTGTCCTGAAGCTCTTTTCCAGCCCTCTTTTCTGGGTATGGAATCGTGTGGTATCCACGAGACCGTCTACAATTCCATCATGAAGTGCGACGTTGATATCCGTAAGGATCTCTATGCTAATACCGTCCTTTCCGGTGGTACCACAATGTACCCTGGTATCGCCGATCGTATGCAGAAGGAAATTACCGCTCTCGCGCCTTCGACGATCAAAATCAAGATCATCGCTCCTCCCGAGAGGAAATATTCCGTATGGATCGGTGGTTCCATCCTGGCATCTTTGTCCACTTTCCAGCAGATGTGGATCTCTAAACAAGAGTACGACGAATCTGGGCCTGGGATCGTCCATCGCAAGTGCTTCTAAAGACACATCATACAGAGAATCACATTTACCATCATTTTCTCTTTCTCTTTTTTGTTTCCTTTTCTATATGCACATGATCATATTTCATTACACTATATTCATTACGACATACAAAGACGCGAGAAAGGGAAGAAAGGAAAAGAAAGAGAGCGAGGGAGAGAGAAAGATGAGAGAAGATCAAATATGAAAGACGACAGATTAAGACGGTTAATCAAGTGCCTTTATGCTACACATTTACCAAATTGTATTTTACTTTGTAGTTTATACAACACGACTGTATGTTTATGAACGTTAATTAATTTATTAATAATCTCTTTAGCCGTCCGAGCAACAAGTTTTCCTCGATCCAACATGATTATCCACAGCACACATGCATACATACGTATATATTATATACGAAGATACATGCTTGCTCGCTGATGATTACGTAAGTTTGGCATTTGCGACACCGGTAAAAATGATTATCGACAAAGGACACGGTCGACCATTATCGGTCACATCAACGTCGGCTCATATTGCTGCCCGGCGGATTGTTCTTATTGTACCTTGATTATAACAATGATAATAAAATGATATGTTATGTAATAATTACATAATTTACTATATGAGTAATCTCTATATCAACACTGTTTTCTCGTGATAATTTTGTACATATATGTGCGCCATAACTTCAAAAGAGAAAATCATTTGCTTCATGCAATGTACGTAAAATGTAGCCTACATTTTGTACACAATGATTATCTATGCCACCTTGATCCTATACATTGACAATAATTTCGAGAATATAAAATATCCTGAATATAAAACTGATATTTGTATATTCGGGATAATCAGTACGCGATAATTTGCAATTCCATTTTAATCAAGTAACGATATTAATCATATTATAATTGCATGAATTATTAAAAAGATTGATAATTATTATTTAAATTCTCAAATCTATTTTAAAGTAAATGACAAAAGATTTAATTTCAGGGTATCGATCATGTAATTTTCGAAATGTGATAAGTGAAAAGTTTCGCGTGAACTTTAGGATTCCAATGGAATCATTGCGTTAACGTGAAATTTTTCACTTTTCACGTTTCCGCCATATAGAAAAATTACATGATCGATGCCTACAGATATCGTATTCTTTCTTCTGTTTTTCCTTCACATTCTATAAAAATCATAATATAAAATACAAAAAGTAAAATTAATATAGATGAAATCACACAAGTTCAACGGCAGAAAGCTCATCATTCAGGAAATGCTGCAAAGAGAAATAAATATACATATGTGTAGGCCTACATCACCTTCGGGTCGTGCTAGGCCATAAACGGCCAACGACCGCGTATCTTCAAACGCTTCACCGCACTCGTTATATTTGGCGCGTGCCCATATGTTAGCCACGTAGCATCGTCGCCCCGGGAAGAGGCATGCACGTAATTCAATAGGAGCGGGCGAAAGTGCACGCACGCGATACAGATTAAGAAATAGCAAAAATAGAGTCGTTGAATCGGCGTAGCGCGCGGCGCGTCCCAGTCCGCTATTCTCGCCTGAAATCGTGTCTCGAGCGCTAAAATTAGCGACGGTTCGCGAGAAGAATGCCTTTCGAAGGATACGGCGCTCTTGGAACGTTGGACCTGACGCGAGCATCGAACTTTGTACCCTCAGCATCCTGAATGTCACTGTGTATGCCTCGACAAGATATCCATTTGCCGGCGCTTTCGTTAACGTCCGTTTGTGTCACTTGCATGTTCTTTTGACGCTTTCTGTATTGCAAACGACATAGACATGTAATTTGGGTAAAGCGAAAAAACTCTACTTCAAACTTCTCATTAGATTTTACCGATTATGATAAATTTTCTTTAAATATGTCACTTTTAATTTAATTATCATCTTGGAGTATGGAGCAGTAATTTTTATATCTCAAATCTTTGTTTATATAAAATAAAACATGTATAAGGCCTAGAAGAAATTCTTAGGAATTCTAATTGTAAATATAGCCTACTTGTTGTTGTTTCTAGATAGTTTTTTATGACTTTTTAAATTTTTATTATACCCATATAAATATTTAAAATATCATTTAAAAATATATATTTAAAAACACATTAATATATATATATATATATTTTTTTCAATTAATATTTAGAAATGTTTCCTATTTTGAATCTGTTTCTATCAATTTTCAATATTAAACTCAACTTTTTTTCGTGTTATTTAACATGCTGGAGCTGTAGGCACAAAGCACTCCTACTATATACCGTTGTGAGGTTCTTTACTCATATCCTTTCCATAAGTCTTACGAATTTATATATGACTCTGAAAAAATATTAAACTCAACTTTTTTTTGTGTTTAACGTGCTGAAGCTCCCATACAGGCACAACACATTCCTGCTATTCTGTTTACAAATTCCTTTATTCATATATGATTCTTCCTGTTGATTATAAAATTGTATATGACTTGAGAGTGGTAAAACTCTTCTTTTCTTAACCAGCTCCAGACGTCGTCCGATTTACTGACGCCTATTGAACTCAGCAAAAAGAAGCAAGGTTAGGTAGACCATAATGAATACAATTATTTTACACAAACATACTAAGCGAATGTATATTAATCAAAATCCAAGATAAGGAATTTAAGTTAAATATTTACCTTTCTTAAATTAATTACTAGCCAAATTATTTTATCAGTTTTAATGCAGTTAATTACAATCCAAACTCGAAGTCGCTTCGAAACTCGCGGACGCGCGTGCGCACGCAACAGGTTCGTTCTCCGTAGGTGCAGGTGTAGACGCAGGTGCAACCATCACACAGGAGAACGCGCCTTCCGGCGGAAAATATTACACGAATGGATGTGAACTTTGAGTATATAGTCAAAGGATGTGAACGAGACACGAGGGCCGCGGCTATAGAAATGCGCCGGCGTGACGTCGGCGCGTAATGGCACGGGGCGGAACAGCTGATCCTCGCGCGGCCTCGAGGCTCGAGACCGCGGCAAGACGTTCCGTCGTCGGAGAGGCTGGCTCTGGTTACCCCTCGCGTCGATCGTCGCCGACGGCAACGGTGACGACACGAAGGTCACGCGGCCGAGTCCTCGCCAGTCCTCGCGCCGCCGAACCTTCCCCGAGCTGCGCTCGCTCGCGCGAATTAACCCCCTCTATCCCCCTCCCCTATCCCACCGCCCCTCGCCCCCGCCGCGACGTCCTTGGACGGGGTTTGCAGTCGCCTGTAGATTATGGCCGGGATTATGGCCAGCCCGATGGTCGGCACCGGCTACAATTTCAAGGTGGTCCTGCTCGGCGAGGGATGCGTCGGCAAGACATCGGTCGCCCTGCGTTACGTCGAGGACAAGTTCAACGACAAGCACATCACCACGCTACAGGTGACTTCTCTCCTCCCCCTCCCCTGTCTTCGCTGCGTTCTTCGCGAGCCGATGTTGCTCCACGGAGCTTGCCTCCGTTTTCCTTTTGTACACGACTACTTGAAAGCAAAACTTCTTTTTTTATGTGACTTTTTTAATTTCGGAGTTGGAATATGTACTTTCGAAAGGGAGAAAATATTTCGCGGTATGTTCTCGTCGAAGATGTACCGTTCTTTTAGATTCGAGCTCTGCAATTGTGTAGAAAGGAAGGCGTATATACTAAGATTGAAGCGTAATTCACGGTGTATGTAACGCGGCTCAGGCAAGCTTCCTTAACCTCTTCGACGCTGAATCTTTATTGGTCTACCGAAAGACTGACTGATCTGCACAGTAATTTGGGCCTAGGGAACCCACAGAACTGAGCTCACTACACTGCAGACATACACAAACAGATATCCAACACTGTAATACATAGTAGTTTAGAGGTGTTAAGGATCATTAGTATTGGAAGAAAAATTATCTAAATACAAAGAGCTAAAAGGACAAAAGAATAAATTGAGATATCGGAGAAAAGAAAGTCATAAGTAGGATAGCGTGGAGTATTATATACCAGAGTTACAGGCAGCAGCATGTTAAATTCCAAAAAAAAATCTTTATTTGTTAACGAAACAATTGAGATTTGCTTCTTGATGCATCTTGACAAATTGCTTTACTTGTTTTAGGCGTCGTTCCTGAATAAGAAGTTGAATATTAACGGGAAGAGAGTGAATTTGGCGATATGGGATACCGCCGGGCAAGAGAAGTTTCACGCCTTAGGACCAATTTATTACAGAATGTCCAATGGTGCCATTCTCGTTTACGACATTACTGATGAAGATACCTTCCAAAAAGTACGATTACTATATAAGACAGTACTCTAGAGTGTCTCAATTTTCATGATGTTAAAGCGCCTTTTTTCGGATTTTATTATCAGGTGAAGAACTGGGTAAAGGAGCTTAAGAAGATGTTAGGTAGTGAAATTTGCTTAGCGATAGCGGGTAATAAAGTGGATCTGGAGAAGGACAGAAACGTTGCCATAGAGGAAGCGGAAGAGTAAGTTTGACAAATTTTTGTTTGCATGAAATTATAAACGTACGTAGCGCGTAATTGCGAATGAATCTTCTTCCATTAGGTATGCCAAACAAGTGGGCGCTATGCATTTTCATACATCGGCCAAGTTAAATCAGAATATCGAAGAGATGTTCCTGGACCTGACGCAGCACATGATGCAACACGCGGATGAAGCCGAGCAAAAGTCCACGCTCACGAGGACCAACAGTACGCGTCGCAATGTCGTGATGGTTGAGGACGAGGCGGAACAAACTCAACCGAGTAGAAGTTCCTGCTGCGGCAGTGGCGGAAGTGGTGGTGGCGGCGGCGGCGGCGGTAATGGCTTTTCGTAGATCTTTAAAATCAATTTACAATCGATTCCAGATACGAGGTCTAATTTCGATAATCCACGAACTATGTACGGGATGGTGCATCCCCAAATGTGACAAATAATAATTTGTTGCATTACAAATGCTTTATCCTGTATGTGTTTCTAGATGGGTGCGTTATGTATGAATGTGCATGTGTATGCCTATATATGTATATTTTTAGCTGCGACAATTCTTGGATGGCAAAGATACATATATTTATACATATACGTATATGTTAGTAATGAAAGCTATCCGACAGATACATTTTTCGAGGCAGTTCCGCATATGCCACTTTGTTGAAGAGAGAGATAAATTGTTAATATTTTCGATAATGACTTTAGAGATTTGTTTTTTATTTCTAAACTGGCTGCACTCGTTCAGAATTTTTTTTCTTTCAATATAGAAGGAGAAAGATGCATTTCTGAATTAGTGTAGTCAGTTCATAAATAAGAAGCAAACTATCGATTTGTACACACATTGTACAGCTGCGGCCTTTCATCGTTCGCGAACATCGTGAGATAAGTCTTCTTTCTCGAAATAGGCTCATGTTTCAAATATTTTAATCATCTTGATAAGACCTGTCTTTTTTATTTGATTGATTTTCAAAGTTTGGCTTCTCATCCGAGCAGTTACAACGTAATACAGACAATACGTAATGCCATCTTCTCTTTCCAATAGATTTTTACATTTGACGTGCATTTGGATGGACGTCATTATATATCATTCCAGATAGTTTCTTAATTACGATCATGCGAATGGAGTATTTTTCAGTTGCTTGAATTACATGATCATAATGAAAAAGATTTGATATAATAATCTTACTATCTAGCTGTTTGGAATGTCTCAATCTCGATGCAATCTCAAAAATTTTATAAGAAAGTAGGAGCCTTGTTCCAAAGAATCATTTCATTTTCTCGTCGCCTTCAAGTTTTCAATATGCCTATATCTTCGCAATCCAAAAATTGCTGTAAGCTGCTTAATTAAGAGTTAATTAGACGGCGCGGTCTTGTCGCGAGACGAGGGCATTTTCAAGAAAGGACTTTCGGCTTTTATCCAAAATGGTAGTTTAGGTTACTGTACATATTAAGTGCCGATAATTTTATTGTACAGTTTATTGATTTTGGACCGAATATTAAGTAACACGCAATATGTTTATTCATCTGAAATTATATAAATTAGCGATACAAGAGAATTGTTGTTTAAATTATTGTTACTGTAAGTTATTTTATGAACATAAAATGGTAACTTGTAATAACATTACGAGAGAAACGCTTCATTTAACATTTATACCTCGATTCCATCATGTCACGAAAGTTAGGTGTCTCTTATGAATTATACACAAAAGTGAAACTGAAGACCTATAAATTAACACGCTTTATTATCTGTTCTAATGACAACAACGAGGAATGTAATCGAGTCACATCAGTTCTATACAGGTCTGGGTTAGTCTTTTTTTTTCTTTTAATGATAGAGAGCGGGTTTAAGGCTGCCAAGCCCATACTTTATCCCAGTTACCTATAATGGCAGGACTATTTAAGGGGATATACAAATTTGCGGTTTATTCCGCGAAAAATTGCTAAGTCTCTTATTCTTATATTTAGACGACGGACAAACTCACTAAGTCATTAGACTATGCAGTACTTGACATTCAAGTACTATACAGTACTTGACGTGCCAAGTCTCCTTTTTCATTCTCTCTCTCATTTCTGTCCATTCTTGCTGACATTAAATTAAATTAAGTTAAATCAAACGAATTGCTTTTTCTCGAGATCATAATTGAAAAAGATCATAAAGTCACTAGAATTTATACATGGAGTGCAGCATATACTAATATCACACTAATTACTTACTGCGCTAATGTATAATTTTTAAAATATTACATTAATCTTATAAACAATATAAATTATTTTGTTTGTAATTATACAGAATAGAGAGAGAGAATGTGTATGAAAGTTATAAGACAAATCTGTTTGAAGTAGAAAATACAATTTAACTTTTGTCCCGATCAAAATGTTTTGTTATTTTTATAAAATGATAACTTGTTTATGTCATCTAAAATTAATATAGTATTTTTCTTTATATTATATATATAAATCTTCCTTGTTACATATATTTTGTCTCTTTTCGAGTTTACTTAAATACAGTATCACATATACTACATTCGTTAGACCACAATTATTATTGAATTATAAATTTTTCCAGTATATACAAACCCTGCAAGAGATGCAAAGGATGCCAAATATTAAAAAGATTTGTTACTTGCGGTTTCTCTATTTTAAATTTAGAATGTATACCAAAACATTCTATTAAAGTTTTGTTTCACAAGATCTTTAATATATCATAATTGAACAATTTTGACAATTTCAACTTTACAAATGAATAGAAATAACAAAAGACGATTGTTGGATCCATGTGGACCCATCAAAACAAAAATTATAATTTATTTAATAACAATTTATTGATTTCAAAATTTTTAACTAAAACAAAATAAAAATAACTAAAATCTTAAAAATTATATGATGATTTGATAATTAATGTAGTTCATTAAAAGAAATTAATTCGTTGTTTAAAAGTTTCGTTAAACATTACAGATTAATCTAAACAGAAACCGGGATAAAATGCGATTTGTGATTTCGCAAGAGGCATCCCGTCCGATATCTTTCATCCTCAAATATATTATTTTCTAAGTGTTATTAAATAGATAAACATTATCTCTAGATAATCTTACATATTATACTCACTGTGTGACGTTCTCATGTATCTTTGGTATTTGGTCGTAATTTTTCTCTAAATATACAGACATGTCTCTTGCAGCTGGCATTCCAACATAGCAGCTGGCATTGATTCGAACATTTTAGTCTTTCGTCCGAAAATTATTATATCTACTCGTATTAAAAAATCTTGTGCAAAATCGTATGTAAACGAATTATCGAGTGTTTCCTTCTATCTTTCTCTTTTTCTCTATCATGTTGAATATAAAAATATTTCGGTAAATGAAAATGCGGACGTGTGACAATTGAATGTTACAATTAGGCCTTCCGTGCTGTCATTTTTAAATAATAAATATCTTATCTTGATAGGTGAATAAAAAGTCTATAAATTGATTAATGGGTCCTATTGCAGAGAGGGACATTCCACGTGCTGGCGGTGCTCTAACTAGATTCGGTCCAAATACAACCGCGAGATTACTAGAAGTCATCTTGTTCAGATCGCATCGATCCATTACCTATTAATAGTAAAAAATAAATAAACTCAAAAATAGATTTTTATTTCAGTTGTAGGGAATTGCGACTAGAAATATTATAGTTACGTACCCTCGATAAAAATTGTACGACGTATTTAAGAACTTGGTAGTTGTCTTCAGGAAGTTTCTCCAATATTAATATCTTAACTTTACGCGGACGTTCGTCTTTTGATAATGCTACAATAAAAATTGAAGATTCTTTATATCTTACTTATGCTTGAAATAAAAAGAAAAAAAAAGGGGTTACAAAATGCTTACTCTGAAATTGCGTGATTTCATCGTATAGTTCGTAGGTCATAAGAGGTTCGTCTAATTCACGGAGAAAGGTCTTAAGTAAAACCGCGGCGATGTGCGGATCCCCTTGGAAATCGATGGGTAAACCTTGATTGCAACGATTCTGAAGTTCTTTGATTACTGCCACGTTAGCTGATCTTCTGAATATGCCTTCTGTTTCTAGGGCTAAAACGATGATAAAACAGTTGTAATACAATTAACGTACAAGCAAGTTGAAGATAGTTTTGCTTTTGTTGGAATACCGTACCGTCGGGTGTATCGAGAAATTCTACACATTGCCTTAGAATCGGTGGTATTGAATCACCATTATTATTTTCCTTTATGAATTGCAGACTAGCACCGAACTGAGTCGTGCCAACTGGTGTAACTACCGCACTTTGTGGTGGACTCGCCGGTAAATTTTTCTTATTTTTCATCAGCAATTGTTCATTGTGTCTGGAAGAACAGTTTCATATAAATCAACGTACAATTTGAGATTGTAAAGTATTAATTTACATAATTGTATAGCTAAATTACACACTCTATCACTTGAGGTGGTATAATTAGTTGATCCAGATTAATATATTGCGCCAATTCCTCCAGATAATTAACATACATCATTTTCCGTCCAAATTTTACACTATAAAAATATACAATTCACATAATATGTAATAGCTCGAGAAGAAAAATAACTCTTCGGTTTAAAAAAGAAAAGATTGTATACCTGATAGCCGGTTTAAATATTTGCCATACAATCCTAATGAAATTAGTCGGATGTACTAGATAAAGGGCTTTGAGATTCTTCTTGTATTTTCTATCAAAAGCTTTATACGCTTGCCACAACCAAGATAAGGGTGGCTTATTTTTCGATGTAAGGCCATAATGAAAGTAGACGAGGCTATAATCTTGCTCCACAAACATATCCAAAGTATGCGTAAGATACCTGCAGTGAAAACATTTTTTATGAAAGCTTATTTTACTGATAAAAAGAAGAAAAATGAAAAAGTAATGGAAAAATAGAAAAGTACTGAGAAAATAAAGTCTTAGCAAATAACTCTGTTAGAAATAATATAGTAGGATGACTGGCAATCCTTAAATAATTCGCAGACAATTGTAAGTCATTGTTTGCGGTCGAATAAATATCTCGCGTGTTATCTCCACAACGTGGATATCGCAAACTCACCTGAGGAGCTTAGCGTGATTAAAAGTCTCTTTTCCAATGGGTGGCAATTTGCAAGCCGACACAACAATAATTTTACGACCGGCACTATCATCGCCGACCACTTCTACGATACCATGCCTAGATATGTCAAGATAATCCTCCTCGTCGGCGAGCTCTCCGTCTAAAGCAGCCAGATCCTCCGCTATTCATTAAAACAGACATTCGTTGTGATATCAGGTTGCACGCATCATAAGTACGCTCTCGCAACGAACTTGTATCAAACAAAAATTCTATTTAGTAAGAACAATTCGAATCCTCGGAGCAATCCTGTTTTATTAAAAAAAAAATTGTATACTTCACGAAAAAAGATTTACTCACTTCAAACGCTAGGATTGTACACAATGTTATTGTCGCAAACCGGATTAAAAAAAAAAGCAAAACAATCGTCGCATTCCCTTTCCTTTTTCATCCTTACGCCATGCAATGTAAAACAAGCTATACAATGTTCTACACATAATTCACCTGCTCTGCCCCGAGAATGCCATGACATTTACTGGCTACTAACAGAAGGTAAAAGGTCACACACCAGATTCGATAACTGGAGCATCTACCAAAGCTTCCTCAAAGTTCTCCTCGATCGTGCCGTCACTCACTGGGCTTTCCAAATAATCCATCCCGGTGCCCATGCTGCTGCTCACCAAATCCAATTTTTCTTCCAGAAGCCGCGCTGCTATAACAACAAAGTCAACTTTGAAAAACATTACCGTAATCTCTATGTTTTATCATGTGAACTATTATGTATTATCATATATTATCATGTATTTTCATGTAAATCAATCATTTTCATTCAATCAGGAAAACGGCTCTCCTTCTTTCTTTGAAATTAAGAAGAGAAAATAAATCTATAGACATTTAATTGTAGAAAAGAGATGCTAAAATATGTATGTATATCCAGAGGCACACAACTCACCATTGTTTGAAGTAGTTTGTAATTCCGTATCGTCAAATTCCAGATTCGGCTCATAATCGTGATAATCCGACAGGCTGGGATATGGATCTTCACAGTCGTTGCCGATTCCTGCAAAACGTCAACACAAATCAGTCGATGTTAAACAAACACGTGACAACAAAGATACCGTGTTTGTTCGAGGAAAAAATATCTTATCTCCAAAGATAAACCCGATTGACATTGCACCGCATCTTCAACTACTCAGGCTATCCCGCGGCAGCGCGGACGATCGAGTTGGAGTCTTTCTCTCTCCGTGCTACAAAGCTGTGACAGTCTCTGCCTCGCGAAAGTAATGACATACGCGAGCGCACGATGCCACGATAATGAGATGCTTTCTATTTACTCAACGCGAGCCGACTCTTAAGGTTTCGCTTCTGCTCTCAATCTTGAGAACGGTGTCGAATCGGAGTCGGCAGGGGCGCGGACGCGTTAGATTGAGGGTCCATCGGGGCACCGCCAGCTCACCTGTCAACGTTCGCGACGGACTCAGCGTCGTCGGCTGATAATCCGCCTCCATCCTTCCGTTCCGGCGCGCGTCGGGCGTCGGGAACGACGATGCGGGGCGGCGGGCGCCGCGCTCGGCGATACTCTCTCGGGCGCGCACACTTACAGACTTGGGCTGCCCGGGACGACGGCTGTCTTCTCGCGCGGGGACATTATCCGCTTCCCCGCGGCGTGTTGCGACTAGTACGACGCGCGCTCACGGATCACGTCACGCTTTCATTTGTCGCCGTGGTGTGGTCACTGCGTTGCGCCGCGACGCGATACGTGTGTATATCGATACTCCGTTTTGAACCGCCGGGGGCCAGCGCGATGTATCGATATACCGCGGCTGACGGCAGCTGACGGCTCTCAAGCGGTTAACCTCTTTGCGCCGCTGCTTCCCTTTTTCTTCCTTTTCGCGCGTTTTGTCAACTCCCGCGATACGACAGAGACATTTTCTCGCTCCGTCTCTCTCTTTCTCAGACAACTTTTGCAAACAAGCGCGGCGGCGGATTCAGGCGGCCTTTTTGTTTAATGATTTTTTTATACGCTACTTGTGCCCATTTCCAACGCGCACGCGCAGGAAGGAGGAACTAACGCTGTCGGTCGAATACCTCCTTTAACGAGGAGGTTAGGCTAGATTATCTTCTCTTATTTGCAATTCCATGTTATTTATTTTGTAATTGAATTTGTGAGTAATCCTCGCTTGTGATTACGTGACGCACAGCGTGTTATTGTCACTGTTATTAACACGCGACTGTCGTTGATTCAATTTAATTTGTAAATCTTGTTATTAGATTTTACGACTGCTCCGTACGATTGCCCGGTCCTGATAAGGAGTGGTATCGCGTGTTCGTATACTTCCGTATGATATAATTGATTTGTAGAATATTTATATGTAAATATGTTGCCGTTACGTATATTATCGAAGTAAGTATATTTACAACAAGTTGTTGAAATTAATAATGCAATATATTATAGGCGAGTTTTTTAACTCATCGATTAATCACATTATGCACAAATACTGCTTTTACAGAGCAAAGTTGTATCTGCGCATAATGCGATTGATCCATTATGATCGATGAATTAAAAAACTTGCCTTATGTCTCGCCAGCGTGAATTTTGTGTGCTTTTATTGTGCTGTCCACAATAGAATTTTCATATTATGACACATACAATGATAAAATATTGACTGTTATGATTGAATAAGACATATTATCGTACATAAAATACTATTAATTTATAATTTATAATTTCATTGTTACATCATTATATTTATTACATTTATAATATATGAGGAACATTCTTTGCAGATGTAATATAAAACTTTCAAGTAGCATGTTATTTCAACGAATAAACATTTCTACAAGATTATATTCTTCGTCTTCATCCTCTTCATCATCAGATTCGTCAGAATCATCGGATTCTGATTCTGATACTGAAAAAACAAAACTGGAGACAACATCAAAAGACAAAGTTAAAAGCACGAGTCCTGCAAGTGCAAAATCAGATAATAGCTCTGATTTGGAAAAATTCTTGTATAATATGACACAAGTAAATCATGATTTTTTATCTATTCAAAGTTTCATTAGATTTAGAATTAAAGTAATATTCCATATTATGTTTTAAAATAATTTTCTTTAAAATATCGAGTATTTAAATAATAATTATATGAAACTGTGTTGTTTAAAGTGAAATGTTAATATATCTAAAAGTCATAAACGAGATATTTAAAAGAAATATATAATATAATTTTAATGAAAGTATCTGTTCATGCTCCTAGTCGAAAAAACCGCATAAGACCGTTGATGTTGCCATGCAGCCTAAAAAGCCAAAGGATAAATCAAATGACAAACATTTACCATTTGGTAACTTTGTGCAACGATAATTCCAGATTTGTGCAGGTTCAAATCTTTTTCAATGTATTGTATAATTTTTTTGTAGAAAAAAGAATAGTAAACGCAGCAAAAGATGTGGCCGAGACGCTTAGTGGAGATAAAACAAAGACAATGTCAGACTTGCTTGAGAAAGTTCTTACATCTAGAGTTGAAGCATTGAGAGAAGAACAGGCAAACATGTATGTAAACTGTTATATCACTAAGTACAATTATACATTATATATATATATATTTCTATGTTACTTAATATTAATAGTATATTTCTATGTTACTTAATATTTTCTTGAAATGTTTTTATAATATAATTTTATTTATTTAGCAATAAAATTCGGAAGAATACTAAATTCAAACAAACTAAACCCAACACACAAAAAAGCTCCGAAGACAAAGATTTAGAAGAGAAATCTGTAATCCGAACTTTGCTAGCCGAATATAATAAGCGACCAGTGAANNTANTTGAAGACAACATACAAGAAAATTTCCAAAACAAATATTCAAAACAGAAATCTGTAATAAGAGATTTGCTGGACGAATACAATAAGCAACCAGCAAAAGTAGTAGAAGACAACACACAAAAAAGTTCTGAAGACAAAGATTTAGAAGAAAAATCTGTAATACAAACCTTGCTAGTCGAATATAATAAGCGACCAGTGAAAGTAATTGAAGACAACATACAAGAAAATTTCCAAAACAAATATTCAAAAAAGAAATCTGTAATAAGAGATTTGCTGGACGAATATGATAAACAACCAGTGAAAGCAGTTAAAGATAACGTACAAAAAAGTTTCCAAGCGAAATATTCGAAAAGAGAATCTATAACACAAACCCTACTGGACGAACATAAGAAACAACCAGTAAAAGTAGTTGAAGAAGATAGTATATCAAGACAGTTATTAAATAGCGTTAAAGAACGGTTACAAGATAAAAAAGGACACACCGGGTACTGTAAAAATATATTACATAATAGAAATTAAATTTAAATATTCATATAATCAGAAATATTATAACATATTTAGATATTTATATTTTCATATGCTTCAATTTTTAAATAATTATTGTATAATAGCTTTATTGATCTATGGAATGGAAAACCTAGTCCCATTTTTGAAAACATGGGAGCTACTTCGCCAAACATACCGAAACTGAAAACATGGACGGCATTAGAACAAAAAGAATTAAAAGCCCTGACGACTTATCCACCTACTAATGTTTTTCAAGAACATATTCTTTGGACGGAGCAAGGCAAATTGTGGAAATTTCCTATCGACAATGAGCAAGGTTTCTACATAACATACTATTTATATTATGCTTTTTTTCTGGAAAAACAAAATTTAATCATTTCTATTATATTCCTTATATTTCAGGAATGGAAGAAGAAAACCATGTTCATTTCTCAGAACATGTCTTCATGGAACGTCATTTGAAGGGATGGTGCCCTAAATCTGGACCAATACGTCATTTCATGGAATTAGTGTGCGTTGGACTTTCCAAGAATCCATACTTGACAGTTGAAGAAAAAATTCGACATATTATGTGGTACAAAGAATACTTTGAATCTAAGCAAGACCTCTTGCAAGAAATAGGAGCAATTCAGGAGCCATTTCCTGATAAAGTAAAAGAGATCACAGAATAAATTAACATGTATTAGCAAACTTCATAATTTTGTGTATTTATTTCTAAATAAATTTTAAACATTTTAATATAATAGTAATGCAAGAGGGGCAAGTAGGGCTATTTCAATCCTTAATGTCAACTTAGATTTCTAAAGATCCTCTGTGACCTTTTGCTGAAAATTGTGGGGACTGGGATTTGAACTCGGAACTTTCTGTTACTAATCATTTGCGTTAGTACGCGTCATCTCTTAAATATAAATAATTATTTAATAAATATAAATATAAATAATTTAATAAGTCAAGAGTAATTTTATTAAGTATTATAATTATTTAGATATAACAATATCCTTATTATGTACAATACATACAATTTTATTATTGAAAAATTGAGCTATACAGACTTACGATTTCAGATAAGAATCCTCATAATCTTCAATTAGTAAATTTTTATCCTTAGATAATTTGATTTGTACTCCATTGCTTACAAGGTCCATTGATAATATCACAATTCTATTTATAACTAGCAGTTTAGGATTATCCACACTTTGATGTAAAATCATATCGATTTCATCTCCTATATCCACCTGTTATCAAATTATTTCATGTATAATTAAGTAAAATAAAAAAATAATAATCTTATTGAGATTTTCAAGAGATCATCTTAGCTTTATTACATAAATAGTAGAGTTTTACCTCTTTAGACTTTTTTAGCACTTTCTTCCCATTTACACGAAACTTGGTTGCGTAAAAAGCTTCCTCGACTTTACTGAAGAAATACAAAATATGAAATAAATAAACGACTATTATAAATGTAATGCTACACATGCCGAAAACATCATCCAAAATAAAATTAGGCATACCTGCGAGACAGTCCAAATCCAGCTTTGGAAACTGTATCCAATCGCAAAGAAGATACCCTCACTTTGGCCACTTTCGAACCTACAGGAGCTTCTACCTCATAATTATCCTCCTCCTCCTCGTCGTCNGAAGCCTCATCCCTATCCTTCTTCTGCAATACATTCCAAAGATAATACATTCATCTGTGTTTGAAAGCTCGTCGGACGAACAAACGAGCGTGAAAGTGAGGAAAAAAAGTAAATTAATGATATTAATTTATTAAACGAAACCAAATAGAATTAAAAAGTTAAATAAATTATATTAATTACAATGTCAGCAGCCTTCTTCCTGGACTTGAATCTCTTCGCTACATACATGTTATAATGATTTTGTACACTGAGTGATTTTGCATGGTCGTTACGCAACAAGGAATTCGATTGTAGAGGATCTCGTGATTGGCAACAAAGCGTGCGAGCATTGTTGCGCAGGGATCTTCTAATAATATTAACTGTCACTCTGGACAACATAGCACGTCATTCGATAACAACTCGGATTGTTTGCTTATTGGTTAGGTTTGACAATGGAGCAAAAACGCATATAATTAAACAAGTTCTCTCCCTATTGTATTTATTTAACAATGCAAAACACGAGCGTTCTCAACCATGAAAGGCTTAATTAAACAGCTCCCTTAATTAACTCGATTTTCAATCGCCGAATAAAAAATATATTAGGTTTGTTTTGCAACTACACTCAGTTGTGTTTTCCGTACTTATCAATCATCTTTCCTCTTTTTCTCTCCGTCCATTCGTCCAATTCCATCTCGTTTTAAGTGCAAGAAGTGCAATGTAGTGCAGCTATAAAGAAGACAGAACTACATTGCGCACTACAACCTATGTATCTATTGTCTAACATTACATTCAAGAAAAGATGTAATAATGAAAAGCAATTTGTAATAATCTGCATACAAATGCGAGGAGAGACAGATTGATATACTGATCTCGAAATTTGCACGGTGCGATTTTTTCCTAAATTACGCCCGAGCGGCGATTTCTAAATTCAAAGCTGATGTACAGGAGTTCCGAGTTAATTAGAGCAAGTCACGTCCATTTTTGCCAATGTAAATTAACTTTCTAATTCTAAGAAGTAGAAAAAGATGAAAAGTAAGTTAAGTACCGGGACTAAAGTTAATCTATATTACAATCAATTAGAGAAGATGTCATTTTTATAGTCAGACTGGATCTTGATAGCCTATTAATATTTATGTTTCACTTATTATAATCTACATTAATTGAAATACACATCAGTGGTATCGAACGCGCTTTCACTAACGTCGATTAATTTTAACTTCGGTTTAATTTAATTCTTAAAATTAAAAATAAAGTGCAAATTAAATCGAGATTAGAGTTAATCTAATAGTTAATAATAATTAATTAATAATAATTAATAGTAATAATTAACAGAAATAGACGTAGAGATTTTATAACAACTACGTGCAATATTTAAATATCGCTAATTGGAATACATTTTGAGAGAAAATTTCCTAACGAAATTTTCTCCGAATTTTGTATCTAGTCTTTTCATTCTTCTTTTTTCTCCCTCCAACGTCTAATCCATGTGCAATGTAATGTAAAATATATACAAGGCGGCTACAAAGAACTGCTCCCCATTTTCAAATCACCGGATGTGACGTGCAATCCGCGAACCATAGACAGGAAGTGCGCAAGTCAACCTCGTTGTTAAATCGAAATTTTCAGTAAACTTTTTCCAATCGCGCGCACGTTTTTTCCCATTGATCGGTCAATCGAAAATTGCAAAGATATTTATCATCTAGAAACGGAAGGGAGACCGTCCCGTTTAGGTCGATTTAGGTTAAGCTCCGGCAGTCGACCACTGTCGTCGCAACGAGGATCTCTTCTGAATCTGATCGCAGCGCAGCGCCTCGTAGCTTCTTGTCGTGTTATTTTCGTCGCCCGAGAACGCCGTGCTAGAGCATCATGCCAAAGAATAAGGGTAAGTGCGACCACCGTTCCGCGTACGCCTTTCCACTTGGATTCCATACGGTTTTATCCCCACGTCGCGATTTATCCTACCGATGTGGTTAAGTTAGCTAACCTAATTTGCGACAACGTCAAGATCGCCCTCGAGGCGAGCCGTGAAGTCTCGTGGCCTCACCCCCGCGCGCGTCCCCTTGGGAGCGTAATCATGCAAGCCACATATTCTGTTTGCAGGAAAGGGAGGTAAAAATAGGAGAAGAGGAAAGAACGAAAACGAGACCGAGAAGAGAGAGCTGGTGTTCAAGGAAGATGGACAAGGTGAGAATGAAATTCGCGCGACCTGGCGTGACCATGTGACGTTTGTTCGAGAATGAGCCCCCGTTGATTCATTCGGTGTTTGATTTGCGCAGAGTATGCTCAAGTGACAAAAATGCTGGGCAACGGTAGGTTAGAGGCCATGTGCTTCGACGGAGTCAAACGGTTGTGCCACATTCGGGGCAAGCTGCGGAAGAAGGTGTGGATTAATCAGGGTGATATCATACTGATCGGGCTGCGAGACTATCAGGACGCCAAGGCGGATGTTATACTCAAATACACGGCTGACGAAGCGCGTAACTTGAAGACCTACGGCGAGTTCCCAGAAACTGGTACGTGACATTTCATGCCATTCCATAGATATCTATGCGAGAGATTGCGAGGTTTAGATATAATTAGGTATAATTTTAATAAAGCTTGTTTAATGTTTAATGAAAATATTCTTCTAAATTAGTATACGTTTAAGCAAAAAATTTAAAGCAGTTCTCTTTTGTATCTTTTCTGATATAAAATTTTTTCTTTTTAGTGCGTATCAATGACACTGTAACCTTTGTCGAAGATGGATTCGATGAAGACATTGAATTTGGTGATGAAATTAGTGATGATGATGAAGATGATGTTGACAATGTAAGTTTTTGAAATTTTGTATATATTTCATTTTCTTATGTTAAATTATAACTTGTTTTTACTCTCTAGAGCTTCTATGTACTTACGCACGAGCATTTAAAAAGCTCGGCCTTTTACTGTTTTTCCTTCATTTATTTCAATATATGCACAAATATGATATCGTCCTTACAGATCTGATGACCCGCAGTGTAATAATAAAAAGTGATACATCGTGAGAAAATGCATGGGGACATCTATTCATTTCACAGAATGCAATTATACCAGGTCAAAGTTTCCCTTTGAGTCTAACAGCTCATCTCCCTGTATGTATCTATAAATAAATTGTCAGTTTATGGATAACATCATATTCCAATTTGAGTAGTCGTTTTGATATTTATAAATTTTTATAGAAACGTGAATTCTTTTCAACTAGCAAAATTACAGATGATATTTAGCATATTAAATTAGGTATTTCATACACGCCAGATTAGCTAAATCCGCGTCTGTGTATGTAAACGGTATGTGTACCATCTTTGTATGATCGTTTTTCTTTGTATATCATTTTTATGTACATGTATTATCTGCCAGTTCATGAAATACACATATACATTATTTAAGCAGAAAATGAAATATCACTATGTATAACATGCAGTAAGTACTCTTTTTATATGTTGGAGTTTCACATTCAAAATTATCCATCGAGAAATGAGGTAACATATAATTAGACAAATTTTGATGAGATTTTAGAACTACTACATCTAATAAATTGCCAATTAAATTAATAAATTGAAAAACGTGAGAAGGGACAAGCCCTCAATGATTTTTCTGTCTTAATGTTGTTTTATTATAGCTTCGATCAGTTAACACGTTCTTAGTAGTGATATAGTTTTTCAGTACGACAAATGACGCGTGCCAGATATAATTCTCAGGACGTGCGTTTTGTTATGTATATCTCCGTGCAATCGTTCAATGCATGTTATTCTTTGTTGTAAAAAGGGGGCTACAGTGTGTATTTCGACAATATCATTAGCAACGACGAAAGTGTACAAGTTATTTGTATAATTTTTGTCTTTGTGACAGAATATGGAAAGTAATATTATTTAGTTGATTACAATATAATTGAGCGGAGCGATAATTTGATTGTAAACTTGGACTTTTTTCATGTTAAATAAAATTGCGTATGTAAATGGAGAAAATGATACTTTCCCACATCTTTTCCTTGTAACTTATCGATTAGAAATAACCCAAAATATATCTAGTATATAATATAAAGATTGTATACTTACGTAAAATTATTCAATTCATATCTGAATGCACTAGTTTTTTTTTATATCATGAAATATTAATATCGATAAGAATGATATAAAAATACGAAAGAAAAAATACGAAAAAAAATAGATGGCGATCGATCGGTTATTTATTGCATGCCTAAATATAAATGAAAGGATGAGATGGATGTCCCTTTTTCCCTTATTATTTTTCCATTGCAAAGGACTTCCATTGTAATTCTGATGCAACATTTTATTTATTATGCCGCTGATAGTTCTATCACACAATAGTATATAGTAAATTATAGTCTCTTTCGTTTGTTTGATACCTTGACACCATGCAATGCCATTGTAATGATAGCTTAATGCCATTATAGTATTGAGGAAGGACATGTAATTAGCATAGGGGGAAAGATGCTTGATTGTTTGACGTATTATGTTCACGAAAATTAACTTGTACAAAAGTATATGAGATATAAAGCATCGGCTCGGCACTGGCACGTCAATGCTCCAACAAAGTGGCGCTGATATTACTTACATACGTTCTTATCGTGTATATCAGTAGCATAAAACAACAATATACAAATTACGTTGTTGCTGCAAAACATACAAATTACGTTGCTGTTACACATAGAATATAGATGTGTTTCATATATAATGAAGTACGATGCGTACAAAATATTTCTTCCCTCGTGAGATAAATCGCGCCACATCATTGATATCATTGAGATACTAGCGTCGCGGTATTCGTAATGAATTATACAATGTTACGACAATACATGGGAGCATATTATTTTATTTTGATGCGCGTGTGTGATTGTGCCTTTGGTCCTTAGGTCAGATAGGCTCTAGGCAAGTCTATTAAACGTAGTATAACAGTCATTATAGATAATAATTTATAAACTTCAGATAGCATAATCATTATATCTTTCAATATATTATACATTAATAGAATAGCTTATTTAAATTTTGCCTTTCTTTTAAATATATTTATATATTATAATGATTTTCTCCATCCTTCCCTGTGCGCGTCATTAAAATTGTGTCGTACACTGAAAGCTAACATCGGCTTAGATATTAAAACGAATGCGCATCGCCTGGATTTCAGACAACATAATCTCTACATTGTCGCCTGTCATTAGCTGCTATTTTAGTTTATACTGGTTCACGTGGATGACACAACGTTGACAGTATAATAGTATCGAGCTTACAAATTAACGAGCATGTAACATTTATCCAGGGGCTCGCTATATAAATAAAATACTCCTGTTAGCGTCTTACAATTATTACAATCGTGTCCATAGTACAT
>JAJVSH010000094.1:725662-831265 GCA_021460005.1 Tetramorium alpestre
TTATATCGTGTATATGTATATATATATATATATATATATATATATATATATATTCATATTCATATGTATTGCCGATCTATTAAGCGATATATTGCGCGGATAGAGATATATAATCATCCTAAAGCTTAAACGGGCTATTCTCGCAAGAATCTTACTAATCTAGGCGATCGTTCGTTCGATCTTATCTTGTTCTTCGGGTTCTCGCCTTTTTCGCGCCTCTGCTATTCCCCATCGTCTCCGCCTGATACTTTCTTTCCCTTCCATTTCGCATTATATCTTCAGACAACGCGAGAAAGGCGTTGCATATACATGGACGGGTTGGCATAGTGAAGACTAGCGCGGATCGGCTAGTCGGACTAGCAACGACATACGCAGATACATTGTCATTATCATCATCATCATCATCATCGATCGCGAGATTTCGACGAACGTAAAGAGGTAAGGCAACCGAGCGGAACGGAAAGGTAAGCAAATTCGAAGCGTAGGCCATGAGCGTGATAGTAAATCATCGTGCATGTTTTTGTGTGGCTTAAGAGAAGGCAGCATCCCGAGGGAACGTTCGCACGCATCCCCAGTCCTAGCGTGGATCGTAAACCCGTCGCTCGACGCCCGAGGAAGCGCCGAGTCGAGTTCGAGATCCATCGAGATGCTTCCCTCGATGAAGGATTCAAGGATCGACGAGGGAATCGACGTCGAGATCCTGTCGGCGATTTCTTCTTCTTTTCTCTTCTCTTCTTTCGAAGGGTGGAAACTGCGTTTTTCTTCTAATGATCCTTCTTCTCTTCCGCCATGAACGTGTCCATGATCTTCTGCATCGATTCTCGCAAGTCGTCCGTGCCTCCGGCTCCCACGGATGATATCGTTCTCGTTTCCGTTCGCGCGGTTGTCATTACGCTGCAAGAAATGATACTCTTGAGATTACGTTTATCTACATGCGACAACTCTTTTTTAGCTTTTCGATTTTTTAACGCGCCATGATCGTTGCACAGCGCGGTGAAAAATTCTTAAATGATCTTCGAAGCGAACGACATCGTGATCAGAAGATGGAAGCAAATTAACTTCATCATCATAGGAATAGTCGACATACCTTGCCGTTGATATATTTAAAAAAAAAGAAAAAGAAAAAAAGGATCATAATTTGTATGTACCTTTCCTGTGTGACAGGATCCACCTCGATCGTTGTCGTTTCCATGAAGGATGGCTCGCTATGTTGCAAAAAGTCAGATTCTGCGACAACAAACGAGAATAAATCAAACACCTGCTTCGTGCGCTTCGCGAACGCGGCGGATTTCGCTATTTCACTGCTGCGTGTTTTACATAGAAAACAAGTACGAATCGTATATATATATATACATATATATATATATATATACATATACACGATATAAAATATATATATATCTCTCAATTTTACATCATGCCCAAAACAAGGGGGTAAGAGACTAGACACATATAAAAAAAGTTACAACACCGCTAAACAATTGACGATACATAATATATATATGTTGTATGTATATAATACGCATTTTCACTCAACTAGCCAAAACTATATGCAACCGTTTTCCTCACGTGTGATCTCCCTCTTCGGCACGTGGATTACGGCGGATATCATATGCCTCGCGTGACTTATACTTGTACAACTTTTACTGTGTCCACTACTCGTTTATTCGTACTGTGATGCTAATTACTTTTACACGTGTGCTACAAGCTGTAAGTCATCTCAAACTCAGCCGAATTCCTATGTGTCTCGAGGTGCAATTCAAACGTTTCGCGCATATAGCGACTGACAATGAGTCTCCACGGAGGAATCTAATAAATCGTAGTACAATCGACGAGGAAGTGATTCCTCGCTACATCCTTCGCTCATTCTTTTACGAGAGATCTTCCCTCGTCGATCCTACCACGATTACCACTGTACAACCTCATGTATAAGAAGATATAAAGGTAATTGCATGTTACTGACTGGCAACCCTAAATAGCAGTCTAATGGATCTAGTTTTCGATCCTTCGGTCTCAATCGCGACTTTTATAAAATCCTTTCAGATGCGAAACAACGCTAGACAATCAAATTGAAAATCAATAGTGAATCAATTTTGATTTTACATTAGAGAAACTTAGGATTCGTCTTTTTCATCTTTTGAACATAAGTTCTGCTATTTAGGGTCGCTTGAAAAATTAACTATGTTTCATAGGAAAACAGCGCCATTGTAAGATAGCGCTTACGAGATAAACGCTCGTTGATCTGTATTTAATTAAATACGGCGACATTGTTACTGAGCAATATACGGAATACTTCTCAGTACGATTGTGCTGCTCGCAGCGAGCTCGTGTGAAGCGCTGATAAAAGCCGCTGAACAAAGCATTTAGCAGTTAGTCGTAAGAAATATAGGTACTCAACGTTCTCGGTACAACAGAAGATTATACTACGGTAAAAACTGAAAGTGGTGTTTTCTTGACAGCTCGACAAACGTATCCGGATATTATGTACATTCTGCAAATGCGGTATTGTAGCAAAAACGAAATCATGGATTCGAGATCTCAACAGCAAGTAAAGCAATGACTCTGAAGACACAGGTCAATAAAGGTTTTCGACTTTACGGATATCTTTATGTGCGCACGACGATATACATCTTTCTTGAGTAAAGAATGTATTGTCGGAAATAAACTCGAAAAAGAGAAGTCATCACAATTTTCACATGCGAATCTACCGCCCTTTGGTTTTGACCGTAGTTTTGCACAAAATGCTCCATGAGACGTAGTAGCCATTTCATAGGAGCCCGTACTAACTACATTAGTTAGTATTGTTAGACGAACGGTCAGATATTGCTGGACTATCGCGGATAGAATATTACATTCGATGATATTAATATTCCCGATGCGGAAAAGACGTTAGTGCACGTTAGTGCATCCCCGCGGAGATTTCGAGTTCTTCGGAGCGGCGATAAATCATTTTACTTGAGTCTATCTTCACGTCGAAATAGGAAATGCATTGTACGGATTAGAAAACTCAAGTTGCTCAAAGATACTGAATAAATAAAGCACGCAATGCGTGGATATTAGTTTATCGAAAAATGATCGTGCGTCTACAGGTCGAATTAGCAGATTGCTGATAAGAAGAATGAAGAGGACTCGAGGGATACTCGAGGAAGAAACACGAGTGTCCTCTGTCTCGGTTTTCCATCCCCATGGGGAATTGAAACCGGATGTAATTCCGGGGAGTCCTCGCCTTTCGATGCTTTCGTCGAAATGCTGCTGCGGTCCAAACTCGCCGGAGTTATATCGGTTCTTAGTCCCTTTCGCATCTTGGCCGTTCGACGTACGTTTGCAGTTCTGCGGGATCGGAAGGAGGGGTCGGACTCGTGTGGTGAACTCGTTTGAGAAGCCGCAGCACAATGATCAGTGCAACGCAACTCTCGCTTTCACGTCGCGGCGAAAAGAGAGTTGGTTGGTGCCGTTTTTTTCGGGAAGTAGCCGTGTATACTCATCCGTATATATCGACAGAATCCGAAGCAAGCTGCACACCTTGTGCTTGCACACGTGTATAGGCACGATACATATACATACACTTAGAAATTACTTACATGACGATTCGCCTAACAATCCTAACGTGACTAAAAAAACACGATTGGTCCCTCTACACTTTAGCTTTATCTTGAGTTGCTTATTGTCAGAAGAGAGCTAGAGGGGTAATAGTGGTCTATAGGATGCTTGAGACTAAAAACAAAAAATAACACAAGGAGGAAGAAAGAAAGAAGACGACAAACGGAGAACGAAAGATAAAGGGGAGAGTGGAAGCTCTTTTCGGTAACGGCATAGGTATACGTGCAACTAGGCGTAAAACATATCTTTCTATATATTGGTCGGAGCGGGAAAAAGTCGTCGTGCCCGGCAACGAGGCATTGCGCAAAAGTGATACAGCTACTACGGGCGTATAGACTAAGGTTCGTACGACATACAAAGATGCAATCATGCGGGGGGCGGGGGGGGGGGGTGTCAATACTCATGCAGGCCGTACTCCAGAAAAAAGAAAGCTTGCAGAACAAGTCGAACGCGAGGATTTACCTGTCCTCTCGAGATAAATGACGATTTATCACGCATGTGTAACGTACTCGGTATCGGGAGAGTGGCCCTATAGAAAACAGTTCAGTTTTACAAGTTAGTACTACTTGTTGCGTGTTTTTTTCAACCTTCCTCGCTGTTTGCCATCGATTGTTAAGATCATTGCTGATATTCGACCGTTGAGAAAAACCTTCCTTAAAAGTTAAGTTACACGAACTAGTTTCGAAATCATTACGTAATAATTTGAAAAACGTGAAAGTAGATTTTTTACACGCGAATATTATACATTCAATAAATATGTCTATCGATAATTTTGTGCATTTATCGCTGGGACATTGCATACTTTGTAATATTGATACAAACCCTAAACACATCACTCTCGATAATCGAGAATATCTGTCAATTTATTTTCTACATCTTCTTCAAAAGTGACACGTATAAAACAATCATCTGATGTGTATTATAACTTTAGAGAATTTCTAATTTTTTGCTTATAAAAACACAAGCAAGCTCGTAAGAATAATTGCCACTTATATCATTTTTGTAGGTGAAAGTTTAAGCGAACGGAAAAAATATAGAACATGTCACTTTTGTAGACAAAATATCGTACAATATCGAGTAACGATACTGATTGGCAGCTTAGATTTCTATCCTGATAGCCGTAAAAGTTTGACCTGGCTTTAAAAATTTAATATTATAAAACGGTATACTTTTTATTAGAAAATAAATAATGTGAAGGGTAATCGTACCCGGCTTGCCTCGGGATATTGTTAGACAAGGTATAGATGGCACGCTGAAATGTTTGTGGCTCCAGGGCAAGTATAAGCGCTACTAGAAGTACCAGCACAGCGACAGCTATGCTCATCCAACATGCGCAGCTGGTTCTACCGGATGTCTTCGTCCTAGTCTTCGGTTCTATCGTATTGCCCGAGTAAACCGACTGTACCATATTGTGTGTTTCTGCTACTTAAAGATTATCAAATTCATTGCTATGAATTATATTCGAATATGTGAATTTCGGTAAGTTGATTGATTGATTAACTGACTGACTGACTGATTGATTGGATGATGGCTCCACCGCCATGATTAGTATGAGGAAGCCGAGAGTAATAAGATAGCCATATTTTGTCTTGAAAATCCAAATCGAGAGCGTAACAATTCTCTCAGATTGCCAGTAGATTAATTTTATCATTATTTAACTATATGCTCAATATTAAACTCTTGAGTTACAAAATATTTACGATATTTTAATCATCAAATTAGAAATTTCGAAAGACGCACTCGAGATTTAATTCCAACATCGCTGAATTTTATGAGCAATGAAAGTAATCTCATGCAATTTTTGGAAAACTAAATCATGTTGTCTAGTATTAAATGACTAGATATAATATGCGTTGAAGTTATGCCTTATGAAAATATTTTAAACGCTTGTTCCGAACTTTGTACAATCTTTGTTTTCGATCATTGTAAATCCTCTATTATTTCATCAGTGTTATTTCACTAAAATTACGCCAAAATACTTCGCGACACTTAAATCTTTCTTTTCGCTTTTCTTATCGCCGAAAGCACAACCAGCGCGTCGACATATGATAGATATGCGTCCAATCGTGGCTGATTGTGAATGAGCCTCGAATGGAAGTATGCTAGTCCCAGGAAGCCCCTAATCACAAGACTCCATTCATTCCGTAGCCAAGACCAACGGAAAAACAAAAAAGTAAGAAAAATAACGTTATCGTCATCGAATGTTTCCCAAACGAGAAGCAGAAACACTTAGTCAATTAACCATTAATCGCACATGTCACAATTCCTTGCAACACGCCCACGAAGAGAAGTATACCGCGCACTTTATGCAGACTTGTATGGCTGCATTTGACAAGCTTTATTTTTCCTTGCGGATCATTGCCTTTCTGTACGCATAACGCCATCGTGTAAGACAATTATGTTTCTTATCCAAAACATCACAGATCATGCAATTCCCAAGCGAATAATACCCATTTTGTTTCTTACGACTCCTTAAGTTTCAAGCAGCAATAGAGAGTCAAAGGTCCTTTCAACTAAATATTAACGAAAATTATGTCTCAAATTTTTGACAACGTCAATTATTCCAAATTCAAGTTCAAGAAAGATTCTCTTCAATATCTCTCTTTTTTTTAACTATATTAACGTACATCAAATAAGTTTCATTAAAATTGTTCATTAAAACTGACAGAAAATTTCGAATGCAAATTGTAAGTATCTAGTAGAGGACATTTGACTATCTCACGTTTTAATCCATCCAAATTCCAATCATCCCTGGAACAACTATATATCCATATCTATAATTCAGGTGAATTTAATAAACTTTATCGTTCCAGGGATGATTGGTCAAGTTCCATCACCCAATGTTATTCTCATTCCCCTATTCTCATCGGAACAATCGCGAACACTGAGCGTGTAATTAGCGGGATGTACGGGAAAATGCATGGGAGTTGCGTGCAAGGGTAGCGAGGGGGTTCAACACCAAAGCTCAATTGTGTAGTAATCTATATACAGATATATATGTATATATATCTTTTCTTTTCTTTTGGAACTCGCTCGTTCACATAATCCGGGAGGTAACCGATTAGCGAGGGGGGTTTCAAGAGGTATGTACATTGCTTATGCAGAAGGTTAGCTGTGAGAGTGCGGTACCTTGGTCGTCCTCCAACGGGGACAGCTCCGCACCTTCGTGCAGTGCTACATCCGACCCGCTGGAACTGCCCAACGTACGCCTCTTGCTCGGGGATCTTCTTCTAGGTTGCGGCGAACCATCGCTATCGGTGTCGCTGTGCACATCGTGCCTCGAACTACCATCGTTCTTGTTGTTGTTATTGTTGTTGTTGTTNTTACTGGCGAACGTGTCAACGCCGCCGTCGTTCCCGGAACCGGGTGACGTGTCTTGGGAATACTGCGCCTCCCACTGTTCGTTCGCCGCTGACCAAGAGGCGGTCTCCCCCTCCCCGATCTCGGCTCTCGTCAATTGCTCCTGGAGACTCCTCAGAGCGGACTCCGCGTCCCCGTAGCCGCCGCCGCCGCCGCCGCTGTTGCTGCTAGAGATCATCGTTCTCACTACTCTCTCGGTTCTCTCGATTTCCGGTATCTCCGTCGTTACGCGTTGTATAGTCGTGACCGTTCGCACGACACCGTCGGAATCCGATCTGTCAGTTCTTATCGTGGTGGTGGAGGAATCTGGAAACTTGTCGCCAATATCGAAGATTTCGCTTGGTAGCGCACTAGCGGCCTGGTTTATTTTCTGGACAACCTTCTCCTGTGTTACGGGCTGCAAAGCACCATCATCCGACAGAGACACGGTTCTCACCGTTTCTACGACATCGCTCGTCTTCAAAAACTCCTCTAGTTTCTCCGGATCGATCGACGGGCCGCTGGTCACCATCGTAGTCGTTGTTTGTCGTATTTGCTCTACCGAGAGAGGCATTTCCATTCTGCTGCTTATGGTAGTCAGATCATCCGTATCGCTCGGCTCTTTGATCAATTCCCCATCCGTGTATTCCCTAGTAACGTATTTGACGGTTCGCGTAACTGCTTGTGGACCGACGATACGGTCTTCTGAGGACTCTAACGGGATGGATTCGGGATCGTCGCTCAATTTAGGTGCGTGAGGGTCGACTTTAATAGGTATCTTGCTCTTGCTCGGCGACTGCGCCTCCTGCGTCGGTTTGGGCGGCTGCTCGATCGTTTTACGTGTTCGTGAGGCATCACTGAGCTCCAGATGGAACTCGGGTTTGGTAGACGGCTTGGTGGTGGAGTGACGCGGGGCGGGAACAGGTTGTTTTGATGGAGCAGAAGTAGCATGCCTCTCTACAGTCCCATCAATCTCAGCCGAATCATGCCCTGACCCATCCAAAAGGACATGGACAAGAACAGGAACAAGGACATAAAGCACATTGATACACACTAAGAATTTCAACTCTAGTCCAGCTTGCCAAAGTTGGACCGGAAAGATTCGGAGCGTGTCTGCTTCGCATACGTATGTGTACACGCACATTGCGCACTAATCAACGAGAGACTCGCGCCTGGTGCACGCATGCACGCACGTCTGGGGTCTAGGAGAGACGCGCCCGAAGAGATACGTCTCGCGCGTGATGCGTGTGCACGTGCACCGTGGCTCTGCCCGTGTATTTAGTTTCATTTCTTTTTTTTAGTTAGTATCAATATTGCAACCAGGATTAGTCTGTTTATCGAAAACGAAAGAGAATACACTCATTAAAAAACAGTGTCTGGTCGTGGCGCCTGAATCTTACTAAAATGTACCACTGTGGAAGCAGAGGAACACGCCGAGGGCGTTCGAGAGAATTTGCTCCTTCTATTTTAGAATATTTAGAAGAATATTTCAAATCATTTTTCTCGGGGCCAATTAATCGAAAAATAAGTAAAATCTAAACTGTCTCTTTTACTCTTTTATTTTCACTTCTTCACCAGTAGGATAATGCTACTAATTTACTGGATACGCTGTACAACTGGCTAAACTACTCAACGAGTATATGCTATATACAAATTAGTTTTTTTGACCAAACGATCGAGAGGGTATCGCAATCTTACGAACGAGAGTTACTTCTAGTTCTCGACAAAATAAAATAAGAGAGATCGGTAACTATTTAGTAAGAAACGTGCGCACAGTATTAGTTAGTGTGAAAGCGTCGGCAGGTGCTAACTATGGAAGATAAAGCTAAATATAAATGAGGGCACCAAAAAACAGAGTCTGCTACCGTTACTGATCTTCGATCGGAGAGATGATGATCCGCGTACGTGAAGTCATTTACATTTTACTCGAATTGATTTTACGTTACCTGCTTTCGTCGAGGTGTACGCCTGGTCCGCCAGGTTCTGTGCTCGTCGTGCAGCCTCTTTGGTCACGTCTGAAATGTTTACACAGAGAAAGAATTGAGTTTACATCGGGAATCGGCAAGTACGACATTGAAAGCAGTGATTCAACAAAGATTAGATGATGGATGATGTTTTTTTTTTCTCTGCATGGCATACCTCGGTTCATGCTTCGCTAGTTGTGGTACACCTGTTAATTTCAATGAGACATAATTACCGCATAATCGTAAACACGTGATCTCTATATGTTATACGCTACAAACGAAAAAAAAGAGAGACACGATTGGCGACAAAATAAGGATTCCGACGATTCGAGAAGTAGTACTAGGATAATTATCCATCGTACTATAAGAGATACATAAAAAATAGCGTAAAAACCTGGAATCATGCATTAAATGAGTGTTAACAAAATCATTGTTAAGACTAGACTGAAAATAAGTATAGCAAATAATTAAACGTAGTACACATATAGGTATATCGTTTGTCCTTCTTGGCCGAATGTCTCTTTGAATCTTCATATTATGACGTTCCTGATTTGGATTTCAACTTAAATATAATTAACAATAATTGAGCGCATCTTATTCGTGTAAAATTGATTTTGATTAACAATATACCCATTCGATATACACATGGAAACATAAAAAAATCCAAAACAGTACGCAGAAAATTATAATAAGAACAAGCGGTAGTATGAATGTCTCGGTTGTTGTCGATTGGTTCTACGGGGCGATGAATTAGTGGACTGGAAATGACTGAGAGATTAGAGTGTTAGGTTTCGTTAATGAATGACGAAGGTGCATGAATGTATATATATGTATATATATCTCTGTCTTTTTTTTTGCTCTCTGATGTCACGAGAATAACTAGTAAAACTGAAGTTACAGAGAAGCGTCAACTTAATCATTAATCATGTTACACACAGCTGGTATATGTAATATATAATATATAGATATAGATATGGATATATAACGCAAGATTATTGCAAGATACCTTCGGTTCTACTGTCAGTGAACTCGGCGAGTGAACTGGGTGGCGGTGGGGTCGTTCGCACAGACTTTGTCACGATTGTGGTGACGGAGTGCCGTGTGCGAGGCTCGGGGTGCCCTACCGTGGTTACTGTCTCTACTACTCTATGCGAATTGTCCGAATCATCCGCGGCCGTCTCTTTACCCGGACTAATCTTTTGTGGAATGCGAGATACTTTCTTAACGCTAACTGTCTCGATTAAATGCTCGACGCCACGGGACGTCTCCGGCCTACCAGTTACCTCGGATCTACGGACAACTACTTCCTGAGTACTCTCGTCTGTGTGTTTCGATCCTACTCTATCACCGACTTTTTTTGTTTCCGTCGTTTGTTTTTCGGTCACTTTGCCCGTTCTTTTTGTGACAGGCGAAGCTTTGTCCACGGCTTTCGCGTCCGTTGCTGATTTTGACAGCTTCGGAGTGACGCTCCTCCTTACGGCTTTAACGGCGCCAGCAGATTTGCTCTTCGCGTCAGTTGTCGACTTCGCGGATTTATCTCTCGCTTGAGCGAGATCGCTCTTAGCGCGAGCCTCCTCTACGGTTGCTTCCTGCTTAGTTTCTTCTAGGAACTCCTTCATGTCATCTGTTGCATCTTCTACTGCGCTCTTGGCGCTCTTCACGACGCCTGATAGAAAACTGCCTGCTTTTTGTTTTACTTTTTTAGCTTCTTTCGCGGTTTTGTCTTTAGTGGTCTCCGCTGTACTGGCGACTGCACTCGCGCCAGTTGCTGGCTTTCCTTTGACCGCTCGTGTGTCTTCCTTCGCTTCATTTACAACAGCGTCTTTCGTGCGTTTAGTTCTCTGCGTCACATCTTGACCAGTAGATTTAACTTTCTCGCTGGCCTGCGACACACTCTGGCCTATCTTACTTCCCGCCGCTTTCATACTGGAGATCGTTCTATCTTTCGCACCTTTTATGCTGGAAAGGCTCTTCTCCTTGGTGTCTTTTGCGCTCCTCACAGCTTTATCCGTAGCAGTTTTAACTTCAGCAGCGGCTTTATCCTTCGCTTGTCCGAGTTCCTTCACTTTCGCCGCTGCGGCCTCTCTAGCGAGTACTTCATCAGCAGCTGCTTCCTGTCTGGTTACTTCAAGAAAGTCCTTCACATCGTCAGAAACTTTCTTTCCTGTCTGCTTCGCCTCATGAACACCAGATACGAAATCCGAACCCTGGTCCTTCGCCTTTTTGACATCTTTCGTAAGCTTGTCTTTAGTCGCTTTGGCGTCGTCAGCAACAGTATCGGCAGTCGTCAGTAATTTCTCCTTCACTGCCTTTGTATCTTCTTTTATTTCTTTATCGAGACTTTTTCTGGCATCTCTTATATCATGTGCAATGTCCATGGTTTTGGATTCTATTTTCTCCCCGACTTTCTTTGTTTCAGTCGCTAACTTATCAACTGCAGACTTCGTAGTATCTGCTGCTTGGGCCACTGTCGCGGAAATTTTACCTTTAGCGTCCTTAGCATCAGCTGCCAATTCTTTCGTAACGTCTTTTGCACTATCGACAACAGAATCCTTCTTGTGTTCTAATTTTTTCAAACCAGCTGCAGTAGCTTCTTTAGCACGAACTTCCTCCAATTTCGCTTCATGCTTCGTCTCATCCAGAAAGTCCTTGACATCGTCTCTTGCGCTCCCGACAGCATGTTTCGCGCCTTTAACTATTCCCGACAGAAAACCGGATCCCTTCTCCTTTGCTTTCTTTGCTTCTTTAGTTGCCTTATCTTTAGCTGCCCCGGCTCCATCGCTCACGGCTTCGACTTTCGCCGTTAATTTCTCTTTCACTTTCTTCGTATCATCCTGTACTTCTTTAACAACTGCATCTTTGGTATCTTTAGCTCCTTGGGTAACAATTCGCGATGTTGAATCCAGTTTTTCACCAGCTTCTTTCACTTCTGAGATTACTTTGTCTTTTGCAGTTTTGCCTGCATCAGCAGCTTTCTGAATATCTTCCGAAACTTTTTCAGTTACTTTGTCTTTCGTATCTTTCACTGCGACAACGGTCTTATCCTTGACATCTTTTACTCCAGCAACAACTCGATCAGTTGTATCTTTTACGCCAGTAATGACAACATCCTTTTTATGGTCTAGTTCCTTCAATTCAGCCGCTGCTGCTTCTTTAGCATGAGCTTCTTCCAGTTCTGCCTCGTGTTTCGTTTCATCTAAAAATTCTTTGATATCGTCTGCTGCGCTTTCAACGGAATGCTTGGCGCCTTTAAATATTCCTGACAGAAAACCAGATCCCTTTTCTTTAGCTTTCTTCGCACTTTTGGTTACTTTATCTTTAGCAGCCTCAGTGCCATCGGCTACAGTGCTGACACCAGCTGCCAATTTTTCTTTTGTTAATTTTGCATCATCTTTCACTTCTTTAGCCGCTGCATCTTTAGCGTCCTTGGCTGCTTGTGCTATATCTGCAGTAGTTTCTCCCACCTTCTCACTGATTTTTTTCGTTTCTGCTGCTACTTTCTCACCGACTGCTTTCGTTGTGTCGGCAATCTTTTGTGCATCCTTGGATACTTCCTCGGCAACTTTATCCTTTTTATCTTTAATTGTGGAGACTGTTTTATCTTTCGCATCTTTCACGTCAGTAACAGTTTTGTCTATAACTTCTTGGACTCCGGTGACCGCAACGTCTTTTTTATCTTTCAAATCTTTGAGACCTGCGACTGTTTTCTCTTTGGCATGTTCTTGTTCTAATAAAGCTTCCTTCTTCGTCTCATCCAAAAAATCTTTAACGTCGTCAGTGGCATCATCTACGGCGTGTTTTGTACCTTTAAATATACCCGATAGAAAACCAGATCCCTTTTCTTTAGCTTTCTTAACTTCTTTAGTTGTCTTGTCTTTAGCGACATGAGCATCATCGGCCACGGCTTCGACTCCTGATGCCAATTTCTCTTTCGTCTTTTTCGTATCATCCTTTATTTCTTTAATAACTGCATCTTTGGTATCTACAATTCCTTGGGTAACAACTTGCGCTGTCGAATCCAGTTTTTCACCAGCTTCTTTCACTTCGGATGCCACTTTGTCTTTAGCAGCTTTAACCGTATCTTTGTCAATATTTTCAGAAATCTTTGTACTGACTTTATCTTTTGCCTCCTTCGCTGCGTCGACAGTTCTATCTTTCGCATCTTTGACTTCACTGACAGCTTGATCAGTTGCATCTTTCACGCCAATAACGATAGCATCCTTTTTATGCTCTAAGTTCTTCAATCCAGCCGCTGCTGCGTCCTTAGCACGAGCTTCTTCCAGTTCCGCTTCGCGCTTCGTTTCATCTAGAAATTCTTTGACGTCGTCTGTTGCGCTATCAACGGAATGCTTGGCGCTTTTAAATATGCCTGACAAAAAACCAGATCCTTTTTCCTTTGTTTTCTTTGCTCCTTTAACAGCTTTATCCTTAACACTTTCAGTACTTTCAGTCATAACTTCAACTCCAGTAGCCATTTCTTCTTTGACTGTTTTCGCATCATCTTTAACTTCTTTAATGGCTGCATCTTTTGCATGTGAAACTCCGTGCGCAATGTCCTGTGCTGTTGAATCCAATTTCTCACCAACTTTCTTCACTTCTAATGTTACTTTGTCTTTTGTAACTTTCGCTGCGGCGACAGTCTTTTCCTTGGCATCTTTTACTTCAGCGACAGTTCGACCTGCCGTGTCTTTTATGTCACTGACAACAGCATCTTTTTTATGTTTCAATTCCTTCAATCCAGCAGCTGTGGCTTCTTTTGCACGAGCTTCCTCCAATTCAGCCTCATGTTTTGTTTCATCTAGAAATTCTTTAACATCGTCTGCTGTGTCTTCTACAACGTGTTTTCCGCCTTTAAATATACCGGAAAAAAAGCCACCTGTTTTTTCCTTAGCCTTTTTCGCTTCTTTCGACGCTTTATCTTTTGCACTATCCACAGCTTCTACAGCCGCGTCAACACCTGCTGCCATTTTTTCTTTCACTAACTTCGTGTCTTCTTTTACTTCCTTAACAGCTGCATCTTTAGTGTCCTTAGCAGCTTGTGTAACACCCGCCGTAGTTTCTTCTATCTTCTCTCCGATCTTCTTCGTTTCCGCTGCTACTTTCTCACCGGCTGCTTTGGTAGTTTCAGTAACTTTCTGCGCATCTTTAGATACTTCGTCGATAATTTTATCCTTCTTATCTTTCATGTTAGAAATAGTCTTGTCCTTAGCATCTTTTACGTCAGCGATGGCTTTATCAGCGGCTTGATGTACTCCGGCTACAACTTCATCTTTTTTATCCTTTAAATCCTTAAGATCAGCAGCAATTTCTTTTTCGGCATGTTCTTTTTCTACAGAAGCTTCTCTCTTCGTTTCATCCAAAAATTTTTTGACATCGCCTGATGTATCCTCTACAGAGTGTTTAGCATCTTTAAATATTCCAGAAAAAAAGCCACCTGTTTTTTCTTTAGCTTTCTTTGCTTCTTTGGTCGCTTTATCCTTTGCAGTATCTACAGCTTCCGCGGCAGCGTCAGCACTTGCTGTAATTTTATCTTTTACTTTTTTCGCATCTTTTTTCGCTTCTTTAGCTGCTGTATCTTTAGTGTCTTTGGCAGCTTGTGCCACATCTGCTGCGGTATGTCCTATTTTTTCACCAATCTTCTTCGTTTCTGCTGCTACTTTCTCACCGGCTGCTTTTGTGGTGTCAACTGCTTTCTGCACATCTCTGGATACTTCCTCGACAACTTTATCTTTCTTGTCTTTTACTGTAGATACTGTATTATCCTTTGCATCTTTCACTTTATCTACAGCTTCTTGAACTTCACTAACGACAGTATCTTTTTTGTCTTTCAAATCTTTCAGTCCTGCAGCAGCTTTTTCTTTGACACGTTGTTCTTCCATTTCAGCTTCTTTCTTTGTCTCATCCAAGAAATCTTTAACATCATCTGTCGCATCATCTACAGCATGTTTAGCACCTTTGAAAATGCCAGAGAAGAAGCCAGTCGTTTTTTCTTTAGCTTTTTTAGCTTCTTTTGTTGCTTTTTCTTTTGCACTATCGGCAGTCTCTGCAACTGCGTCAGCACCTGCTGCCAATTTTTCTTTCACTAATTTTGTATCTTCCTTCACTTCCTGAGCTGCTGCATCTTTAGTGTCTTTGGCAGCTTGAGCAACATCTGTCGCGGTTTCTTCTATTTTTTCACCGATTTTCTTGGTTTCCGCTGCTACTTTTTCGCCGGCTGCTTTCGTGGTATCGGTAATCTTTTGCACATCTTTAGAAACTTCCTCAACAATTTTATCTTTCTTGTCCTTCAGTGCAGAGACAGTTTTATCCTTCGCGTCTTTTGCATCGGTAATGGCCTTGTCTGCAGCCTCTTGAACTCCAGTAACAATAGCGGCTTGCTTATCCTTCAAATCTTTGAGACCTGCGGCAACTTCTTCCGTAGCACGTTGCTTTTCTAATGAAGCTTCTCTTTTCGTTTCTTCCAAGAATTTTTTAACATCGTCAGTTGTGTCTTCTGCTGCGTGCTTTCCTCCTTTAAATATACCAGAAAAGAAACCACCAGTTTTTTCCTTAGCTTTTTTCGCTTCTTTTGTGGCTTTATCTTTTATTTTGTCCGCACCTTCTACAGCTGCATCAGCACCTTCTGATAATTTTTCTTTTATTTTTTTCGTATCCTCTTTTACTTCTTTAACTACTTTATCTTTAGTGTCCTTGGCAGCATGTGCTACATCAGTTGCGGTTTCATCTATCTTTTCATCGATTTTTTTCATTTCTGCTGCTACTTTTTCACCAGTTGCTTTCGTCGTATCGACTACTTTCTGAACGTCCTTTGAAACATCTCTTTCAATTTTATCCTTTTTATCTTTAGCAGCAGAAATTGCTTTATCTTTCGCATCTTTCACGTCAATAATGGTTTGGTCAGCGGCTTTTTGAACTTCGGATGTAACAACATCCTTCTTATCTTTTAGATCCTTCAATCCTGCGGCAACATTCTCTTTGGCATGTTTCTCTTCCGTTTCGGCTTCTTTCTTCGTTTCATCCAAGAATTCTTTAACATCATCTGTAGCATCTTCTATAGCGTGTTTCGCACCTTTGAAAATGCCGGAAAAAAAGCCACTTGTTTTCTCTTTAGCTTTCTTTGCTTCTTTCGTTGTTTTTTCCTTTGCACTGTCTGCAGCTTCTGTAGCAGTATCAACACCTGCTGCCAATTTTTCTTTTACTAATTTCGTATCTTCCTTTACTTCTGTAATTGCTGCATCTTTAGTATCTTTGGCAGTTTGTGCAACGTCCACCGCAGTTTCTCCTATCTTCTCTCCGACTTTTTTCATTTCCGACGTTATTTTCTCACCATCTGCTTTCGTAGCATCGGCTATTTTCTGTGCGTCTTTCGAAACTTCCTCAACAATTTGGTCCTTTTTATCTTTAGCAGCCGAAATTGCTTTATCTTTTGCCTCTTTCGCGTCAGCTGTGGCTTTTTCTGCGACCTGTTGAGTACCAGAAACGATGTCATCTTTTTTTTCTTTTAAATCTTTAAGCTCTGCAGTAATCTCTTCTTTAGCACGTTCTTTTTCTAACGAAGCTTCTCTTTTTTTCTCATTCAAAAATTCTTTAGCGTCGTCTGTCGCCTCTTCTACAGAGTGTTTTGAGCCTTTAAATATGCCAGAGAAGAAGCCTCCTGTTTTATCTCTAGCTTTCTTCGTTTCTTTCGTTACTTTATCCTTTGCACTGTCCACAGCTTCTGCAGTAGCATCAACACCTGCAGTCAATTTTTCTTTTACTAATTTTGTGTCTTCTTTTATCTCTTTAACTGTTGCATCTTTAGTATCTTTGACAGCTTGCGCAACATCTTTTGCCGTTTCTCCTATCTTTTCTCCGATTTTCTTCGTTTCTGTTACTATTTTCTCATCAGCTGCTTTCGTGAGGTCAGCAACTTTCTGCGCATCTTTGGAAACTTCCTCGACAACTTTATCCTTCTTGTCTTTTATAGTAGAAACAGTTTTATCTTTAGCAGCTTTTGCATCAGTAATGGTTTTATCAGCAGCATCTTGTATGCCAGTAACAACGGCTTCTTTTGTATCTTTTAAGTCTTTAACCTCTGCTGCAACTTTTTCTTTAGCACGCTCTTGTTCCAAAATAGCTTCTTTCTTCGTCTCTTCTACAAATTCTTTTACATCATCAGATACTTCCTCTACAGCGTGCTTTGTGCCTTTAAATATTCCCGAAAGGAAACCACTACCTTTCTCTTTAGCTTTCTTCGACTCTTTAATTATCTTGTCTTTCGTAGTCACAGCACCTTCTGCTATAGCATCACCGCCTGCTTTTAATTTCTCTTTTGCTGCTTGTACATCTTCCTTCACTTCTTTCGCAATGCTATCTTTAGCATGTGAAATATCTTGTGTAATATCATCGACAGCTCGCTTTGAATCTGTAATTACTTTGTCGCCTGTCGCTTTAGTGGCGTCAATAGTCTTCTCGGCTTGATCGACTAGTTCCTCAGTGACACGATCCTTTGCTTCTTTAGCTTCAGTAATCATACTGCCAGTCTTGTGTTTTAGATCTTTGAGTCTGGCTTCCGCTGCTTCCTTGGCGTGTGCTTGCTCTAACGTTGCTTCCTTTCTTGTTTCGTCCAGAAATTCTTTTACATCATCCGTTGTGCTGTCCACGGAATGTTTCGATCCTTTAAATATTCCCGAGAAAAAGCCACTAGCCTTTTCTTTAGCTTTCTTCGCTTCCTTACTTGCCTTGTCTTTAGTAGCTTCTGCTGAATCCGAAACAGATTCAGCTTTGGTAGCCAATTTTTCCTTTATAACTTTAGCATCTTCTTTTGCTTCCGTAACAAGTGCATCCTTAGTATCCTTTACATCACGTCCGACATCAACCACAGAAGTTTCTACTTTTCCGACCACTTCTTTGGTCTTTGTAATTACGTCATCACGAGTTGCTTTCAAATCATGTGCGGCTTTATCCATATCTTTGGCAGCCGTATCTAGAAGCTTATCTTTCGTATCTATCGCGGCAGAAGCTACCTTATCCTTGGCATCTTTCGCCTCTTCAATAGCTTTGTCTGCTGCATCCTTAGCACTATGTACTGCAGCATCCTTTCTGCGTTTCAATTCCTCCAATTCTTCAGCCGCTTCCTTTTTCGTGTCGTTTACATGCTCCTTCACATCTTCAGATACATCTTCCGCGGCGTGTTTCGCACCTTTGAATATACCAGAGAAGAAGCCTCCTGTTTTATCTTTAGCTTTCTTCGCTTCTTTCGTCACTTTATCCTTTGCACTGTCCACAGCTTCTGCAGTAGCATCAGCACCTGCAGCCAATTTTTCTTTTACTAATTTTGTATCTTCCTTGATCTCTTTAACTGTTGCATCTTTAGTATCTTTTGCAGCTTGTGCAACATCGGTCGCAGTTTCTCCCATCCTTTCTCCGATTTTCTTCGTTTCTGCTGCTACTTTCTCACCGGTTGCTTTCGTGGTGTCAGCAATTTTCAGAGCATCTGTGGAAATTTTTTCTACAACTTTATCTTTCCTATCTTTCACAGCAGAAATTGTTTTCTCTTTCGCATCTTTCGCATCAGTGACGGTTTTGTCTGTAGCTTCTTGAACTTCAGCAACGACAGCGTCCTTCTTATCCTTTACATCTTTCAATCCAGTGATAATTTTCTCTTTAGCACGCTCTTCTTCCAAAACAGCTTCCTTCTTCGTCTCATCTAAAAATTCTTTGACGTCATCGGCAGCATCTTCTACAGCATGTTTCGCGCCTTTAAATATCCCGGAAAAGAAGCCACCTGTTTTTTCCTTGGCTTTTTTCGCTTCTTTGGACGTTTTATCCTTTGCACTATCCACAGCTTCAGCAGCCGCATCAGCGCCTGCTACCAATTTTTCTTTCACTAATTTTGTATCTTCCTTTATCTCTTTAACTGTTGCATCTTTTGTATCTTTAGCAGCTTGTGCAACATCTGCTGCAGTTTCTCCTATTTTTTCTCCGACCTTCTTCGTTTCTGCTGCTACTTCTTCACTGGCTGTTTTTGTAGTGTCGGCAATTTTCTGCGCATCTTTGGAAACTTCCTCAACAATTTTATCTTTTTTGTCTTTCATTGCAGAGATTGTTTTATCCTTCGCATCTTTTGCATCGGTGATACCCTTATCTGCGGTCTCTTGAATTTTTGCAACGACAGCATCTTTTCTATCCTTCAAATCTTTAATATCAGCTGCAGCTTCTTCTTTAACACGTTCTTTCTCTAATGATGCTTCTCTTTTTGTCTGATCTAAAAATTCTTTAACATCGTCAGTTGTATCTTCTACGGAATGTTTCGCGCCTTTAAATATGCCAGAAAGAAAACCACTAGTTTTTTCTTTCGCTTTCTTTGCTTCTTTTGTTGCTTTATCCTTTGCACCTTCCGCAGTTTCTGCAGCAGCATCAGCTCCTGCTGCCAATTTGTCTTTTACTTTCTTTGTATCCTTTTTTACTTCTTTAACTGTTGTATCTTTAGTATCCTTGGCAGTTTGTGCAACATCTGCCGCAGTTTCTCCTATTTTCTCTCCAATCTTCTTTGTTTCCGTTGCTATTTTCTCACTGGCTGCTTTCGTGGTGTCTACAACCGTTTGCGCATCTTTCGAAACTTCCTCGACAATTTCATCTTTCTTGTCTTTTAGAGCTGAGATTGTTTTATCTTTTGCGTCTTTCGTTTTATCGACAGCTTTATCCACAGCTTCTTGAATTTCACTAACGACAGTGTCTTTCTTGTCTTTCAAATCTTTCAAACCCGCAGCAGCTTTATCTTTGGCACGTTCTTCCTCTAACGCAGCTTCCTTTTTAGTCTCATCCATAAATTCTTTAACATCATCAGCCGCATCTTCAACGGCGTGTTTCGCACCTTTGAAAATTCCAGAGAAGAAACCAGTTGTTTTATCCTTAGTTTTCTTTGCTTGTTTTGACGCTTTATCTTTTGTACTTTCTACAGTTTCTGCAACAGAATCAGCTCCCGCTGCTAATTTTTCTTTCATTAATTTCGTATCTTCCTTTATATCTTTAACTGCTGCATCTTTAGTATCCTTAGCAACTTGCGCCAAATCTGTCGCGGCTTCTTCTACCTTCTCACTGACCTTCTGTGTTTTCGCTACTATTTTTTCGCCAGCTGTTTTAGTTGTATCGGAAACTTTCTGAGCATCTTTCGAAATTTCCTCTACAATTTTGTCTTTCTTATCTTTTATGGCAGAAACGGTTATATCCTTGGTTTCTTTTACATCAGTAATGGCTGCATCTGTGACTTGCTGTACTCCAGTTACGACTGTGTCTTTTTTATCCTTTAAATTTTTAAGACTAGCAGCAACTTCTTCCTGAGCACGTTCTTTTTCTAAAGAAGCTTCTCTTTTGGTCTCTTTCAAAAATTCCTTGACATCATCAGATGTGTCTTCAGCAGCGTGTTTCGCACCTTTGAAGATGCCTGAAAGGAAGCCACTTGTTTTCTCCTTAGCTTTTTTAGCTTCTTTCGACGCTTTTTCCTTTGCACCATCTACAGCTTCTGCAGCTGTATCAGCGCTTGCCGCTAATTTTTCTTTCACTATTTCAACATCTTCCTTCATTTCTTTAGCTGCTGCATCTTTAGTATCCTTTACAGCTTGTACAATATCGGTCGCGGTTTCTTCTACTTTTTCACCAACTTTCTTCGTTTCTGCTGTTATTTTCTCACCGGCTGCTTTCGTGGTGTCAGCAACTTTCTGCGCATCCTTGGAAACTCCTTCAACAACTTTATCCTTTTTGTCTTTTATTGTAGAGACTGTTTTATCTTTTGCATCTTTCGCTTTATCTACAGCTTCTTGAACTTCACTAACAACAGTATCTTTTTTGTCTTTCAGATCTTTCAGTCCCGCAGCAGCTTTCTCCTTGGCACGTTCTTCTTCCATTTCAGCTTCTTTTTTCGTTTCATCCATGAATTCTTTAACGTCATCTGTCGCGTCTTCTACAGCGTGTTTCGCACCCTTGAAGATGCCAGAAAAGAAACCACTTGTTTTCTCTTTAGCTTTCTTGGCTTCTTTTGTTGCTTTTCCTTTTACACTGTCGGCGGTTTCTGCAACTGCATCAGCGCCTGCTGCCAATTTTTCTTTTACTAGCTTTGTGTCTTCCTTTATTTCTTTAACAGCTGCATCTTTAGTGTCCTTGGCTGCATGTGCTATATCTGCGGTGGTTTCTTCCACCTTTTCGCCGATTTTTTTCGTTTCTACTGCTACTTTCTCACTAGCTGCTTTCGTGGTGTCAGCAACTTTCTGCGCATCCTTGGAAACTTCTTCGACAATTTTATCCTTTTTGTCTTTTATTGCAGAGACTGTTTTATCTTTTGCATCTTTCGTTTTATCGGCGGCTTTATCTACTGCTTCTTGAACTTCACTAACGACAGTATCTTTTTTATCTTTCAGATCTTTCAGTCTCGCAGCAGCTCTCTCCTTGGTACGTTCTTCTTCCATTTCAGCTTCTTTTTTTGTTTCATCCATGAATTCTTTGACGTCATCTGTCGCGTCTTCTACAGAGTGTTTCGCGCCCTTGAAGATTCCAGAAAAGAAGCCACTTGTTTTCTCTTTAGCTTTCTTGGCTTCTTTCGTTGCCTTTCCTTTTGCACTGTCGGCAGTTTCTGCAACTACGTCAGCGCCTGCTGCTAATTTTTCTTTCACTAACTTTGTGTCTTCCTTTACTTCTTTAACTGTAGTGTCTTTAGTATCTTTGGCAGCTTGTGCAACATCTACCATAGTTTCTCCAATCTTTTCTCCGATCTTCTTCGTTTCTGCTGTTACTTTTTCACCGGCTGCTTTTGTGGTGTCAGCAACCTTCTGCGCATCTTTGGAAACTTCCTCAACAATTTTATCTTTCTTGTCTTTCATTGCAGAGATTGTTTTATCCTTCGCATCTTTTGCATCGGTGATAGCCTTGTCTGCGGTCTCTTGAATTCCTGCAACGGCAGTGTCTTTTCTATCCTTTAAATCCTTAAGATCTGCTGCAACTTCTTCTTTAACACGTTCTTTTTCTAATGATGCTTCTCTTTTTGTCTGCTCTAAAAATTCTTTAACATCGTCAGTTGTATCTTCCACGGAATGTTTTGCGCCCTTAAATATGCCAGAAAGAAAACCACTAGTCTTTTCTTTCGTTTTCTTTGCTTCTTTTGTTGCTTTATCCTTTGCACTGTCCACAGCTTCTGCAGTAGCATCAGCTCCTGCTGCCAATTTATCTTTTACCTTCTTTGTATCCTTTTTTAATTCTTTAACTGCTGCATCTTTAGTATCCTTGGCAGTTTGTGCAATATCTGCCGTGGTTTCTCCTATTTTCTCGCCTATCTTTTTCGTTTCTGCTTCTACTTTCTCACCGGCTGCTTTGGTAGTGTCAGCAACTTTCTGCGCATCTTTGGATACTTCGTCGATAATTTTATCCTTTTTATCTTTTATTGCAGAGACTGTTTTAACCTTTGTATCTTTTGCTTTATCAGCGGCTTTGTCTACAGCTTCTTTAACTTCACTAACGACAGTATCCTTTTTATCTTTTAGATCTTTCATTGCTGCAGCAGCTTTTTCCTTGGCACGTTCTTCTTCCACTTCAGCTTCTTTTTTCGTTTCATCCAAGAATTCTTTGACATCATCTGTAGCATCTTCTACACCGTGTTTCGCACCTTTGAAAATGCCGGAGAAGAAGCCACTTGTTTTCTCTTTAGCTTTCTTGGCTTCTTTCGTTGCTTTTTCTTTTGCAGTATCGGCTGTCTCTGTAACTGCATCAGCACCTGCTGCCAGTTTCTCTTTCATTATCTTTGTGTCTTCCTTTACTTCCTTTACAGCTGCATCTTTAGTATCTTTGGCTGCTTGTGTTATATCTGTAGCAGTTTTTCCCACCTCTTCACCGATTTTTTTCGTTTCTGCTGTTACTTTCTCACCAGCTGCTTTCGCAGTGTCGGCAACTTTGTGCGTCTCCTTAGATATTTCCTTGACAACTTTATCCTTTTTGTCTTTTATTGTGGAGATTGTTTTATCTTTTGTATCTTTCGCTTTATCGGCGGTTTTATCTACTGCTTCTTGAACTTCACTAACAACAGTGTCTTTCTTGTCTTTCAGATCTTTTAGACCTTCAGCAGCCTTTTCTTTTGCACGTTCTTCTTCCAACGCAGCTTCTTTCTTTGTTTCATCCATAAATTCTTTAACATCTTCTGCTGCATCTTCTACAGCGTGTTTTGCACCTTTGAATATACCAGAGAAAAAACCGCTTCCTTTCTCTTTAGTTTTCTTTGCCTCTTTGGTGACTTTATCTTTGGCAGACGCTACGGTATCCGCAGCCGATTCAGCACCAGAGGACAGCTTTTCTTTCATGGTTTTTGCATCTTCCTTTATCTCTGTAGTGACTGCTTCTTTAATTTCTTTACCTGTTTGCACGGCATCTTTCGCAGTGGATTCTATTTCCTCACCCACTTTCTTTGCATCTGTCGCAGCTTTGTCGGTAGCTGTTTTTGCATGATCCGCTATCAATTCCGCGTCTTTCGTGATTTTCTCCACGACTTTTTCCTTCTTCTCCTTTACAGCGGATATCGTTTTATCTTTGGAATCTTTAATGTCGGTAACAGTTTTATCAGTAGTGTCCTTTGCAGCAGTTACCAAAATATCTTTTTTCTGTTCCAAATCTTTCAAATCAGCGACTGCCGCTTCTTTGGCTCGTGCTTCCTCCAAGGCAGCTTCTTTCTTCGTCTCATCCAAGAATTCTTTTACCTCATCAGATGCTTCCTCCACGGCATGTTTTGCACCTTTAAATATCCCCGATAGAAAACCTGATCCTTTCTCTTTTGCCTTCTTTGCTTCTTTAGCTGCTTTGTCTTTCGCAACTTCAGCGCTGTCAACGGCATCAGGTGTTTTCTCCTCTATCTTTTTGACAACCGCGTCTTTACCATCCTTGATGGCTTTATCATCTGCTGCAGTATGTTCATAAATTTTCTTGACTTCCGTTGCCAATTTATCTTTTATTTTAGTCAAAACTTTATCCTCACGATCTGACACATCGTCCATAATAGTCGCCATATTCCGTGAATCCTCCAGGAATTTTGCAGTTACTTCTCGTAAATCATCCTGTCCCGGACCACTGTCCGGTAGTTCGACCGACGGCGTCTTCTCTTTAGACCTGCTCCTGGATCTGGAGCTCCTCGCCTGTTTAGGACTTCTAAATATACCGAAAATGCCGCCCTTATCTTTTTCAACAGCTTCATCCTCGGGAATGACAGATTTTTTAATTTCCTCATCTATAGGCGGAGTTCTTGTAACACTCTTCGATATCTCTCCTCCAACTTGCTGCAGGTTTTCTGCCATTTGTCTCGTGTCTTCTAGGAGTTTTGCTGTTGCCAATCGAACTTCCTCGTCACCACTATCAAAAGAAGTCTCCTTCGAAGAACTCTGCTCTCGGGATCTGCTTCTCTTCTTGCTCTTGAGTTTCGGGCTCTTGAACATACCGAAGAAGCCGCCGCTCTTTTCCTTGATTTCGTCACTTTCTTTCTCCGTCTCGGATGCTTTCGGTTCCGGCGTGTCGGATTTTACCTCTGCAGATTTTTCGACATCTTTTTTCTCGTCTTTTTGAGCTTTTTCTTTATCAACATTTGTTTTTCCATTTACTTCTTCGTGTATAATTTTTTCGATCTTCGTGGTAGTTTGAACAACATCATAGGATTTACCGATTTTATCTGCGGGGATATCGACATCGTAATGTGTGCTCGATACAAAAGTGCGCACTTCTTCCTTAGGAGTGACTTTTGTGCCATCGCTTTTGTACACAATCGGTAATACGCTAATGTCAGCAACCTTCCGCGTATCATCCAAGAGCTTCTCTGTCATGACTTTGACTTCCTCGTCGCCGCTATCGAAGGATGTTTCCTTCGATTTGGCAAGTTTCTTGTCCTTGGATTTTGGACTCCTGAAGATGCCGAAGAAGCCGCCCTTCTCCTTTACCTGATCTTCCTTTTCGTCATCCTTTGGAAGCTGCTCGTCTGTTGAAACAGCGATCTTTTCAGCTGTTTTACCTTTGACATCTTCAATGACTTTCACACCGATCTTCTCCATTTCACTTTCGAGTATACTAGGCACTTCGACAATTTTAGATGCTTCGGCCTCTTTTTCCTTCATTTGTAATTCCAGCAAATCCTCGCTTTCTTTCGCGATTGCTGCCAGTTTTTTCTTCTCTTTTTTCGCAATTTGCTCCGCGCTTTCTTTAGGTTTCTCGACGAGAATAACAGGTACGGCAGATCCGTCTTCGTCCTTTTTAGACTTACTTTTGAACAGACCCGAGAAGAAGCGTGTTTTGTCTTTGCCGTCATCATCGCTCTCGGCAGCTTCTTTCTTGTCTTCTTTCTCCGCTGGCTTGGCAAGACCTTCGTAAGGTGCATGCAAGCCCGCGGCGATTCGTCTAGAATCCTCGAGAAATTCCGCAGTAGCCAATCTCACATTAGGTGCGCTTATAATTTCTGGTAGTTTGCTATCAAAATGCAAGTCTATTACTTTGCTAGAAGGAAGTTCTGGCTGCTGTTCTGAGACTTTCAACTTTGATTCTTCGTCACCGCTGTCGAAGGACGTATCCTTTGAACCTTTTTTGCCTCTCTTCAATTTGGAGCCTTTGAAAATTCCCGAAAATATTCCGCCGCTCTTCGTTTTCTTCGTCTCTTCATCCGATTTTTCTTCCGTGCTGTCTGCCGGATGTTGCACATTGTAAACATCTTCATAAGCCGATGTTTTCTTCGTATCTTTATCCTTCTCCTTCTCCTTATCTTTATCTTTGTCTGCAGGAGGAGCTTTCGTCTCTGGCTTCTTCTGATCAATTCGAACTACAGTTTCGACCTTTGTCGTTTTTTGTGTAACATCCGCGGCCGTGGGAACTCCGCTCTGAGTCAACTTTTCGTCGACTTCCTTACCTTCTTTAGACAATTTCTCCTTCTCACTAACAACGTCTTTTTTGTCGGGGGAAACGATTACCGTTTCTTTCGTCGTCACGGTCTTAGTCGGCGTCTGTTTTATTACCGTAGTCTTAGTAATTACTGTCTGACCTACTTTCGGATCGCCACTAACGGAAACTACTGTTTTCGAAGTGCTAACTTTGGGTTCCGGCGTCCCAGCGCGATGCTGTTTAATCATCGGCGGCTCGATACTAGGGATTTGCTCTGATTTGGGAACAAAACCTTTCGGCTCGGCAGCCGTTTGATCTAAGTGAATTACAGTTTGACCTATCGCACCCCGCGCCTCTTTATTGTCCCGCGCATCATCATCATAAACCACCGACCACCCTTCCTTCGCTAACTTCCCCTTCTCTTTCTCTGCGTCTGCTATTACACCTGTTAATTAAGTATAATACATTTTAGGCATCTGTATACGTGATAGAAAGATAAAGGAACACAATTTTATTGTCAATTTCGTCATCATTAGTGTAAGCTGGCTCGCTCTTTGATTGCTCTTTTTGATTGAACTGCGGTTAGACTGTAGTAGTGTGGTTTTTGTGCGTGGAGTGTATGTGCTGTGGAGCAGCCATCTTCTCACTACGTCGTTATATACGCAAGACAAGTGCGATTCAAAAGAAGGAGAAGTAACATCAATTGCTACCAACAATTAATACATGGTGCAACGATACATACGTATACTTTGATACTATTACAATAAATTGCACTGAAACGTTCTCAGTAGCTTGCAACTTCGGAATGTTCTCTGTGAGAGTATTTCGATTAGTACAACATCAACTATGAAATGAAAGCTAAAGATATCAAAATGAAACTGTTAGAGAATATAAATAACAGTATTCAGCTTCACAAAGAACTCTTGATTACTGTTTTAAGTAAGGAACAACAGTCAATTGCTATTAGTGATAACTTCAGCAATTTTTAATCTAATCTAATCAGCTATAGGCAAACGGGAACGATATTTTGATATGGCCTACGCAACAACGTTTAGTGATCTTTTCTAATGACAGCTGCTCCGTGCGCGCACACAATTGGGCCACACATATTGGCCATTCATGCAACGCCAAATAATTGCAGCGAAACCTTGCTGAAACAAATTAATCTAAAAAAGTGTTCGCGGAGTATTAAGGATATTAGTGGGGATGATTAAATGAGGTATAAAAATTGTTTAAATATATGTATAAGTAATAGCTGCTTGAGATAGGCCGAGATAAAATAATCCGTTACATATTAAAGTAAAAGCAAGCTGGTAAAATTCCAAAGAGATCGGCTTCCAGAACCTGTGAGTGAACGGCGTAGAGACAAATTGTTTAGTGCTCACGTACGTTATTTGCGCTCTGCAAGAACACAACGTACACTGTTCTTTATTAAGCTAAGACAAATTTTATTGCATTGACGTGAATCGTGTCCAGAATCATTATGTCATAATAATAACAACAATATTTCTTATTCGTGTATGAGAGTATTTATTCGACCGCAACGTTTCGCTGAAATAAGATCGTGCACATTGTTGATTGGATACTTACGTAAAAATTAAAGCTTGCTTCGTAAACGACGATAATAAGTCACAAGTGAAAATTCAATGTACAAAATAGATTAGCATTGAAATATATCTACTTAAAAACTACATATATTCTTGGCATATATATAGTTTCTATACACCAATATAATTAAAGAAGTAATTACGTGTGCATTTGTTACACAACTACATAACGGTGATACGTATCATTTTATAAATGAAGAAAAAAAAAACAATCGTCTATATAAGAATATATAATATATATAATAATATATAAGAAGATTCACCGAAAGATAGTATTATTAAGAGAGAAGATAATAAAAAGACAAACGCGCAAACAAATGTATAAAGCTATTTGAGAAATACAATTGTACATTACGTGCATTGCTTGAAAGTCCTTTAAGCGAGTACATTTCATAACTATGAACACGATATCACTAAAGGAATGTGTGAATCTCCGATTTAGCGAGATCTATAGCAAGACCGGCGAAACGCACGTTCGTCGACAGATGGTTAATATGAGTAAGTCGATTCCCGTAGGATCAAGCGTGCGCCCGCAGCATTAATCCAATCATGCTGCTGAATTTTAAGTATATGTATGTAAGAATGCGTAGTCCCGCATTTGGCGACGTAGCTCCGCTAAAACTCGATTAACGGCTGCCGGTTCTTTGCCAGTAGTAGTGGTAGTAGTAGTAGTAGTAGTAGTAAGCACGGCCCCTCAACCCACCATTCATTCCAATCGCTTTCAAGCTCACTTACCAGAGACTATCTTGTTGGCGTCGGCGATCGCTTTTTGGCGCTTTTTCTCCGGATCGTCCAGTTCGTCACGCGACTTTTTGCTCATCGTGTCGGTTGTGTGGCATTTGTGCTCAAGGTAATCAGCCATCATGTCGCCGAGCTCTTTCTCGTCGCTCGCGTATTTGTCTTTGATGGGGGTCGAGGTTCCGTTGAATACAGTGCCGTTTGTGATTGTGACGTGCTCTTTGACTGTGAAGTGCAGAAAATGCGTAAAAAAGAGACACAGAGGTAACACGAGCTGATGTGAGACGTTGCATGACGAATGTAACGGATATAAGTGGCCGCAGAGCGGATATAAGATTGCCCGGCAAAGCGTTGACTAACACGTTTTTCTAGGTAAGCACGAGTAAAAGTGTTCGTTTCTGTGTATTTGACACAACTAGTAACACGCGTTGTGGCGTGGCGTGCATCATTCATTCAAATATTGTGAGCCGTGACGTCACATTTTTCATTGCAGTATGTTTTTTGTAATAGAATGGAAAAAATGTATAATATTGAATTATTTCTGACAAATTGTATATGTAATTGTTAAAACGCAATGCAAGAGCGAGTAATAATAAAATTAAGTTTATATTATTATTGCTGTTATACTTACGTTTATCGCGTGTGATACTGAGATCCTCGATTGATTCAGAGTCCTGGAACAAAGAGAGAATTGCGTTTTATCTTAGCAATTATAAGAATCCCACGCTCATGAAGAAGTAGTTATTTAAGTAAATTACTATTATGTACAAGTCTTTTGACTATAGCGTACATAAAAGAGGTATTACGAGATATAAAGTGGACGGATCGTATCTTCTTCAATTATGCTCAATAATAGCATTCGCTAGATAACAAGAATAAGGTCAAGCGATAAAATAGCATCTTCTGTTTTGTCACATGTTCGTTTGAGTTACATTACAATTATGCATGTAAATTCTTCCTAATTTGCATGAGATGCGCACCTTCATTCTATCAGGCTCTTCGTAATCAGGGTCCATCTTAGGATCCATAGTTGCATCACGGCGAAGTGACGTGTTTCTCGACGGCCCCAATTCCTCCTTCAGTGAATCAAATCCTGGCTGATCTAATCTCACTCTCGCCACAGCTTTTTCAACGTCGTCAGTCACTAACTCGACATTGAAGATACATTTGTTCACTATATCCTCTCGTCCGATCTTATTAAGAGCTTTTTCTAACGTGTTTCCTACAAATAAAGAACGACACGTGACATTTCAATATTAATATGAATTTTATATAAAAGTGCACAATTCAATTTATTATAAACATTTATTGTATGTTTAATATTTAAAAAAACTTCTCTGTATGTATTTTAAATATCACACATGTCAATAGGTTTTAAAAGCAAGAATATATTATCGATATTCACATAGTCAAAATTTATATTTAACAATATTTTCATTTACTTTCTTTTAATTTTGCACAGACCTGAATGTATCGCACATTGTGGACGTACGCAAGGATATCTCCGAAATATTAACAGGAGTTCGCTCGTGTAATGATTCTGATTTTCATACTCCTGATATAAAGTTATAAACATCGTCTTCTTTTTCTATTTTTTTTTCGTTAAAATTAATTAAAATCTAAGAAAATAGCGGTATTGAAAAATGTATTACTTTATCGTAAGAATGTCGGAATATTAAATAATCTTGATAATATAGATTCAGAGATACAAATAATTCGATGATTTATAAAACCAGTATAAATAAAGAAGGACACTTGGATTTTAATCACTTTCACTGCGCGACTGCCGATCACGTACTGCGGAATCACGACCGCTTGTTATTTTTGCCGATTGCAGAAACATCGCGAGTTATGTGCGAGTCAATGCCATTAGCGGGAAAGGAGAGGGAACGAAGCGTGTAGACTTATGTCAGGCATAATAATGCACAATGAGATCATCACATCTCTACGTTGCTAGGAGAGATTCCTCACGCTTGACTCAACTATAGCGCGTATCTAATTAATTGACCTTGCTAGGAAACAGGTTTTTTTTAAAGATTACCAAGGCAACTACCGCATCTCTCATTCATCGAAAATTAACGCTACGCTAGTTCGGTGATGTAAAGATAAATAATTACGTAATGCTTGTGGACTCACCTGTGGCTTTATTTCCACTGTTTTGCCAGATCTTGAACATAGCAGCGGCCTGTTGGGCAGGTTCGTCGGGATATTCTTGTTTTATTAGGGCCACGTCGTTGGGTGGGATATTCAACTCTTCCGCTAGTGGTTCCCAATCTTTATCCAACAGATTAGCGATATCTGTTAAACGGATAGTCGCTCTGTGTATGGCATCTGGTCTACCTGAAAATAATATTTGTTTTTCATAAAATAGAAAACTTTGATAACAATTATCGTAGTAGATAACAATTAGTAATTAATTTTCTTTTCATTATGTCATATATATCGTTCACGTACTTATGCCACCGTCGCGTAGGAAACTGTAGTTCTTCGACAATTCCAATAAATCGAGCTCGGAGACCGCAGTGTCTGGGGAAATCTTTTCCGGTAGCAAAATATTTAGTGTGCAGATGGGTGTTTGCGGCGGCTCACCCCTCGGGACCTTAGGCTCGCTCATAAACATGATTCGACCCATCATATCCGCGGCATCTGGATCTTTTATTCTCGCTGTGAACGGGATCCTATTTTCCTTGAAAGCTCTGAACGGTAATTGTAACTGTTCACCGGTCTTTAATACGGGTACAAGATTTCCCGAAAATTCCATGTATTGCGTTTTTCCTTCAAGAACCTGCAGCATCAAGTAAGATTTAATGAACGTTTTATGACGGCAATTTATCTTATTTTTATTGCCGACAATTACCTCGACGTCTCTACTTTTTGCGACTTCTGTAAAATGTTCCTGATGCTCTAAAGTTTTGTCCTCTTTGTCGTCCGTCATACAGAACACGCGTAGTCTCGCTTCCAATGGATCCACCCGTTTCGCAAACACTACGAACCTATCATAAAGTAAACATTAAAGTTGCTTCCTGTATAATTTGCACCTGTATAATTTGTCATTGAAAATCCATGTGTCACGCTACATTAGTCGAAACGTACTTAGCCATGAAGGGCACATGTGTAGCGTGCGTGTAGAGTTCTGTGGCCATTCTCGTGGCCTCGGAAATATTAGGGCAATCCATCAACCAAAAGCGGGCGGAAACTGTGGTGGTGAAGGAAACGCAATCTTTCACAAAAGTCAATGGTGTCGAGCCTGTGACATCCTCCCAGACTGCCCGAGTCTGACCCCCTGAACGACATACATGCCAAGTCCAATAACATTATTAAAATATGTCCGTGTTGCAATTGCGCAGGTGACAAAAGTGAAATATGTGTGGTATATTTTCGCACGACCGAGATTAAATACAGACAATTAGCAATTTGGATACGAATCAGTGCCTGTGAGTAAAAATAATACTGGATGTATTAATAATTGATAATTATCGATCTGAGAACATTTTGCATTTAAAAACGGTCGCTGTAAGTGCGTTGTTGTCAGGTGCGTTTAATTAATGTGTAAGTGTAATATATAAGAGTAGGTACGTGGCCGACCGAATGATAATGCTTGCAAAATCAAGAGGAAGCGCTATATACGAAATGTAAAAAGCAATTGGTGTATGGATTTAAAATAATAATTGTGATAAATAGAAAAGATGATATTACAAGATATTAATCAATATATGTTTGTCATTTTATGGAAAAAGTGATTAAGATAATAACATTAAATTAAAAGAAAGATAAAAAGATGGAAACAATTATATGTGTATCTTTTTTCAGGGTATGACTTTAAAGAATTTATTGTTAGAAATACTGTAATACTTGAAATATATTCTTAATTTGCGATTAAAATAAATTTAAATGTGTAGTATTCGGTGTAATATTGTATGTAACATTGTTATAATGACAAATTCTTTTAGATTATATGACTAGGTATTATAGAAGTCATTATGTAATCCATGTACATGATACATACATCTAACATGTATGTATATGTATATTATGAATACATTTCATATAAATCACAAATTACTAATATTAAAGCGATTACCAGACAAACGAATGTGCTGAAACATAAACTTTGAAGTTATACTCTTAACAAGGGGCTAGGTATAGTAAAATGTTATCTACTTTAATTAATAATCCATACCTAAATGACTCAATCCTAACAATATGCAAGCATTAACAATGAATCACAACAAGATATGTATACAATAATGATACTCAACGAAATGTTTCTATGAAACATGCAGCTACCATCTCCCTTTTAAATCTCTATCCGAAGGTCCTCGGGACACGTCTCGATAATACAATAGACAAAAAAAAAAATCGTTTATGACGAAACATATGACATATCTCCGAACATTCACATACATAAATTATTTTCATTTGAGTGAAAATTTCACACTGGAACATCTTTACACGCTGGTGCAAGTCACGAATCGTACAGACTGTTTATCATACTAAACATAAACGAGTTGCAAAAGTGCTGCTACCATTTAAGCAATCTTCTCGTGCAACAAACGATACTTGATTTACAGTCCCGAGCGACCTGAGAACAGACGAGATAGCCTACCGACTGTGTTCATGCCTGCTAAACTACAGTAAACCGATACCCGAATACGCAATAATGTAAGTTCGGCAAGAGCATATATGCCAAAAATATATGCGGCGTATATTATTAGTTCCAGCCGTTTATCGGTAAGAGATTCTCCAGTAAGACGGTACGCTGCTCTACAATGTTACGTGCAAGCATATATTACCAGTTATGCTGCACAGAAGTCTCAAAGTTGGCGCGTCTCCGGAATACTGATTGATCATGCCTCTATTGGCTGCCTGTGGTACTGGAATAGTTAAAGTTATCGGCTTGTGAAACTTTCTTCGTCTCGGCTCGACAGTAACGATCGGCGACACTGCTACTCTGTTTCCAAGTAACTTGGCCACGAGATCCGCCGGTATTGGATGTGCCTGTATATAATCATTTTATTAAACACAAAAAATAACTAGAAATACATATCTCTGAATAATATTAGGTATAAAAATTATTTATTTACTTCTTATACCAAAGGTTTTCAATTTGTTAATTTATAAAATCATAGTCGATTAAAAATTTTAAGAGATTTAAATGATCGATTCCATCATGGGTACTTAATCGTATTTAAATGTGAAAGATGCGGATGAATTAATCAATTTAAATATAACATATTTAATTGATGAAGAGAAACGAAGAAATACCTGCAGACCGACTCTGATTTTCTTAGTAAGGGCCGCTTGCGGGAAGACAGCTTGTACTTGTGGTACAGCGGATGACGACACGGTGCCGCCTTCGGGACCAACAGCGTGGACCTCTTGTCGGATGCGAGATACCACCGCGAAATAATGTGGAAAATCTACGGTGAGTATCCTCACGATACGAGACGTCTGGAGATCTTCTAGCTGGCTTAATTCTGAAAAGATATGTCAGCTTGTAGTGTCTGCCATATCATTCGAGAATTGCGAAAAGGAAATTGCCTGAATCATACCTTCTCCCTCAAAGCTCTCATTTAGCACATCTTGGACAGCCTCCTCGCTGGCTTCCAAGGTGTGTTCGCGCCAAGTCTCTCCGTTGTCCGATCGTAGAATCACTATTTCCCGTTCCTTTCCGCGCAGCGACGCGAAATGTGGCACCTCTATGATAACGGGGCTACAAACATAAATTTTCTTAATAAATTTGAGGGGAGAATCTGTTGCCAATTGTGTAATAAAATGTATTATTGCTAAAAGTGAGTCTTTAATTTATTTCATTCTTATCGTTGGTCGGAAAATGCGCAATAAGAGTGTAATATCGTAGATGATCGAAATGGAAAAGTAAAATCATGAAAGATGTCTGAAGAACGTACCCTAGGAATTTTGCGCCTACAGGACCCAATTCGAGGATGCGGCTGGCCAACGCTTCTCCCTCCATCAAGGGCGGCGGGTTGGTCAATTTGTCTCTCCTCAGATATCTGCATGTGACGCGCATAGGCATCGCGGCTTTACGCGGTGGAACGATTACGCGGACGCCGCTGTGCCTGCACCCGCGCATCGCACCGCCTCTCGCGTCCACCAAGAAGGAAACCAGGAAGCTGAGGAAATTTTAAGAGAGCGTTACATTCGGGTTTAAGACACGTCGGATGAAATTGTCCAGGATATTACAAAAAATTGTAATAAAAAAATTGCATTATATATATGGAGGTTGCTTACAAGAGATGCACAGTCAAGGTCTATTTTATATACCCAAAATACGTAAGTTCTCGATATTACTTTCGTCAAACGTGATATCACTTGATTCGTCGAACCATTAAACAGTTTATAGAAATTTACGTTAATTCCCGTAAGAAAATAGAATGAATTTATCACATAACATTCATATTCTGAAAAATCCCATAGTAGACAATATTTTTAAAAATATGATTTTTAATTATTAGTTTAATTATTTAATTTGTAACCAAAAGTTCACGAAATCGCAATAAAAGTATGATAGAAAATTAAAAATTGAACTTATTTACGTGATATGATTCTAACATTAATGTAGTCACAATACATAGTAGAATTTATTAAATCAACGTGAATTAACTGTTACGAAAAGTGCACAAAGCTAAAAAGCATAATTCTTGAGAAATTGTACTATAAGCGTGATATCTATGAATCGATTATGACAATCTTATGAGATTATTATTTGGATTAAAATTTAGAGACAATGCGCTTCGAGCGCGTTAACTTAGTGATATTATCAGATGTAATACGTCTTTCCTACGGTGACAGTGAGATAATTTGTATTACGTTCTACCGAAACTTAATTGTTGTGCGTAAATGTAATTACTTTGGTTCAATGTAATGTGGATAAGATTATACAATAATGGATAAGATTATACAACAATGAGGTGTAACGGCAAAATAAGAGATAAATAAAACAGCTATCTATACAGGTCGAATCTGCGTGGACATTTCTACGAGATGATAACGGACTGCACGAGGTGTTTATGTTGTACATATTTTACATGGATGTGTATATATCTGGCAAAAGAAGATATAAAGAAATAAGACGACTATATATGTAGATCAAATTTATGGATATTCCTACGTGAGACATCTGTCGGATGGACGTGATACAGCCGCAAGCGCCAAACTACCGACATTGAAGGCAACGAAAGTGTCATCTAACTCGATTCAAACAAATCGAAGACTGGAAAAGATAAACGATAAAAATACCGAAAACGAAATTTGTAAGAATCTTGTCAAACATATTTTTCCAAAATTCTAACACTTTCATCGACACAGCACAGCATATATTTTATTAAATCACTTATTATTTATTGGAGATAGTTTTATATATGGCACGAAAGTCTTATTTACTGCCTATTTGTATGATTAAATGAATTTTATTTGACAAAAAAAAAATCTTGTTTTAAATTACAGCATTATTACACAAACAGTATAGACGGATAAATCAATTACAGATAGACCAATATTTCGCGAATTGTTAAATTATTTCAATAAACTTTTGATTGATACATTGTACAAATCTTTAATATAATTCCTATCAATAATACTGTGCAATAACAAATATTACGTAATAATCGCATAAGCATTAACAATTGTAATTAAGTAGAATTTTTTTATACATTCCAAGTTCATCAAATTATAAAACAGCATTATCATTTGGCACAACAAAACAAAAATTGGAACATTTAGCACTTTCATTCACGTTTACCAGTCTTCAATTGGTTCCATTCAGTCGCTCTCAACTACCGCATATTAATGCTGGCACTGAGAAACCCACTGATTCACTTGTGAAATATTCACAGAAGAATTGTGCAATGAACATCGTGCAGCGAACGTCCTCTCAGCAAGGATGTTTTCCGCGATATTGACATTCGACGTTGATTAATGCGGCGGCTCGAGTGCGCAGTAATTAAAGAGTAACCGCAGTCGGTCTCATCTTTGATCGTTAAACGAGCTGCGTTCGCTGAGCGACATACGACGTTTCTAAGAATAATAAGAGTCAGCGGCTACAAGGAGTTGTGCGGCAACAGATATAGGCTGTGTGTAACAACGTAAAAAAGAATAATCAAAAGAAAATCGAGGGGTGAATGTGATGTATATACACGGCAAATTGCAGAAGCTAAGATTGATGAGAAGATCACTTACTTTCTCCACTGTGGAATTCTGCGAGTAGCGCAAATAAAATAACAGAGAGGATCGGGAACAAAATAAAAACGCGTTAGTATTCATTCGTTCATAAATATGATGATGAGAGATGACATAATAGATGATATATCCCTAATATCACATTAATAGCACATTTTTTTTCATATATAACATAGAATTTTCTTTCGTTAAATCAAATGTACAATTAATACGACACATGATAATTTTTTACATGTTAGATTTTTTCTTTCTCGGTTTCTTTTTTTTTTGGTTTTGCTTTCGTAAAATGTGCTCCTGTTCGTGATGAAGATGATAATAATGATAATGATGATGATGATGATGATTGTCGCTGATCACTTCGTAAAGTGCACTCATCACACGCAAGCCACTTTTCTATTGTACACGTCTACGAAACAGAAGTAACAATAATAATTATGTATTATAGTAGAGAGAAAAAGAGACGCAACACTCACACTCTGCGAAAAGAAGATATACCTCGCGGAGAAGGAACTTAAAATAATGACACTCCGAAATCTGTTTAATTTCCAGTTGGTAATTCGCGATTAGTAATCTATTAACAATCCACACGAGAATTTGAGTCAGCTTGAATCTTTTTCAACTGACAATAAGAAATGTATCACTTCGACATTATTATTGAATTAATTAGTGCGAAACAGATTTCGTCGCGTGCAAACCGCGCCAAGTAATTCAACTTAAATTAATTATATGAGAGAAAAACATCCAGCTATTGCAACGTTGAAACTTCCTACTTTCTACTATTTAACAATTTGTTGGAAGAACGATTCTTTTTCTTATAAATATTACAGCACGCTTAATTAACACTCTCTCGTCCTTCTTCGGACAGATTGCAATAACTACGTTATTATTTCTAAATGATAAAAAAATTCCTTTTTTCAAAAATAACATATTTATCGTCGATAATAAAGTTTTATGTATTATTTATATGCAAAATTTATGAAGCAAGAAGACTTGCTTGTCAGATTCGGCAGGAAAAGGAAAGATAATGTAAAGGATATATGGTGTACCTGTCCCTCCACATTCCTTGTCCCTTCGGTGCGGTACTGAGAGCTGCCAGCGAAGTGCATAGGGACTCTAGAGACTCGCTATTCTCAGAACAAAACCGATTTTGATTATTCAAATGAATAATCTCGCTTATCATGCTCATGCTGTCTCGCTCGTATAAGTAGCACCCTTTTCTGTTGCCATTGCATTCATTTTAAGTCATTAAAGAAGTGCTCTCTGTGCTTTTCTTTTAAACGCACAGTGTCACGTGCAAGAATGACTCGATCAAGGACATTGTACCATTGTTAAACAGAGAGGCGGAACAACGATCAAGATTTACTACGTGAGAGAATTTCCCATCGTCGCGGACATTCTTTTCATTCTGTTCAAACCAGTCGGGCAGTTAGTACGAATCGCCAGTGATAAACGAAATTACATTGGTTTACAGTGGTAAAGAATCGTTCATCCAAATGTAATATGAAAAACAGCATGCTAAACACTAAGTAATCGAACTCCGCTACGAACAAGCAGGCTGTAACGAGAACAACAAGCGTTCTTGTCGAGCTGGCTGTATGATTGTAAACTACCGCAAGTCCTGTCGCGAACATTAGATAAAACAAATTGTAGCAAAATTCATTAGGAGCAACATACTACCGCGAAAATCCATGTTTCGATACTACGTTTGCTACATGTTACAATCTTACATGATTGTTCTATATCTCACGGTAACCAGTCCAACTTAAATATTTTAAAAAATGAGCGAACAAGTATTTTGTGAGCATCGAGATATCGAGTTAGAATTTTTTCATATACGTGCCACACCCCAGTATCCTTTTCATAATCGGATTTATTTATACCGAGAGTCTTTTTTTAGACCAATTCTACGTTAATTTATACCACGTGCTCCGCAAATCTAATGCAGACTTGAATGATCATGTTGCACGCGACTTGAGTGAAATGTCATCCATTATGACATATAGATATTAGGTACAAACAAGCTATCAACGATCGTGCGCTAATAACGATGATGTAAATCTCTATCATCTTTAACTCCCAGATGGGAATGAACGTGAAATCATTTATGTTGCAAGACGTGAGTACAATCATGTGTATATTTTCATCCACGTCAAGTGAACATTTTTTTTCTTATTTAATACTTCATTTATGTTATTTTACAAATATGATTGTTCTATAATGTCTTATCGCGATTTTATCAGCATTGATAAATAATTTCAATTAAGGAAATAAAATAATAAAAGTGAATCATCGATTATCGTATTGCTTGTAACTATACGAGATTCGTTCTACTACCAATCAGAAATTAAGATAATAAAATTAACGTAATAGATTAATGTAATTTACTAGATGGCCAATCCATCTGTAGGGTTAATCACAGCAGGAAACTTTCACCAACACACAATTGTATCATACTATAATACACATCATTATTGTTTCGTAGTTAATCCAATACATCGTTAATCGTGATACGTACACCGGAGTGCAAGGCCGCATAATATAATATTACGGATTGTATTTCTTGTATTATTGGATAATGATATTTATCCCATTTAAAATCCACAAGATTTACAATAGAGAAAGATTGCTGCGTGTAAAACTGAGTGAAATTTTGACACCGAATCAAGGAAAAAAATATTTTTTCATTCATATATCACATCATTTATCACGATTTAAAATCGCAGAAGATAATTATTATTTGCTCGATAAGAATAATAAACCCTGATCTTAAAAATTTCTAAAATCAGATAAGAAAACGCAATGTTATCAAGTTTTGTTTACAATTGAGATTAATAAGTTTCTGCAAAGTAATAATCTTTCAAAGCTTTACACACATATATATATATATATACAGATTAATAGAATTTTTAATTTTTTTACATATATGCAAGACACTTTTCTCACTGTCGAATAAATTCAAAGTAGATGTTAACTCAATAACATGCGTCTAATTTTGAGAGAGAGAGCATGTCGTAATTGTTACAATTTCAATATTATATACGATCATCACGTCACACCATGCAATTATAATTTGATCTGGCTAATTAATTCTTTTTATATCTTAATTATCAATAGAAGAAGATAATATTTGTTTTTAGATTAAATCAGAAAAAATTATTACAATTATAAATACTTAAAAATCCCATATGTATATGCAACATTATTATGATTTAATCAAGTATCGAAAATTATAAAAATTTAATAACATTTGCAGTAAAACTTGTTGCACCACTCTCGAATATAGTGCAAAAATCTTTTTAAACTTATACTGCAGCATTTAAATAAAATTTTGAAATAGATCGCATTACCATCAATAATAAAATTTCTTCATTTTTAATGTCCTTTTTTTAATTAATAATAAAATTGAAGTGAAGATAGAAAAAAGTAGATAGAAAATAATACGTACCCAACATGCACAGGATGCCTATTGATGTCTACATTGTCTGGCTTAAGATTGGCCGCGTTTGTACGTTGATAATGTTCTTTCGTAATCATCTCCGTTATGGTTGGCGCTAGAAAACATATCGCCATACACATTAAATTTATTTTCCGAGGATGATCTAATATGATTAATGTGTCGCGATATGCAGAGTAATCGAACGTTCGACTCTGCGATACGTCGCGGAATATTAAGTGCTACAGAATACATACAACAAGCTATCTCGCGTTCCTCGTGTAATCTACCAAAATAGCAAAATTATCGAATTACCAAAATTATATAAACCGATTAGATAGATTCCACACGCATACAGGATCACTTAGAAATAATATCACGACAAAACATGATTGTGAAATAAATTCCGAGATTTTTTTTAGCAGAATCACCGATAATTAACGCAGAAGACTCAAAGGCACAGGTAAAGTCTTGACGATATTAGTCTGACTAATCACCTGACGACGTGCGAAGTGAACACGCAGCCGATATATTTACTTACCTCTGGAATGTCGATTATCTCTCTCGTCGTCGGTCACGTTTACGCGCATCGAGTCATCCCCCATGGACTTCATATCGTCAACAGTCATGTATCGGTATTGCTGTTGGTCGCTGAGCATTGGATCTTCACCTGCGATAAATATTAGGGTTAATAAGGTAGAACAGAAAGGACGCGGATAGATTCGCAAGAGCGAACGGTAGAGCCTGAGAAGACGGATAAGACTCTCATATTCTGGAATATCGCCGAGTTTGAACGAGCTGTATGATAATGTGAAAATATTCGCAAATATTTTCTCTACAAGAGTATGCGTACGCAAGTGAGAATGTGAGTTATGTGAGCCTGCAAATAAGAAAGAAACCATTGCCAAGTACATCGTTGCAATCAAGCTGAAGAAGCGCGATTTGTTTGTATTTTGGTGTTTCTGTAGGATGGCACGTGGCTTGTCCAATGATTTAGAGTTTATGCTTAAATAAATCAAAAAACTGTGTACGATCGCCGCTGGAAGGAATTGGCTCTTGTAATTCTTATGCGGAATAGAAACGCTATCGCGCCGGATTAAATCGTACATCGGGCGGTATATATGTTCTAAATTATTTCAATAGTCCTCGAGTGTTTCAAATCGCAGACACCACTCGTTGAATCGAATGGAAAACAGAACCACTATGCAATCGTAACTGTTACTTTTAATCTTGCAGATTCTGATTCGTGTACAATGTTGTTTTCCTTTCAATCCCATCAATCTTCAATCGTACGATAAAAATTATTGCTGTGTAAGATGACAATTTTCTCCTTGAACAAGGTATTCATAATTACAAGTCTATCATTTATGTACACTTTGTTATGATCTAATACAAAAAGAAGTAATTAAGCTACACATTTTAATGAATCCCTTAATAATGCGACCAGAACAGCACAATAGGACTAATTATAGAAAACAATTACCGTATATTCGCACGTAATTAAACTAACCAGACAATGCGTGAACGTAAAAGCGTCTATTAAAATTATGTTTTACTCCCTGGATAAAATCACATTAAATGAATTTTTCCAGTTTCATCTCTGGGATCAAAACATCTTCCATATTGTTTATTTAATTTTTAATTATATATTTAATATTATATATCAAAAAAAAGGTTCTTTTGATAACATGTAGGAAGCTTACAGGCTTCGGCGAATTTTACTCGAGAAATCGGGGAGGTTTACAGACATCGCGATAGCACGTACTAACAGTAGGGTTGTCGCGAAATCACGTCATACCTTCTGTCAATTGGGGTCACGGTTGGATACATCTCACACCCAAGAGGCACGCATAAACGAGCGTAATTTGATGGGACGCCGACTGGGACGTGTACGAACCGTATCACATTTTTCATACGACTGAAAGAGCCGCACGCTTTACGATCCCGCGTTATCAGATATTCCAAGAATGTAGGCCATGATTATCTAATGAACGGTCAGCCTACAAATTCGCCTCCCACGACGTCTCTCTCTCTCTCTGCCCTACCGTACTGTTACCGTAATTATAAATTAACTTTACGCGGCTTAGTGCCGATTGAGACTGTTTCGAGTCAAGTTAAAAGTAATTCTCAGCAAATTAACGTTCAATAATCATTTTTTCTCAAGTATCATTCTGATAAACGTCATTTATCTTGGGTATATCTCGTAAGAATGTTTATCTTTTTAAATAGAGTCTATGACTAATGTAAAAATCTTGAGAGCAAAGGCGATTAATAGATGATCAACACGCACGTACGATAGAAATTGTTACATCAGCGTAGTAACATACAATAACACATAAAAAAATTTAACATCTTGTATAACATCAAGAATATTATGCAAGAGAAATAATGAAATTAAAATAATAATATAATTGATAATAATAATTTAATAATATTAAAAAATATTTCAAATAAGAAATATGTAATGATAATAAAGAAAAAATGAAGAATACAATGACTTAATGATCCACAATGCAAATTCATTGTGGATCACTCGCTTAATTAGCGTAACTTTTCAAATTCAAGTGAAGTTCAAATTTTATTCGGTATATCATTGTTTTTCAGCGGAATGCAACGAATCTGACGGGAATATCTTTGGCACGCCGACGTTCCCGCTCTCCGAGGACATTCCTGATCTACATTTCACGATGATTTCGGCGCAGTTCTAAGAAAATCTGGTCCAGCTCTGCCGTTACCCCATTCCTTTATGGTTCGCTCATAAAGTGACGTCACGAGCTATCCGCGGAACTCGCGGTATTGCCCGTTAATATCTAAAATTACTGTAAACATTCGAAGCGGCGGACGATTGACGATACGGCACGCCGTAGGAAACTGTAACGTAGAAGCGCTAATTTTAACGATATTCAAGGACACCGTAGCAGAAGAGGCACGGCAATTTCGCTTCTCTCTCTCTCTCTTTCTCTTTCTTGAAAAGCCGCCGCTTCTATCTATGCGTGACCTCATAGGCAGTGACCTATATCTTCCGCCGCGAGCTACGCTAGCGAAATGGCAAGCTATACGATAATCAACGTTGAATCTCGTTGAGTGCAGTTAAAACGTTGACGCGCGCGACGTCATGCACGAGAATAGTACTAATCGCAATCGAAGAAAGAGAGAAGGAGACTTGTTGTTAAGCGTGCGGCGACTAATCGGATCGGCGCGCCGCTCGTAAAACCCGCCGATAAAAGATTCAACGGTGCACGTTCAGGGACGAGGGAAGTCAAGGCGGAAGGCCGGAAAAATCTTCCCCTTCGATCGCGTAACGCCCGACCTTTTTATTCATGCGGCGTAATCGCACTCGTAGCCGCAAAGTCACGCCGTACGAGTCGACGTTCGCAATGCGGAGATACACCAAACTTATTTTTTTTCACGGCTAAGTTTCTCCGCTTCGCGTTTATCAAATCTGTTGCATCGCTCGCCTTGATCCGTGCGTATCACCGTACGTTGCGCAAGAAATGAATGAACTTTGGAAATCTGACGAAAAATAAGGCGCCATATCGGAATTCATTCTAAATCTCGAAAGACTTTACGCGATTAATCCTAATTCGGAGCAAGACGCGGCGAAAAAATCTTGTAGGATTCAGCAAATATTCTGGTTATTATAAGTTATAAAGTATTGAGTTCTATTATAATAACCAGAATTTCTATTATAATAATCAGAATGTTTGATCACGCCTACAAGATTTTTCTAATTTGCCCGTTTTTAATCAGAATTTCTTTTTCAGTTTAACAATGTTGCAACAAGATCGCAATCTTGCAGCAATATTGTTACAATGTAACTGCAAGTGTTGCGCTGCATAAGTTCCCTTCGCATCGCGCGCGGTCCGTCTCGTGTCCGAGAAACGAGAACTCGAAAAAAAATGCGGAAGCGACTAGACGTTACGCAACACTCTTCCGCCGGCGAGCGCGATATTTTTTTCACGTCACGAAATTTCCTCGGGATCCAGCGGAGCATTCGTTAACGCCATGGGGCCATTAACGGGACGATATATCCTCGACGGAGCACGATGTTTGTTATTCGTTCGTCAGTCCAGGCCGACCCAGTTACTCGGCGCGGCCAACGGCAATTAACCCGGCGACGATACGCGGCTTTATCGCAGTCGTATATCCCTGGCCGCGTGTGCGTAGGCGCTAAAAATAATTCGCCGGAAGTGCCGAAAGACTCCGGTGGCGTCCATCGCGATGCGCTCCTCTTCCGACGCGAGTTCCGGCGCCCTTGATCGGGCGCGTCGCCGCTCGTCATCGTGCTCGCGTGCGATACTATCATTCACATCCCTCTGTGTCATTGACGAAGGGGGAGGGGGGGACAGGGCCTCGTCCGCTTCATTGTCGCGTCCGCGCACGTAGTAACAGCGGCCGTAACAGTAGTAGCGGTATCACACCGGGTCACGTTCCTCGGTCCGCTCTATTAAACGCGACGACGCACGGCCGGATCGCCCCCGATCGCGGATCGGCCGGAATCACGATCCACGGCGTCCGTCGTCGGCCCTTCCGGTCGCGGCGCAAGACGATTCGTGCGATCGTACCGTTGCGCGACAACGATGCACGTCCGTTCTTTCTCTGTCTTTCTTTTTCTCACCTTCCTACCCGCGGCTTCTCTTCACTTCGAGCGGACGAACGGACGATACGTTTTCCGCGGATGCAACGCGTGGCACTGAACGCGCGGCGCGAGGCAGCGAAACGCGCGCTGCATGCGAATAATGTTTTTATCCGAGTACCGCGAGTCTGGCGATACCTCGCGATACGAAGCCGAGTCTTCGCTTGGCGCGTTCGTTCGTACGGGTCGTTCGTTCGCTCGTCCGCTCGCGCATTCACGCGAATTGCACGCAAATCACATCGCCTACCTTGGGACAAGCTGGCATTAGGAGAGACGATCAAGGTCTCATCTGTCGATTAATTTGCATTACAACAGCGAGCACGAATTCGAATGGAGAACGCGAAATCGTCATCCGCACGCGAGCGTTATAACTCTCCGGAATGCAGATATACATATGTAATTTACAAATGACGCGGTATTCAACGGCGATCGAGTGTCCAGTATTAATTAGCGCCGCAAATAATTCTCGCATTGGGATCCTGTTTTTCTCTCTCGCAGCCGTAAAGCTATTTCGCATTAATGCCGCTGCATCTCATGTACCGCGCAGAAATACACAGGAATCCGAACAACAGTGCTATTCAGTGCTAAATGCGCGCTCGGTGCGTCCCTCGAAATCAGGGACGACTCTGCGATTTGCGGTGTTCTATAAAGTTACGACACAAAATTGCAATCGGTTGTATTCCGGTACATTTGTAGCTTTCATAATAAAAAAATCGACGTTCAAAAGAGATGAATTGATAAACTGAAATATTATCGATAGTTTGCCCTTCGAAACTGCTGGAGTTTCGCTCTCGTAACACACAGAAAAATCTCATTCTCATTCTACAAACGAGAAAAGCAATTACTTATTTTATTTTGCTTAATTATTTTCTTCAGCTAAGAATATTTTCTTAATAATAGTGTAAGATATACTTATTACAAGTCTAGAACATGTTTTAAGTGATGCTTATATTGACTTTATGACAGATTTGTGGATATATAATACCAAATACTTAGAACAAGTATTTTTAGTAAGTAGGTAGAACTTACACTAAAAAAAAATTCTAGTTAAAAACGAACGATTCAGAAAATCTAGGCGTGATCAAATATTCTGGTTATTATAATAGAATTTATAAGTTATAAAGTATTGAATTCTTTTGCAACCTTTTATCGCAGAAATTTTTTATCTGTTTTTTGGAGTCAACGTGAATAGTTTGATTCTTTTTTTAGATCAATTTCGGATCGCAAATATGGACAAACAAAACAAAATGAAATCTCGAGAGCAAAATTACCGTTCCTACAGTAAGACGCGACCCGAATTTCGTATATTTGCATATGCATCACGTCAGAGGATGTCAGTCATTCACTACGCAGCCGCGATGCGCCCTCGATTGCGGACAATGGGCCACAGAGCACGGGAGTTTAGCTTTCATTAACGCTTCCGAGCTTGCGAAAACACGGTCGCGTGGCGCGACACGGCGCGGTCTGTTATCTCTTCGTAAGCACCGATTATCACGGTACTAGTAACATCAGCCTTAGTAAATACACAGCGGCGAGTAACACGTGACGATTAACGTGTTGAACATATGTTGCTTCCACGAGGGTGAGAACGCTTCCAGATATTCCGGGATGCGTCGAAACGTGCATTTCGGCACATTTAATTATTCATCCGATTTATATTGTTCTGTTGTGAAATACTGAATATTTATGTATTTTCGTACACTTTTGCATTGTTATGCTTGAAAGTGTACCAATCGTTCTGTATAGAACGAAATTATTATTGTTGTATAAAGTTAAAAATTTTGTAAAGTATAATTTATAAAGTGGAATTTTGGAAACTCAGTTATTTCTAATAAACTAAAGATTTTTACATAAAAAAGTTATTTAATAAAAAATAATAAGCAAAATTTTCTTTGAGCTACTTATTGTTAGTGCAGATAAAGATGCTCGTTAATGTGTAATTAAATATTTCAATAAATCAATATATTTAAAGTTATAAATGCAATGAAAAATGCTGCAACGCGCAAAAGCGTCAAGAAATCAATGTAATTAGTATGTCAAGAATTGATGGCATAAAATTTGATGACATAAAATTCTTAGCAAGCTAGATAATGTTTAATTGCAAGAATGTGTTATGCCGTATGAACAAGTCGTGGGAAGTCAGCATTTAACGTTCATTAACGTACTTAACGTTATGAAAGTAGAGTCGCGTGGCGCGATACACGTTACCGTTTTACAAACATTGGTTATCGGAAAAATTTTAATGAAGCCGTCGTTTCACATAGAAACTTATTTTTGCACCGCAATCGAGCCACTTTACGCGATGACTGCGTAGCTAATTGTAAGTAATTACTCGCCGCTAGTAAAAAAAAGTTGCGACTTCATTTGAAGCTGCGTACTTAAAAGCATATTTTTCAATATGTATAGGCTATTGTAGCCGAGTTTGTTTAATATTTTCTGTGAAATTACACTCTGCTGACACTTATAACTTTATTGCTGCAAATTTATATTTCCTCTAAAATAAATTGATAAAAAAGAGACCTAAGTGTTTTTTTTCCATAGCAAATTTTTATAGTAAGCACGCGTAATATTATAGGAAGCTTTCGATGATTTAATTGGGATCTTCTTGACACAAAAAATACATGATTTTTAATTGTAAAACTTATAAAGAAATCAGAATAGCATAACGCAATTCAAACAGATTCTATCTGCTTTTCTCGACATTTTTTAAAGAATTTTCCGATTTTTATTTTGTCATCGATAATATTGTGTTACAAGAGTATCATTACACTGAAAACAATTCTGATTAAAAACAGCCGAATCAGAAAAATCTTGTAGGATTAATCAAATATTCCAGTTATTACAAGTTATAAAGTATTGAGTTCTATTATAATAACCAGAATATTTGATTAATCCTACAAGATTTTTCTGATTCGTCCGTTTTTAACTACAATTTTTTCAGTGTAGTATTATTACAAAACATAATTGCGTTATGATCTGTCCAATGATTTCTGATGCAAGGAAATATAGCGGCGTAGTCAAAGGACAAAAAAAATTCACGTCCGTCTGCTTCGCGATTTCCGCTCGCTCGCGCAAGCGATCAGATCGAGAGGGTTGCGATTCGAACGTTGCAGATGGACGGCATAAGCGGCGGTGTAACTAACGCAACAGATGCATGATATTTACATAATACGTCACTGTTCCTGCTGCCACACCCGCACGCACAGCCGCACGTGAATCCCTTTTTCTTCGTTCTTCCCTTGGCCATGTTCGCCGATGCGTTTCCCCTTTTTTTCTCTCTGTTTCTCTCTCTCTTTCTTTTTCTTTCTCTCCCGAAGAATTCACTCAACCGGCTCTCCCTCCTGGAGGAAGCGTTCCGTATCCTCCCGAGCGTCGTTAGCGCACTGATGCACTATCGTGACGCGCCGTCCGATAGCCCGTCCGGAACTTCGCATGCAACGCGTGTACTCGATATGCAGGTGGCATGGAACGAATAGAAACGCAAGCGGCCCGATATATTTTTACGAGATTTTTACCGCGCGCCGACGAATTGCAGGCCGATTCGATCGAATAGCGTGTCGCGTCGTTATTTCCTTCGGCGTTTTTCTTTTTCTCTATTTCCTCCTCCTTTCCCTTTTCGCTTTTCGGCAAAATCGGCCGACGCGTCCTCGACTCCTTCGTTCCTTATCGCGCGACGGCTGCCTCCGGCTTATCAGCTCGTAGGCCGTGGCCTCACTTGGAATATCGCACACTGGCACGCGGTGTCGAAGGGACGGCCGGCGGCTAAGCATCCACTCGATTAGATTCAATTCGTTTAATTGCGTTAAGCCACGGGCGCGTTGAATACTTCCTTTATTTTCGCGTGCGCGCTCGCTCGCTCGCTCGCGGCGGTGGCGTCGACGGGGGGTCAGGAACAGCGACTGCTCCGAGGAAGATTGATACAGGTTCGACCGGCAACTAGGCTCGCTAGGAATGACCTCATTCCGTGAATCACCAATTTTATAATAGTAGCTGCCTTTGAGCTTTTCCCGCCACTTTGTGTATCCACCGGCGCGAGGGGAGCGCGGTGTTCACCAGCGTGATCAAATCGTAGCAATCGGCGGCGCTTAGTAGATAAAGGCAATTTGTAGCGTATGGCGATGACACGTTACGCTAGGTCGAAGTTCACCGTGGGAAGAAAATGAGATAAAGGGCGCGAGATAGCGGAATCGGTGGAGCTACTTGTCGTTCACCACGATTCTCTTCTTTTGTTCTTTGCGATACAGTTTGCTTTGTTACAGTTAACTTTGCGAGCTAATTAAATTTAATTGTGATTATCACACAGATGACGAGACGGCTTTCGTAGCAATTAGCGGAGCGGAAGTTCCGGGGAAAAATAATCCCTTTCTTTTGTGGAACAATCTCCTCGGTGGTTCCTCAGATTCGCCGGTATTCTCAGCCGATTGATGATCGACCCCGTTCGAAGTACGCTCTCGACGGAGATCTCGACGCGAGATCGTTCACGCGGCAAGGCGTGGGCGTCGTCGACGCGTGCGTGAATGCGTTACAATTCGCACGCTTTATTTTTTTCTCTGTCTTCTCCTCTTAATCGCGCGGCCGCCGCGCGCGTATAACGTTATATAAATACGAGATTATTTCGGTCTGGGATCCGTGTGTTTGGCGCCGCGCCAGGCGGCAGGGGTTGGACTGACTGCACTAATAACGCGGCTGTGCGATACGCACGCTGGCGGTTGCATAACAGGTAGCTGAAGTGGAGGGCGGGCACCGTGTGGTAGGTACAACTGCGACGATGATGACGACAACGAAATGACGAGGACGACGTCGAAGTGCGCCTCGCTCGGCTGATATAACGATCACGCAGCTCGTTATTATGTAAATTGCGTTAACGGTAGCCGCATACGCCCCGTTCCCAATTACTACGTAGGTAAAGTCGCCGGTCAACCAGAGGATTAGATCCCCCGGTCCTCTAGAGTTAAAATTCACGTGCCTCTATGTCTCTCTCGAGGCGTGCGACTCGGTGCATGCATGTTCGCTTTTGACACTTGTGACACGTGCAAGTGCGTACTCGGAGAGCTAGGAATAATCCGGGAATAATCACTACAATGAGAGAAAAATATAGTTACTTTTGGACTTTACCACAATTTTATAATATTTCCAACACGAAATATGATTAACTTAACTATATGCATCATTAACTATAATTATCGTTAGAAATATTATAAAATTGTGGTGGAGTCCAAAAGTAACTATATTTTTCTCTCAGTGTAGATTCAGTACTAATCTCATGTGATAAACGCGAAACAAGATTAAAATTTGTGTTAAAACGCGTTGAAAACTTTCTGAAAGACCCGGTTTCCCTGAGAGATCATGGATTTTGTTCGACTCCAATTTTCTACGCGTGTAGAGACGAGTAATTTTTTAATTTTGCGAAAGAAGCGCTTTTGAGCTTTTGTACTCCGAAGTGTCTGCCTGTAAAACGTTAATTGCACAGTTTGTATTTTTTATTATTCAGGTCCTCTAATGGCATTTTCTACTTTTATTTACGGCGACGGATGCTCGATTACACGCAACTCGCATTCTCTGAGATATTTTTTCCAATACATAAGAGCAAGAGCGATCGCTTGTTTGTTCAACGAAGCTGCTGCGGTAACGAAGGAATGCCATTCGTTTATTATGCACGATCGGCGATACGCATATTACTTTTTATAGTTATAAGATCGCATTGATTGCCGCCGGGAATGCGACACAACTGAAACCACACATAAGGCGATCATAAAGTATTCCAAGATGAAAAGATCATGTAACAATATCAGAATTACATCACAAATATCCCGATTGTGTTAGAAATTCAAGATTATCTGCGTTTAAATCCGACCTTGTCTAGAGAAAGAATCTTAAGAATATGCGTATGAATGAACGTAGGGCGTTCTGAACCCTTGACAGTATCGTTATCATCTGAAACACGTATGTAAGTTTTTTTCAGATTTTACACTAAAATAATAAAATGTAGTAATTATATTACTAACAACGCTTTCTCCTACAATAATAATAATATTTACAATTATACTAATTGTAAATAAAACCTTCTTTTAATAGAGCGTTTCCAATTTCACAGAAGAGAAACGATAATTAAAAATCGTGATGTTTAGAATATAATTTGATACGCTTGCACGGTGTAGAGCTGGGTGTATCGTCGAACTGCTACCATCAAAAATAAAAAGACTCGCGAGAGGAGAGAAAGAGGGGATGGTAGGAAGACGAATGCGAAAATAATAAATGTGTGACAGAAATAGCGGGCGGGGAATATAGTTGTGTCTGTGCGTGTCTCTGTATGCAGATCTGATGTATGGAACTTCGATTAAGTCGAAATGTACTCGTGAAAGAGTGGAGCGTGATCCGAATGTACGAACGTTACCGGTGAAATAATAACGATGANGATGATCGACACTACGATCCCGATGCTACGTCGTATGCCGCTACGTCACGATGCTCTAATCGTCAAAAATAACGAAGCAGCTGCTCCCACATAGAAACGTTCTAAAATCTAATTGGGACTCGATCCGATTTCCTAAAGGAATCATGAACTCTGTTTGAAAAATTTATCAAGATTCAGATCAGAAGCGCAATGTTTCTGCAATCTTAAATTAAAATAAAGAAGAAATCTGAAAGAAGATTCCACTTATATTTTTACAGATTTCTCCTCGAAATTCCTTTAAAACTTTTTCTGACTTTTATTTTGTCGTCAGCAATAAATGTCCAAATGATGTAGTATTATTACAAGACAACTCAGTTTTTCAAACTAAGCGAATTATTTATGAAGAGAATAATACCGAATAGAAAAATGAAAGACGTCGCGCAAGTTAAAAAGATAAAAAATATATATAGAAATCCAGAAGAATCTTTTTACATATTTATAAGTTTCTGGCGACTCATAAGTATGTAAAATATTGTTCTCAAATGTAAAAATTTATTCTATAAAATAAAACAAAGATGCAATTTATATGTTTAATTTCGGAATCTTATCTTTATTACAGTAATAAGAATAATTAGATTCCTCCTTCTGCTGATCAGCATAATTAGATTCCTCCTTCTGTTAAAAAAAATATAATTTTCTCTTTGACATTACATATAACTTTGTCGAGCTTTTCATATTTCTTAATGAAATAAACTAGGATTTTTTATAACTAATACTATTTTAAAGTATTAATAATAAATGATTAAATATTATTGCAGTCATTCGATATCAACGTATCTCTTCTTTTCTATTTTATTGAATTTAATATATAAAAATTATTCCATAAAAATATTCCGAAAAATTAGCTGTGAAAAAGAAATGCGAATCCCCGTGTTACTTCTATTGCGATTGTAGATATAAAATCTGTATTCGTTATCAAAATTCTGCAATTGATATCGCAATACCGCAAGAGATCGCCATATCAATCTAGCGATTCGTATAGGCATTCTGATCTGAATCTGTATTTGGGAAGATTTTGAAAAATTTCTATGCGGGATGTCGCGTTGCGACAAGAGAACGACAATTAACAATGACATATCGTCTCGCAATCACGACATTCTGCGACAGTGCTAGCGTGTATGTACATACAATGTATAATCTACGCATATTTGCCGCGGATGCGTTCCGCGTTGGAACGCGTGAAGACAGAGAGAGTGTAACAGAAACAGAGTACAGACAACTTACGGGTATAGGTCATTTGGCCCTGGTAGTAAGAAGGAAGGTACACGTGTTGCGCGTGCGGAGGCTGCCCGTACACATTCATGGCTGCCGTGCCGATTTCATCACCACCTACATACATCGTACACGCCGTCGAGGTAAGGTCATGGTTTCATCAAAACGCTAATTTCGCACCATATACATGGTTTGTTTTTTTTTTTTCAAGTTTGGCTCTCTATCACTGGGTTGTTAAAAGGAAAAAAAAGGACTAATGTCGAAGCTACGCAGGAACGAGAATCTGCGCGCGGATTCCGGTGATTTCCTCAATAAACATACCGGAGTATCGCTAAGTTACGAACCGAACTATGACTACATCCTTTGTTTCTTGCTAGGTGCATAAGTACGTCTTTCTACGCGCTCGACTACAGATCATTCTGAGATGGGATGAAGATATTTAAATATCCCTACTGTAAATAAACTCTGCCTAAAACAAAGCTAAATCTTTAACAAAAAGTTTCTACATCTACAGGCTCTATGTCAACATATATATTGTTATTATTATGTTAATACATATATATATATATATATATCTCATGTTATTAAATTAACAGATAATCTTTTAATTTAATATGTAATTTAAAATTTTATAAGATCTATAGTTAGATAATTCCGAACCCTGTCCTTGTTGAAGATACTCGATTCGTATTTTCTTAAATGCACATGTATACACGATTAGTTTTATCATCATTCATTGTTATTCATTGTTAATTTCAGAGTTATAATGTACAACAACCCAGTGAATATTAGCTAAGTGCATGCTTTTGCAAAATAACATAAACGCAACAATCAAGCAAATAATAATGCCACGTAGCATTTTGATATTCACTTCATAATATTTTTATATACAGATCTAAGAATCCCTAGATCTTTGACAGAACTAATTTTCTTTTCTTGAAACTCGCGATTTCTTCTTTCTATTTATCTTCTCTCGATATTTATCCCGTTGTGCTCGTGTGGATCGGGAGAGGATATTAGTTTCTATCGGGTAACCAAATTTCACATGCTACGTGTGTTCACGTCATGCATCGTACGCGGACATGCGAGAAACTGTTTCGTTCTCAGAATTCTACTGCTAAGTCAATACTTCTAATCTTCGCATTAGGAATTGGATGAATATTTGTCTGTCGATTTACGTACATAAATACTTGTACTTCTACTTTTAGCTTATTTTTCGTAATTCTCTAATTTTCTTACGTTTTCATAATTCTCCATGCAATGTCTCATTATGGGCTTTACTTTCCTGGCGTGCAATTGTATGTAACTGTGTCTACTGAAAAACTTCACCTTCGTTTGAGACCTATATCATATTTTATTATACATATAATATACGCGCGCGATGTTATATGTTACGATAATATTAGTGTATCTTTTATACGCAGGTAGATACATTTAGAAGGATATACTTTTGTCTTAAAGATTAAAAAAGTTTTTAAATACTGTCGTCTCTGTGTTTGTTATCAGCTTAAATAAAAACACTATTGTACTATCAATTTTCATTTTCTTTCACATATATTATCTCTACTTTATATCGATGCTGAAACCCTATGTGCAAGGCAAAATAATTATGCTAAAAGCGATAAGCTCTCAGAATACATATGTTTATAAAACTTATTGCGATATCAGAAACAAATTGTTTCTGAATCATCTACAATACTATCTTATGCACGTTAAATACATGTTAACTTTTTTATAATAATTTGTTTCGTTCCAATATCGCAAATTTTCGTTAATAAATTATGCAGCAAATAGAGATAGTAAGCAGCAAAAAGATAATAAATTGATTTCGTAATTAAATACGAATACTTACCACCCTCGTCTTCGCTATCACTCATAAATGTCTCCTGCATGGATTCGGGTGCCTGAACTCTGTATTTCTCTTCAATGGTGACGGTATGAGTTGTTGTGATTACAGTTTCTGTGACAACTTTCAGTGTTTCGATGACACTTATGTAGCCGAGTTTTTGTGCGATATCCAGAGCAGTCTGTCCATTCTGTAAAAAATAATTTGAGTGTGATTAAATTATACTCTGATAATGTGCTTCTAATATAAAATTTCAATGTAAAGAACAATGGTATGAAACTTACGTTAGTTACAGCATTTGGTTTAGCTTTACTTTCCAACAGCAGGTTAATAACAAGCGTATGTCCTTGTTGAGCGGCTTGATGGAGAGGAGTATAGCCAGCATTGGTGCTGCTGTCAACAGCAGCCCCAGATCTTAGAAGGAATCGTACCATAGCTGCCTGACCAAAATGAGACGCTATGTGCAATGGCGTATATCCAGCCTGGAAAAAATTACAATAAGACATAAGATTTTTTTGCATTATTGGAAAATAATGTCCATTAAATAATTAGATTAAATTTTGTATATGTAATTTCACGAGTTATTTTACTATTTAATCCAATGCGTTTGTAATGATCCTTTAAGACCAACAGCAGTCATATTACTGCACTGTGTCATGTAGATAGGGGTTATTTCAAAGTTATCAATGGACATATAGAGCAATGAACAATCACTTGTGAAGATTACATCATCTATGGTAATTTAATTATGCACAAAGCGCTAATACACTGTAACTAAAGACACAATCGTAGTCGTGTTGATTTTACTGTAATCACAACAAATACTTATTTTTAGCTGAGCGAGTCGGCAGTTTGACAAATTTGCACTCGTACGAAAGTTAAAAAAAGGCTTATCAATTATGTTACCTTAGTTTTAACGTCGATTTGAGCACCATTCTTCACAAGAATGGAAGCGACGTCCACTTTATCTTCTTGTGCGCATAAATGTAGAGGCGTAAGGCCATTCTGTAAAGTGTAAAAATAAATACAACGTAAGATTTTATAAATAAAAATTTGTTGAAAATTACATCGTGTTCCTTTTTTTATCTACCTTCGCTTTGTGATTCGTGTCTGCTTTATGCTCGATAAGAAGGGTTGACATATCAGTATGGCCTTCTTGTGCGCTCAAATGTAACGGTGTGAAACCAGCTTTTGATTCTGCGTTAGCTTTCGCTCCGTATTCTAGCAAAGTAGTTGCAATGTCCATCTATTGAAAACAAGAATAATTTTATTTGCTATCATGAATACTCTTAATAACGAAAGTTGCGTGAATTGTACCTGATTTTTGCGTGCAGCGATATGCAATGGTGTATGGCCATTTTTAGCCATCGCATGTGGTGAAGCTCCTTTATCGAGTAAAAGTAAAGCCACGTTTTGATGATCGTAATGAGAGGCTACATGAAGAGGCGTTACTCCGTTCTGCAATTTTTAACAGATAAAAAAAATCCGTCAAAATGTTACGATGTATAAAATATGTAGCATGATGCATGCAAGTTAATTAACCTTGCTGTTATTAATGTTAAATATTAAATTTAGAAAACGCTTACCTTTCCTTGAGCGTCAACAGGCGCATTCTTTTGTAGTAACAATCGTGCTACGTTCATATTACCATACTTGGCCGCTAAATGCAAGGGAGTAAATCCTTTTTTGGTCGTTGCGGTAAGAGAGGCGTTATTATCTAATAAAACTGATGCAACCTGTGTGTAATCATAAAAACGCGTTAATGAAAGAAATTTGTTTCTTACATTATATGTGTATAAGAAATGTACAAGATATGTATAACATTTTGTAATCTTACCTCCTCCTGGCCTTCTTTAGCAGCGATATGAAGCGGTGTATACAAATCCTTCGTTGTAGCATCTACACCTGCACCATGCTGCAGCAGTAACATCACGATATCGACATTACCCAAGCGGGAAGCAACGTGAAGCGGTGTCTGTTCCTCCTATAAATTATTCACACATTTCTTTACATCCGTACCGTTAAATAACAAATTTATTTTTGAGACGTTATTCGTATTAATGATTAGTGAAATTATTATAAAGAAACGCGTATACTTACTCTTGCTCTAGCATCGACTTGGGCACCGTTTCTAAGAAGTATCCTAATAATATCAGTTTGGTTCGCCCTGGCAGCTAGATGTAACGGCGTTTCGCCTCTCACTGTTGGTATATCGGGACTGGCTTCATGTTGTAATAAGTAAATCACGATATTCATACAGCCCATAAAACTGGCTACGTGCAGTGGTGTTAATCCAGACTGTGAAAAAATATGTATCATATTGTTAATTTTCATATATTTACAACCATGTATTCTGGAGTAAATACCTAACGTATTAAGTAATATAAGGTTTTTTGTCAAAGTAAATAAAAGATTAAAAAGAAGAGAAGCTTGAAAATTCCATACCTCAGTCGTAGCTTCGATGCTCGCTTTGTGCTTCAGGAGAAGTTCGACGACCTTTATACGATTCTTTTTGCATGCAATATGAAGAGGTGTAAATCCGTTGAGCGCTCGTGCATTTGGATCAGCGTTTCTATCAAGAAGCAGTTTAGCTACGCGTACGTGGCCGCAGTGTGCAGCCACATGCAGCGCAGTCAAATAGTCCACCGTCACTTCGTCGACGGGTGCACGGTGGTATAACAAAATTCTCGCGGCGTCAACGTGATCCCCTTGAGAAGCCATGTGTAACGGGGCAAGACCATTCTGTCAACAAAAACCAAGTAATAATTAATATAAGGAAATATTTTGTCGGCGTGACGCACGCACTCAATTTATTTACCTTCGTTTTTGAGCCAATGGGTGCCCCCTTCTCGATGAGAATGTCAACTACTTCGTGGTGACCGGATCTGGCCGCGCAGTGCAGAGGAGTTAGACCATCCCTCGTTTTAGCTTCGATGTTTGCTCCCTTGCTCATAAGGAGATTCACCATTTTAATCTTGCCCCATTTCGCCGCCACATGCATTGGTGTAATATTGTGCTGCAATTGTAAGAATAAAAATAATTTAAAACACTTTGATGTTTTAATTCTTCTTTCCCTGTAAAAGTTACGTACCTTTGCCGCGAAATTAACATCCGCGCCTCTGTCATAAAGTAAGGAAGCGATTCGGTCGTTGCCATAATGTGCAGCTATGTGAAGCGGGGTGAAACCGCTTTTCGATGTCACATCGGGATTATGGTCGTTCTGCAACGGGAAGAAAATAAAAGAAATTATACGTGCACTTATTTCTATGATTGCATTATAGCGTTGTCTAAAATACGAATCGTGACTGACAAAGCGATACGATAACTCACTTGTAAAAGTAGGGCAGCCGCCTTGCAATCGTCTTTCTTAGCAGCGATGTGTAGAGCAGGCAGTCGAACTTTACCGCGAGTGTCATTTTCTAATAGAACAGCCACTACCTTGTCGTGACCCTGTTGCATAGCCACCGCCAATGGAGTGAAACCATCCTATACGAGGAAAAACATGCATTTAATAAATATAAATAGATTAATAATTTATTTTGAGAAAAATCATAAATATATTAAATATTTATATATTTGACAACGACGAAAACTCGCTGACGAAATGATGAAACAGTGTTTCACACGAACCTCAGTGGCCAATGTTTGATTCGCACCCCTACTGAGGAGATATTTGACCACAGAGTCATGATTTTCCTGGGCAGCCATGTACAACGGTGTGAACCCATTTTGCGATTGTGCATTCACAGAAGCACCTCGGTGTACCAGCAATTGTACAACCTCCTCTTGTCCAGCTGAAAAAAGATATCGGTGTCATGCGAATTTTATTCGTCTCGCAGAGAGCCGCGATTCGCGATGCAAGATATCGGAGACTTTACAAGTCTCGAGAGAAGCAAATGTTTATTTAAAATCATTCATGTCCTTGTCCCGTATACATTTAACGAGCCACGAGGCTTCATACGAGAAGAGATGGGATAAGAAGGAGAAAGAGAGAGACAGAGAGATGAGAATATGTGCACGCTTACCAAGAGAAGCTATGTGCAATGCCGTGTTTCCCTTTTTGGTAGCGGCGTCCACAATCGCGCCGCGATTTAGGAGTTCTCTCACGATTTCCAAGTGGCCGTCCTTAGCTGCCAGGTGCAAAGCATTCAAGCCATTCTGTAATAAATAAAATTAATATCATCACTAAGGAACTTCTCAAGATTCAAACAATACACGATTGTACGCTGTACCAAAATCTGCGAAAAGCGTCAAATCGATGACTTACGGCATTAGAAACATTAATATCCATTTTGGACTGCAAGTATTCCAAGACCTTCTCGAGTTGCCCAGCACGAGCTGCTCGTAAAAATGCAGTACTAGGATCGCTCTGAAAAAAGAAGATAAAATACATGCTACTTTATATGTAAATTATTCGGATGAAATTTAAAAAGCCTTCATGTTTTGCATTTGCAATATTTTGATATCTTTTTTTTCCTTATTAAATCGAATAAATTTAAATACGCTTGTTAAATAAATAAATTTAAATATTTCAACCGCATATACAGTGTCAAAGCAAATATCAGAATGATGCACATTCAAGACTCTCTCTCTTGCATAACTTTCTCGAGTCTTTCTTTTTTTTCTCAAGACTCAAGTTCAATTATCATCTTACTCTCACTTTTTTATCGTTAATTTCCCAAGGAAAATAAAAGTATTAAAACTCGCTTTTTGTAAAAAAAATTCCATGTTTTTATTACATATACATTTGTAAAAAAAATTTAAGTTTTAAAAACGATCATGCAAAACATTATTATATCAATATTTCTGATCTTTATTCTGAATCTTCATAGATATTTTAATCAAAATTCATAAATTTTTAGGAGACGATTTAGAAGAAAATAAAATTGGATCCTAATCAGATCTTAGAAAAATTTTTATGCGGGTCGTAAAACTTGTACGTCGTAAATAGTTAAACCTAAAAGATCTAGTGAATCAATGTTACCGCGCTTCTTCGGATACTCTTGGTATATTTCTGCAACGCGACATAATTGATCCATTATTAGTCCCAGGAATACAAGGACACGTAGGTGTCGAGTTCTATATGCAAATATATTTCTAGGAATTAACTATAATCTACCACGTGAGAGAAAAGAAAGAAGAGATTATCCTACGTATATGTGTAATGCATAAAACATAAGATGTCATAGTTGAAAAAATTTTTTTAGATATGCATACATCTAAGAACATACAAACTTACTTCAGAAATATATTCAAAATTCTTTCTTAACAGGATTGTTCGAAAGGGATTTGATTAACTAATTAAAATTCATTTAAAGCATTTGTTAATTTGACGAACAGTTTTTTATATTCTCATGGAAATAAAAGATTTCAAACAATCCTTGTAATTAATGCAACTAAAATGATGTCTTGTCATAAAATCGTAGATTTCTCTTAATTATAAATAGCTTTATAATAAAGCAATTTCTTGTACATTCTTTTTTTATGTATTCGATTTTTATTATTAAACTCTATTTTTAATATGTAAAAAGTAATTCAAGTCTTGTTCCATTTTCGACACGATTTTCTTGTCAATTGTGTTTAATACAATCAACGCTAATTCTGGGGAATAAATGGATCATGTTGACCGGTTTATTTCAGATTGCACAAAGCGGGTTGGTAATTAACTACAGATTTAGAGCGTGGGGCGCCGTGCAGTCTGTAACGACAAGAGCTGACAGAAATCCGGCTCTCGCTGTCCGTTCTCTGGCTCCCACCCTTGAGTCGACCCCTTCTTTCCTGCATTCAAACCCTCGTATGCGAGACCACCGAGTCTGAATATATACCAGTGTAAATATCCCCTACGTCGCCGCGACCTACAACTGATTCTACAGGATATTGCAGAGCCACCGGACGTGCCTTTTAACCGCAGCTTCTTTTCGACCACTTTAGCAGTCATCATTTATTACCCTTCCTATTGTACATGTTCATAGCATCTTGTAAATTAAAATTCTACTTTATATATGAATGCGAGTTGAAACTGATGGAAAAATGTGATGTTGTCATTAATCTTTCCGTTCTTAGAGCTCGCTTCGCCGGAAGCCCCCCACGTTTTTGTCTTAATTGCTTGAAGATTGTGGGCGCCTGAATGTTTTCGTCGGAGGAAAGATTCCAAATTGACCAAAAAATCTATAATGAAAATAACATCCGACGGTTTTGAAAACATCCTGTACAAGCCGAGATATACTAGTCTGGCTAGTTCACGCGGGATGAAAGCCAAGTCAAGCCCGAGTCAATGGACCTAAAGTAACCGCACGTTCTGCTCACGCGGAAGACAATAAATATCAGGATTGTTACAATCCAACTGTCTGTCACGTAAATAACCTGGGGGTGCTCATCTGAGATTGCCATGACTGAGGCAGAAACTACGTCAATGTAACAAACACAAATATTTGTAGTATGCAAGTTGCAAAAGCCTCATGATTGAAGCCATAAAATGCAGAGGACAAGAGTAATCCGCTGAAGTTTCCAAATGATAAACAACTTTCTAGTATAAATCCGATTTGTATTAATACTATCAAGAAGTAATCTTTGCACGTGTAAGTAATTTGAATATCTCTCTTGATAAGAATAAAAACTTTATTAAATATAAGAAAAAAAAAAAGAAAACAGACTTGCTGACTTTAGATAGTTTATAATTTGCATTGTAATTCAGGACAGAATTTTACATGCTACATATTTTGATATAGCGGAAAGTTGCCATCGACGGATCATCTTTATTATTGAAGTAAAATCCATAATGGAATAAAATTCATTTTTTTCAATTCTCTCAGATGTAATGTATAGAAATAAAGGAGCGGCAGTGATTTCCTTGCAAATTTAAATTAATAATATTTTGTTTTGTTTTTTGACCTAATGTTTCTTCATGTTTCTTGAATTTATACTATAATAAAGAAATTAAATACTACAATATAAATAAATTTATATTACAATAAATATAATAAATACGAATATATACGAGTTTTAATCAGTTTTGTAAATGGTTTATTGGTGGAAATGTGGTGGTCCGTTCATAGGACCTTTATCATTAATAAACAATAATTTTAATTCCAGTGCAATAATAAAACAAAATGTAAGCTTTTTGTACAATCACGGGTGTTTAGGAGATACTATATGAAATATAAACAATCCTATATTTAAGAGACCGGTAAGAGAAAAAAAGTAAAAAAGTTTAAGTGTTTTATTGATGGCAATTTTCTTCTACATAAATACATATATTCTGCTATTTTATATATACATGCATTCTTAGTCTTTAAATGTTTTTTCTAGATCGCCTACGAGGCGTCTAAAGTTACAATTAGAACGCCTCGTGAATTATGCAGACAAGTGGACTTTTGCGTTTTCGCGGTCGTAATCAACTGCAATATCTTGAAGAAACGTACAATATCTTGAGCATCGGATTGTTTGCAACCGTTATATAAAATATTGCATGCAGAAACGACGTAAACTGGGCATTTCTGTGTGTGTGCGGTGGGAGTTGTAACGGTGAACTTACTGCAGCGTACCGCGAGACTGTAGGTGGTTTTGCTGAGACGCAAACGTTTTATCGTCATGCGCTCGAAGTACACGCCTGACAATAAATCGATAGTCAGTTCTTTGCGGCTCTTGCGCTCGTACGCGACTTTTCCCATCGCTTTTTACTAATATCGCGTGTAATTTATGCGGAAATAACTTTTTTTTTAAATACCTACTCAAGACAATTAGGGGTCGTTGTCTCAAATATCGATAATTATTATAAAACTCCATTTGTTAATTATCGTGATAGGATGTGCATAAAAATGCGTAAATGTAACAACTTCGTGTTTCAAATGACAAGAGGAAAAAATGAGAAAAGTGTATGTACATACTGTTTTATTTGTTAAAAAAAATTATTTTGAAACAATTTTATACTCTACATTGTATATTGTGTGCCTTTTGTTGTAAAACTTAAGAAATATTGTGACATTTATTTAAAACTCCTATTGTAAGAGGTTGGCAAGAAAATCGTCGTGAACGTGCAACGATCTGAGATTTTCGAGAGAACGAGGAGTAAAGGTAGTATCGAGTTACATCCGTTTAATTCCAGAGTATCTCATTTCGCTTACTCTACGAGAGATTTATTTGTCAAGACTTTAATACGCCAAGCAGAAATTAGAAATGCAAATATAACCCGCGTTGCGGCGGTCATTATCGCGTCTAATCGCATTGCATAAAACTTATGGTAATTTCAGTAAATTCAATAAAATGAATGCTTCGCTTTTTTTTACCGGTCATATACAAGGTGTGAATCAATTGACTCGTGATCTGACGTGTCATATCAACTTGCTGGCGCGACATTTTTCTGAATGGTCAACAGGCATGATATCTCTCGTATAAGCCTCTGTTGTATTCATACATCGCAAGACGTATATTCTGATTCACGCCGGAGAGAATGTTGAATGGTGAATACACACTATATGCGCCACCTTGTATGCCTAGATGCATTGAAACATTTTCTTCTAAATTAAGATCATAGAAAGCGAGAATAGACAATGAGAGGAATAGCTTCTTTAGCGATTAAGTTTTGCGTGTAGAGTTCAAGTAGATAACAATATCTGTTTAAAAGAAAAGGAAGGGCGATAAGGAGGATAGAAAAAGGAAGAGAACGTTGAAAATGTATTTTTTCAAAGTCCGCTTTCGTAACGAAGCGTTACGCCACTACTACTCGAGACTACTACGTACTAAATCCTTCTAGCGTCTATTTAAGGAAAAATATCATGTAATATTTATAGGACGACTCAGTACGTGCGCGATATGCAAGACGGTGAACTTGCCTGTGACAAGACCTGCGTACAATGGAGAAAACATCGGCTATATTTGATCCTCGTTGGTACGCAGAAGCTGACGAATGTGTTTACGGGTGTTGCGTACGCAAGAGAATCTGCTTCACGCGGACTGCACCGGCGTGTCTTAAATAATTCAGCGGACCGTTAGTTCCTCATGTGAAAGATATCCCCTTCCGCGTCCGCTTTCTTATTCTTTCTGTGTTCTCTCACTTTCTTTCAAAATAAAGAACTTCCATTACGTCAGTTTCTATTGACGTAAGAAAATAAGAAAACGCCGCAGAAGAAAAAAAAAGTTATACAGAAAAAATACTGTTGCCGCACCAAATGTAGCTACTACTGCACATTTAATTTAGGAGCGAGTGAATGATCAAATATTTGATATCACAACAAAATCTATTATAACGTATTTTGAATAAATTACAAGTAAAGAAATAAATTACTGATATAAATTTGCTGCTAATTGAACAATATATTTCAGTGAAACAATGTGTTATTATAAAATTGAGATAATTTGTAGATTCAGCAAATTATTTTCAATAAACTTTTTGCAAGTGACAAAAAATTTTGTTTACGAATCTCAATGAAAATGATATGATTTAAAAATTAATTGTATAACACAGTCGAATCAATTATTCGATCGAAAAATTCCTTGAAACTCTTACTTTCTATTGAATGTACATAGCGAATCGTAAGAAGGTAGCTTCCATTTATAGTGAGCGTAATGCGAATCGACATACTTTTCTTTAAAAGGTATAAATTAAAAGGAAACTTGTACTCGCGCGCTCATCGATTCTCGGAAATCGAAAGCGATCTACTATGATAAAACGTTTTCGTAAATATACCTGTTGTTTTCATAAATTCGGTGTTTGGTCAATATAACTATTTGCGGATAAACATTTAACAATAGTACATCGTTCGAAACTTTTCTCGTGTGTGTACAAAACAGACACAATTAAGATATTTCTTCGCTGCTCCTTCAAATTCGAGACGCGCGAATGCACTTAAGAAGTTGCGTGCGTACCGAAAGTGTCTGAAGTGCTTTAAAGACGTCAATTGCACGTCAATTATACGTAACGTGACTGATAACTTCATTAAATCAAAAAAATATATATGTTGTGATCTTGGCAAATACTCTTCCTACTTTTACTTGAAATAAAGATCTCTCCAACTAAATCTAACTAATTAAACTAAAATTTACGTTTAATTATTTAATAGTAATTATAAATATTAAAAAATATTATTCACCTATAATCACTCAATTATTCATACAGTTATGATTATTAAAAAGAAAATGAAAGATCATGAAATAAGAGAAGTCGCAAATCTTACAAGTCAAAGTAACTTTCGTAATGTCTTTCTTCTTTGTAGGCACCATAATTAAATAAGAGTTTTTTGGGAGACAAATACATGTTATTTTCCATCGCGAATGACACGCGTCTGTAGCTGCGGCTTTTCGGACCACGCACGAGCGTCTAGGTGATCGTAGTCGCGGTTTTCTCGACAGTCCAGACTGGAGAACCCGTTGCGGGCGACGGACTACACGCAAGTGTACTCACTTCACTTGCTATCTGGCTAGCGACGCTTTAAGGGCTTCCGGAACCCTTTAGGGAACATGAAAGGAGTCGCTAAACATAGAACATGGACCATCAAGAGAGAGATGAGAGAGGGAGAGAAAGAGAGATCGCGCGTCCCATCAATTCCCGTGGTGATTTATAACGCTTGTCTCCTTATTTCAAACGTTTAAAAAAAAACACCCTGCACGGACGTGTATTATTTATAGTCGCATTTAAACAAGAGAGTTTCCATTCCGTGTTGTGCAACATTGGACATTCGAGGTAATGAAATAGGATCGGACTATCGAGACCGCTAGCGTACTCTAAACGAAACGAACAATAATCCCGCACGCGAACCGGCTGAAACGAGGAAGGGCGGGGAATAATTCAACGGATAACTCGACCTGGGTCGTTAACCGAGTAACAGCGCGGTCGCGCACGCAGGTCGCGACAAAGTTTAGAATTTACGTTGCGGCTAACGTTACATCCCTCGTTCACGTCCGGTTTTTTCTCCTTCCAGGAATGTCTTTGATATCACGGCAAAGTACAATATTTCCGACTCGCGAGATAGAGCGGTCCGATGATTTGGCGTTCGCGATCGATTTGCCGGAACGGTGATGACGCTTCTTTTCAACCCGGTCTCTACGTGAATGACCGACATGACAAAAAGAGCACATTGGCCGCAATGAGCGTAATGGCTATGCGACCGCCTGCAATTTCTGGCGGTACATCAAGCTAACTATAGCCATGCCATGTGCCAAACTAACGGCCGCAGACGTAGGATCTTTTCGAACGTCGCCGCGATAGTTTCGCTCTCGCGAGCAACAAAGGTAGGAATTGGTGCGCGCGATTGTCTGCCTATGATAAGAGAAGTACCACGTTCGGTAGCGGCCAAGTCCGGGTGCTATCGAGGGAAAACTCGCGCGGAGATCGACGATCGCGGAAGGGCGTGATTTCAGATGAATTAAATCGGCAAGTTCGTACGGATAGAATCGGCACCCGTAGGCGAAATCACACGGTCCGATCCTCCGATAATAATTTCGGAATCGCGCCGTCACGGTCCGTCCTTTACTGTAGCCACGATAGTGCAGCGTTGCGAGGGCAACGACCTGCTGCGCGGGGATCAACGGACCTCGCACAGGTATCACACTTTTTCCCTTTCACAAAGCATCCTTGCAACGGTCCCGGTGAGCGCCACAAAAGCCTTTGCTTGAAAAACCGTGACTGCATTTAAGCTATCGCCAACGTATAAATAGTAGATCATTAACTCAGGAACGTGGCCTCTTAATAAAGAATCGCAAAAGAGAATTTAAAAAAAAAAGATGAGAGGATAGAGATTTCGAGAAATTGAATTCTCCAAGAGGATTTCTTAGAAAAGGAGAAAGATTGTCCGCGATTGCAGCAATCCCGTAGGAAAGAAATAATATCGCGAGGGGACTGTAGAAGACTCTCGTTCGTATGAAAAGTTAACAAAAACAATAAAATTTGAGAGAAAAGTATCTTCATCAAGATTTATACGTATACAAGAATTGAAAAATCTCATAAAGCATATTTACAAATAACATTCGATTTAAATATGATTAATTTGTTGAAGCTTTTGTCGGGAGCAATACACTAGAGCACTGTTGAGTCTTCAATATTAATTTGTATCTTAACAACGTCCAATTTCGTTGAAAAGCAGCCTTAAAGGCTGTTGGGTTTGTTCCCATCAAGACTTGTGATTAGTCAAAGGGAAGAGGTATCTAAGGCGGTAACGACGATATGCTCCGCGCAAAGGACAGCAATTAGAGCTATGACAATGACAAAACGAGGCCGAGTTCATTGACTGGCTAAAGATGCTGGCTCGGGCTTGATAGAGGAAGGATAATAAGCAGGCGAAAGAGAAGAAGCGATCAGTTGAGAAGGGAAGACGAGGGAAGAAAGAGCGCGGAGCGTAGCGTCGAAGCGTAAGCGTCGAAGCGTAACCGGCCGAACAACGTGTTCGCGTTTTCCGATCAATGAAACATCACGCCGGTGGAATGTCGGCTCGGTTAATATCATCGTAATGGAAAACGCCCGGCGACGAGATATATATACAGGCGCAAAACGACCTGTCTTTTTTAGATCGTGTAATATCTAGGATAAATTTATACCTGACGTATGCTGTCTCCTCCCAGAACGCTGCCGCTCGTAATTGAAATTCCTGCACGACAGTTTACTGCATTACGTTAAGCGGGATGAATGCAACGATGAAATAAATCTGTGGCACAATTCTCGAAAGAGCCAATCCTGGACGTTCATGAAAATACACGTCATTTACGTTTCAACATTTAGTAATTTGCCATATTATAAAATTGCTGTAAAACCTGGCTCGCGAAATAAATTCCGGTCTTTTTACATCTGTCGCTCGCACACTGTTGAGATAACTGTGTTTAAACAATCGAGAGAACTCGGATTCCCGGATGCCTCGATAAAAGCCACTCCACAAATAGCCACTAACAAAACGTAAAAAAACGTTATCTCAAAATAAACTCTGTAACGCGCAATAAAAAAAATTCAACCTGCGTAACGAATTCATAATTCATCCTCCTCACTGTACCGGAATTTAGGGGGATGCCATTAATCACGCGGTGATAAACAAACGGGAAATGAACTTTGTGAGATATTAACGATCGTACTTCGTTGTACCGCCGCTCGCGGATCTAGATGTCAGGTATGGAACTGATGCGAGTGGTGACTGGCGTTAGGCGTGCGATCAGGCAATTAGCGGTTGCGGTAATAATGACGGAGTAGCGATATAACAATCTCGGTTAGCTAAGTAGTCTAGACTTAGCTGGTACTGCATTAAAAGCGGCGGTTACGTCGGATCAATCGGCTGTTACCTCGTAAATCGACGTGCAGAATCGATAATTGATCGACAATGGTATTAGGTATCGTTTCAAACATATTAGATACGGCAGACTGCAATTAAGCTGTTAATTAATTGTCAAGCAATCAATTAGAATTGTTTGCGTGAAAAGAAAAAGTTTTTCTCGTCGTCGTTAATGTACGCACTGCGGTAAAAGATTAATATTATAAAGTCACGAAAGAGAAATATTTAATTATGTAGATGCGATCGCGAAATATATTATGAAGTTATGATTATAACGAGTACCGTGAGCTTTTTTGAAAAGCTTCAAGTTATAAAACAGACGTCCCTCCGAGCCACGCTCTGGATATTGATGTCTCGACCCACCAACACTGATGATTAATGACAATTTGCATCGGTCACTGGCCGAAGAAGAATTTAAAGATCCTGATCGGATCAGTAAACTCGATCTGTATATCATTAAACAACTCACAAATCTGTATATCATTAAACACTCACAATCAATTAGAAAAGACGTCTCATCTTTTATTCGTGTATTTTCTAGCAATAAATTCAAGTGTGACGAAATGAGTACCAAGAACAATAATTATTCTCGCGCGCGGTAAGCCGTAATTATTATCTCACAAGAAAATCTTGTAAAGGAAAACAAAAGCGACGTCAATGGGTGATCACGGTTATTGATAAAAACATTAGCATATATTTTTACGGTTTTTAGCGCCGGAGAGATTCAATAAATAATGTTCGTTAAATCAATTTTCATCGGCGCTTTTCTGAAATCAATTGAAAAGTCCGACGTGCACGTTCCAGTGCGATTTTTAGTTTCTCAGCGAGAAACCAAGAAAGCAGGAAGTGACCGTCGTAATCGATGTTGCTTACGAAAATTATCGTGCCCCATCGCCAGGAATACCGGCAGCACGCGCGTGGCCGCCGTACCGACGGTCTACGTTTAGCCGAGACATCAACTCGCAACACGCACGCGGCACGCTGGACATAACAGTTAAAAATAACGTCAAGGTGCGAAACGCACGACGCCGAGGTTCCGGCCTGGATGGACAAAACCAGAATTCTCGCAGGCCCGTGCAGATACTCGAGTATACGGATCATACGACGCTGCCAAGTGCGTTACAATTCTCGACGTGAAAAATTGTTTTGTCTGACACAAGATCGGAATTTCAAGAATATTATTAAACTTTATTGTTAGTGGGTCGTTGAAATGTTTACGTCTGCCGAAAACACACAAGGTACTAAAATATACGTGCAAAATGATTCGTTGAGCGCATTCTCCGATTTTTATCGCATGGAAATTCCAGTATTTTTTATACTAACAAAATAAAATAGTATTCATCTTGACAGATAATTAAAAATTTTTTGAGAACATCTCACGCTGAGAAAAATCAGAAGTAATTAATCAAATCAAGGTGTTTCGCAACAGCAAAAATGTCCGTGTCGTATTTTTTTTTATTTTAGAATAAGAAATAATCAAAAGCGTTGAAGTTTGTTTGAAATAAATCCTAGACGTATCACTATACGCGAGGTTGCAGACCTTTTGCATGGTCTCTCCCTAAAGAGCGAAGAGAGGCAAGAACTCTTCCCCTCTTCCATATCCGTATCCTCAGCAGCTGCAATTAAATCTATCTGTTTTGCGCTGGGAATCCTTCTGCAACGCGGTTCCCGCGGGGTAACGAAACTTCCCACGGGCGAACTTAACATCTTGACTTTGTGATCGCGTCGCCGATAGAATTTCGTGACACTCGTTACACTAATGACCGCTTTATGAGCGCGATGTGCCAGCTGCGTGCTTAGAGCACTACTCATGCACCAAGTGTCCTTGTGTTAAAAATATTATATGTAAAAGGAAAATCACGTGACAAATAGTTCATGGCAAAAGAGAATATAAAAGATATATTAACGTATAAAGAAACTTCATAAAATAAAGACTGCTATATGAAACATATTAGATACGCATGCGCGCATGAAAGAATAATTCGTTATGGCATTCCATTACAATGAAACTTATGATCATGATCAAATAATAAAGTACTTGCTTCTTTAACTCGAATTATAATTTATGTCCACAGTAAAGTCTCCGAGATTTAAATAGAATATAAAGAACTCAGTCTGTTTCATAAAAAAAGTCATCAATTTTAGTTTGAAAATCTATAAAAATCTTAAATAGAATGTTAAACAAACTTCATTTTCTCTGACATTTCTTCTCTTTTATTAGAGCCATGACTCTCATAATTAAAGTATTATGCGCAGTCGATAGAAAGACGCGCGATCAAGGATAATTAGACTCATCAGTCAATCTAACACAGCGTCGTTTCATCTCCCTCCCTTCTGACTTTTCTCAGCGTCAGCATCAAAATTGCCCCCTTCTCCGCCTTTGCGCGTAATATTATGCATAAGCCGGACTTATATAATCGCCGTGTATTACGGACGGCAAATGACATCACGTCCAGCGTTACAAGCGTTGAGGTCATCAGGTGCCGCGACTCGGCCGATACCGGAGACTTTTTTACGGCAGTCTCTTGTCACGTATGCTCAAGATGACGGCGTGTACATGCAGGTAGATTACGTTTCTCGGCAAAGCAAACGTACTTAGCCTCGCTCTACGTCGAGGCTAAAGCACAGAGAGTGATGACTATTTCACAATTCGTTTTTATCGTGGACCTTTTTCATCTCCAAAAATAAACCAAAGGATGCACAAAGACAGTAAAAGTATATGAAATTTAAATACACATGTTTTGATGTATTAAAATGCGTTATATATACGTACGTACGTACTATACTTATATATCGTCTTGTAATAAAGCCGCAATATCGATTCAAATGACATTTTCCAGTCACATTGAAATACGATAATTGAGATATTACTGCAAGATGAATGATCAAACGTTCGACATATTTACACGGAATACTGAAATGAATAATGGCGTGATTTCTGAAATGACATTTAGCTTCGCGTAGCTCAAGTATCAAAATTCTGTTTACTCCCTTTAGCAGTTTTGGCCATCGGCCAGATATCAATAGAATGCGTTAGCCGTTCGCGGCTGCAAGAAAAACATTGGATGATGCAGAGAAAAGTACGTACTTCGGCGTAGCAGCCATTAATCAAACGGGTTGACGTCTGGTATCAAGCATGTAACCGGCAAAAATTTTTACGACAGATTTCTTTTGATTTAATCACAGATTAAATGCTCTTTAAAAGATTAAGTATTTCTCTTAAAAAGTAGCGAAATTTTACATTTTATATGAATAATCTTTTACTTAGATTGCAAAGCTATTCGACTTGTATCCTGCAGTACAATGCTCGTAAACGTTATTGCGATTGTAGGTATTAATAATGCAGTCATGCAGGTATGTTTATGGTACATTTATATAGTAGGCAATATGTGTCTCATACATGCCTATTCATATCTCTTCACATCCTTTTACTTATTTATAGAAGCATTGTTAACGTTAAATATAAAAATACACAACTACATATTATCGGAATTCATATTTTTATAAAAATATATATATTTATTTTTATATTTATATGTCGGAATGACGCACCCGTGCTAACGCGAGTAATTAGTAACGGAAGGGTCCTGGATTCAAATCCCAGTGATCTTTCATTCCGCATATATCCCATTTTCAAGCGGAGTCACAGAACTTTTTAAGTTTAGGTGACATTAGAAATTATTATACCTAGTCACCCAACTTACTACTACTATAATTATATAATAATATAATTATACAGTATATAATGTAATAATATAATAATATTGCGTTAAATTATTAATAAAAATAATATTTTGACAAAAAGTTTGTATAAGTATCTCTCTCCACGTCATAAAAATTGGAGCAAAAATGCGTTTGTTTCATTTCATTTGTAATAATAATGATGACTGTATGTCAAACATATAATTGTTATGATTGGTAAAGTAGAAATAATAATGTCGAGAGATTTTGTCGAACAGGTATCTGCTGTACATAATGTATATCATATACATAATGTACATATTTGCAACGATCAAATTTAGGACACGAGACAACCGGTTGGTGTCCGATTGGTGTATGTCGCCGCGTCCCAATTTTCACTGCGAGTAAGGCGAATGCATTCGTGACTCATCTATATCGTCATCGCGAAAAGTACATGGTCGGGCATGTTACAATGCCCGAAACATGCTACGGCGCGATGAAGCGACAAACATTCCACGAGGGAGAAGTGCCTCTTTCGCGAGTGTTACGTGAAAATATCTTCCACTAGCCGAGAGTCTTACGGAAGTCTCTGAATAACAACCGAGCTTCGAGGTCGCCTGTGAGAAACTAGGACGTTTAAAAATTATTGCTTCAAATACGCAACTGCTAATCGGCGACAATAGACATTATTATTCAAAAACAAAGCAAACATTTGTAATATTAACAAAGTATAAATAAATATATAATAATATATAATAAGTATATAAGTAAGAGCTCCGATTTGTATTGTCAAATATAATTTTTTAGATGTAAATCTAGCTTATTAACACATAATCTTTCAACGATTTTTACTTCATTAATATAATAATAAGGTTCCAGATTCTTTTCCGTCCATCTTCAACGAGATTTTGATTAATTGCCGAGACAAGAATGCAGTTTATACTCGTGTCGTTATTAACAGCTCTTCGAGTCTATACATGTTAGTGTCAAACGGTTGAACCCTGAACCCGCTATTGAACCCTATCTTATGTCAGGTTATATCAGATTCTGAGACAATCTCTAATTGTCTTAGAATCTCCCGCGATGTTATATTCTAAGGCGTCATATTCGTTACGGTGAATTAAGCATGGCGGAAATAGCTCCGAAGACGATAAAAACGCGCGTAGTGATTTTAACGATGTAACGTCGCTGTTAATTAATGGTGGATCGGAATTCTTCGCACTGCCTATATTTATCGCCGTATATGCAGCGTATAATAACAGCGATCCGTGGCCGTTGAAACTAGAGGGAAAGATTTTCTCTCGATATTTTTCTCATCGTATTTCAATCAAGTTTCAAATATCAAATGAAAATTGATGATTCGCTAAGTTTTCAAATGTACAAAATATACATGTATATGATACAAATAAATGAAACAAACGAAATTTTTAGTTTTTACGTCTCGGATTGTAAAAAAAATCATCAGGCGGACTACGCGAGATAGAGTCGAAAATTGTATTTAGGATCGGGCGGATCCCCTCGTTCGCGCGCTCGGCCTGATATCCGTATATGTGTCATCCAACGTTATCCAGTAATCTCTTCATCGCCGCCAACACGTCCTTTTCATTGAGGCTTAATTAAATGTACGCTCGGTATGCCGACGGAGGAAACGAGGGCGAGAGGGCCCCTGACTTCTCCGACTGAACGGGGGGCAAATGGAGAGCGCGCGGCCGAAAGGGTCGAGGTCGTCGATTACGAAAGCACCGTGAACTAAATTTCAGGGCTGCGCTGTAGATGCCTCTATCCAGAGTGAGATATCTCTCCTCTTTCACGCATTTTTCATAAGATTTATTGCGAATTCCCCCTTTAATCTTACCGCGAGTTCGTCACCTATTACATACTTCGACGAATAAGAAGCAACAAACAGGAAAAAAACCTTGCGTAAACTGTTTTGTAATTTTAATTTCAAGTCATTCATATCTGAACGACTCTGCATATCTGTGGAGTTTTGAAGAGTTCGGGAAAATAAAAAATAAAATGCAGTCGACAGAAAAAAAACAGAAAAAAGTTTAAAGCAGCGTCTAATAATAGTGTAATATAGATAACCAAGTTCCCGGTAATGCAGCTGTTTTGTGTAATACGCAGCAGACGAGTCCTTACATTTTTATCGCGTAAATGGCACTCTGGCTCTAGACTACGTGAATGTCCCTGAACGACAGAAGAAGGGGGAGATATCGAAATTGGAGACCAAGGAGGAAATTAAAATAATTGCGCGCTTCCTGGCATCCGTGGCATCGGGGGGAGAGAAAGGAAGGGTAGGGAAAAAGGGGAGAAAAAAAATAGAGAAAAACCTATACAGAAAAAGCGATCGCGGCGCAGGGCAGGGCACGGCGTAATACAGGTAGGTAGGTAGGTAATAGATATACGTAGATGTACATGGGTATATATGTGGGGCAGACAAGATGGAGTCTCGGAGGCACGGGTCGATATGAACGCGGCAGCGCTATTGCAGCAAACCGCCCCCTGTTCGCCTCGCGCGGTCCCTGCTCCTCTTACCACCTTCGCCTGACTCTCTTTCTACTATCAACCTCCCCGCCGTGTCACCTCTCCGCCGCTATCAATGGTATCGCTATCGGCACCGTTTCCACACAATCGACGCACGCGTGCGTTCAAGTTTTTTTTTTTTTTTTGGAAAACGCACTTTTATGTAACCGAGCGAAAGCAAGAGGATCGATTTCAACCCAGAAACCGCGGAGCGAAAGCAGATTGTGATCGCGGTGCGTTGATGACGATATTTTCAACTATCCGATACTTTCAACAATGTACATTTTCCGAAAAATCTTTTTGCTATAAATAAATTTTTCTAAGTATTGGATTAAAATTCCTTATAAATATAAATAAGCTCAGTCACGCGCGGAGTCTGTTATCTGTAAGTAATGCGGTAGCGATAAATAATAATACGAAGTAATAAGAAGTAACAATCATCGTTGTATTAAATTTTTCGTGTCGAACTCAGTTCGATACGACCGTCAAGATCGTATTAATCCGTTTGCAGCGGCCGCTGCAAGAAACGGCGTCGATAATCTTGCCTTGAGCGAGAGGAGAGCTAGGAAAACATTTTTAATGATTTCTCAGCGTGATTAGACGTTTCAGCATCGGGATGACTCGACGCTACCTTGACGAATCGAGATACAAAACTAGTTTTATATTAACAGCTGACTTGCCGGCGTTATAACACGAGCACGCTTTCCATTGTGTCCGGCGACATAAGTCGGATTGCGAGAGTTCTCTCGTATCGCGCGGGACCAGCGCATAAATTAACAAACCCTGTCGTGATATTTCGTCCTGGCGTTTTTCTTATTCCCTGACCTTTCAATTTCTCCGGCGGTGACGTAATCTCGCCACGTGCGGGCGTGCGTGTACACGCCTAAACAAAAATAATCGTGATGTAATCCCAAACCGATATAAGAAGAGAATCGGCATTATTAGCTGTAATAATGCGCGGAAACTCACTGATTAAGAAAGATTAATTAACATTTTGACAATGATAAATATCACTATAAATCGTATCTATATTTCCTTGGAAATAATAACATTTGAACAAATTTATTTATGGCTGTATTCAAATAGGAATTGAACGAATCATTACTTATACACAACTCTGAAGCAAATACTGATCGTTTATATACGTGCGATATAACATAACAGTTATAATGTTAAACGTTCTACAATCAAAATCACGTTTCCATCTATTAGTCACCCATTTCTGCAATTACCTATTTTCTTTGAGCAAAGTTTTTACCGAACAATGTTACAATTGAGATCAATTAATCCGACGTATAGGATGGCGCCAATGCAATACATTCCTCGAAGTATTTCTCTTTAATTGTAATTACATTGGATTTCGACGACAATTGAATAACTTGCCTGCGCGAAACGCATGTCACTGACAAATAACGGTTTAAGTATACCGAGTATCATTTTGATCTTTTCGACTGTACTTTTAACTACGCTTGACACGAAAAAGCAAATAGAGAAGTAAAATTTAATAATATATTTAGTACTAAAAAAATATACAACAATATTCTTTTAAAATCATAATTTTTTTTATTTTATGCTTTATCGATTCTTCGTACTTTATTTACGTAATATGGCAGAATAAAATATATTAAAGTAAATAATTAAGAAAATAGAGAAAAAATTTCTGTAGTATCAGAAGCAGTACATTTAAGCTTTGTGAAGGAAATGAATTCAAATTGCGCGAGAACTCCCATCCTTGATTGCCCTATTTATTTACGTTATTACAGTGTAATTAGCGTACGACCTGATAATCTTAGCCGATTATAAATGCATTAACAGATCACCTACCCGCCTACTCGATAATCGATGCAGGTTATTGCAACCCCTGTCGAGCTAGCCCCCCCACCTCTCAAAAATAAAAAACAAATAGCATAAAATTACAAGCTATTTATGAGCTTTCATATCCCGCAAATTAAAAATTTTGAGCTCGTCACACTGAGCAGGAATTTAATTTTTTTGTGGGGGGGCTGAGTCGATCTCGACTCAGCCCCCCCACTACTTAAAAATGAAGATATAGAATCGATCTTTGCGGCAGAATTAGGAGCTATTTACGAGCTTTCGAACTGATGTAGTTTCAATTTTTGAGCTCATCCCCTTAATGCCCAAACAGCCCCAAAACTAATGCAGATCAAGAGAGAAATGTTAAAGAAAATAAAAATACACTATATTACGAATATAACGTCAAAAATTCCAAGACTAAATTCTTAAAATATGCGTATTTNGATTATTAAAGTGCAACCCCTTTCCAATAAAACCACCCCGTATTTCCACAGTACAAGAGAGAACCATGCCTAAAATAAAAAAATCTAATTATTTTGCAACAAAATATTATTTAATGATTTATGAGCTTGCAAAATACGTATTTTTTAATTATTGAGCCACAACCCTTTTTCAATAAAACCACCCCAAGTTTCCCTGGTACAAGAGAGAACTATGCCTAAAATAAAGAAATAATTATTTTGTAACAGAATATCATTTANGGTTGTGGCTCAATAATTAAAAAATACGTATTTTACAAGCTCATAAATCGTTAAATAATATTTTGTTGCAAAATAATTAGTTTTTTTTATTTTAGGCGTAGTTCTCTCTTGTACTGTGGAAATACGGGGTGGTTTTATTGGAAAAGGGTTGCACTTTAATAATCGAAATACGCATATTTTAAGAATTTAGTCTTGGAATTTTTGACGTTATATTCGTAATATAGTGTATTTTTATTTTCTTTAACATTTCTCTCTTGATCTGCATTAGTTTTGGGGCTGTTTGGGCATTAAGGGGATGAGCTCAAAAATTGAAACTACATCAGTTCGAAAGCTCGTAAATAGCTCCTAATTCTGCCGCAAAGATCGATTCTATATCTTCATTTTTAAGTAGTGGGGGGGCTGAGTCGAGATCGACTCAGCCCCCCCACAAAAAAATTAAATTCCTGCTCAGTGTGACGAGCTCAAAATTTTTAATTTGTGGGATATGAAAGCTCATAAATAGCTTGTAATTTTATGCTATTTGTTTTTTTATTTTTGAGAGGTGGGGGGGCTAGGTCGACAGGGGTGTTATTGCACTAGCTTGCAAACAGCCGTATTCTGATTCTGCGATATCTTTTACATTTACTTTTACATTTTTTCAGCCAAAATGCGATAATAACTATTACTTCATTACATATATTACGTGTATCAATACAGACACAATTAAAATATATTTTAATTAAAATAATGAATCATAATGAATAACGGGTTCTTCAATGAACAAATCAGATATTACGTTTACAAGGACGTTTTCCATCACGCATCGCGCAACATTTTCAAAGTAGGTTAGTATCGATTATATAGAATGCCAGCGCAAAAGCGAGTGTTATAAAATGTCATACAAGAATTAGGGCAACAACAAAAAACGCTATATAGCCGATTCTCTGTTGGATGCTACATTCATCCGGATAATTCTTTTGTTCGAGCTGAAGCTAACATGTGCACTCGAATAATCGAGAATGAATGTCGATTCTCTCAATCAAAGCCGGATTCGATATGAAAACCTAAAAAAAATGGAGCCAGCATAAATGAAATAAAATAACAAAAATAAAAATATTACCAAAATAATATAATTTCCTAAAAATAATTGATTCATATTTCTCTCCTGTATATGTATAAATTTGTATTTTTTTTAATGTCTTAAAACGTCTCTAAAACGTGCGAAAATTATTTCGTGTATTATTAACGATAATGTAAAACTGGCGCATAATCGTGATTATGTAAAAAGAAGAATGAGTCTCGACATTTTAATTCCTGAGAGTGGCAAGTTGCATTAAATTATTTTTCGCTCACTCATCCTCGAGTTTTTCGCAGGGAATGACAGGCAAAGAGAGAAAGGATAAGGATTCTAAAATCGTCAAGGTAAACGTTCCTTCCCCTTTCAGACAAATTAAAGAACGTTCGGCTGGCGTGAACCCTTTTCGATCACGAAAGTGTGGTGAGACACTCCGATCCCCAACTCGGATGAACGGAGAAAACGAAGAGGGAGAAAGTATCGGCGACGCGAGGAGGGTTACAACCCCTCTGTTAAGTTTACACAGCTCGCTACTTATCGCGTGTGTGTTTAAAGAAGTGTGCAACAGCCGAAACGCGCATTCGAGTTATCGCGCTTCGTCGGCTCCTTCGCCAGATAATACTTTGAAGTCTACTAGAATCTCTAATTCATTGAAGACGCGATTAGGCGAAGTAATGCTCAAATGCATCGATAAAAAACGAATATAGTGTATTAAAAAAAGTATCTTGCCAAATATAAATCTTATAATAACAAAGAATATCTAAATTTGCTTCTCGTGCATTTTTATAATCCGCAATCTTTTAAAAAAGGCTTTTAACTTTTGTTAAAAATTTCGTATATATTTTGATTGGTGTATGTTGTTAATGAAAGATCTAATTCTGTAATCATACATACATAATCAATTATATTATTGTACATCTCTCTTACATTCTTTGTGATATGTCTTAAACATCTGTTAGCCACATGTGTGTCGCGTGTGTTCTTAAACCAGATCCAGACTTAAATTATTACGAGCATATCTTTTTCCTAAGAAACAAAATTACTAAATATGCTTTCTGGCTAGCAGAAAGACTATTTATTTGACGTAAGTCAAATTTAATACTTAATTAGCTTATCTGTTTTCTTTCAGGTCAACACAATTTAGTAATTAAATAGAATTCGTAGTGAAAGGTCTCCCTCTCTCTCTCTACATTGCTGCTGTTGTCACAGCAACGAATAATTCCGTCCACCTTCGCTGTTGTTAACGACAATAGCATTTTACGAGACGTTATTAAACTGGGTCAATCACGGCCGCTTCCGACGTTGCGTTTAGTGTTTAAGTACTTGTCAAGGGCAGGATGCCAAATTTCTACGGAAGCCCTTGTCAACTTGAAATGAATAGTCGCTGCAGGATAGTGTTAATTAATTTAATGCACTTTTTACAAACTGCTGCTTTAAATAAACATTATTTTTATTAAATCACCAGCTTGAATCAATGTCGTAATATCTTCTTCACTTGAAAATATTTTCTCATCAATTCCGCGATTTGCATTATTTTTATATATTTTAAATATAAAAAATAGTGTTCCTCTATTGCCAATAATTATCTTCACATATATTATTGATAACCTCAGCACTAATTTTTTTAGAATGAATAATGTTCCAAACTTATATCATCTTTTTTCTAAAATGCAATACGAACAACATTTTTTTCCTATCTTCACGTTAGAAAAAACACATTACAAACCTAACCATTTTAGCTGAATGTTCTATCAAAATAAATTGCTTTCAGACTCGTGTGAGTTAGCTAATAAACTTAATGACTCGACGATTTGCAGCGATTTTGAGTTAAAACGCGTTGAAGCAAAATTTCATTGCGGCGATGCACATGCGAGCGTTGTGGACCGTCCATCTAGCGTAAAGCGTGAAGCTGCCTCACATTCCTGCGTCAACGCGGCAGCATTACCGGCGCGAAAATGTTTATTTTCAGTCCACCTTTGCAGCAGTCGCGGAAGGGATGCGACGTTATACACTGTACATGTGTACATACATCGTCTATGGTTTCGCAACGTCGTCTCATCCGGTGAGGAATCGACGAATGGAAAATAACGTGTTCCGCGTATGCACGCGTACGCACAGCTTCAACCGTAAAAACGGCACGGTGCGATGGACTCGCTGATCGATACACGGGAGACTATTAAAAGTTGTTACGGTTGTCGCACGCTTTGGTATCATCTGAATTGTTTATTCGATTGCGTCACGAATAATCCAAGTCGTTTTAATAATATATCGTACTCTTGACGATCACTGTACAAATCGCGGGTTTACATGGAAATATCAATTTTAGCACACGTTTCCCTAAAATACATCAACAATTATTCAAGAAGAGCTTTAATGTATTCTTTCATTTTAACTCAATTATATTGATTTTGTTTGGAATACTTTGAACCATACACTGAGAGAAAAGTATGTGGTTTTTGCGGCTATAATTGCACAGTAAAATAATTATAGTCAAGAGAGTATCATATTTTTTATCATCATATTTTATAGTTATTACTGTAATATTGGTAATAATAATTCATAATAATCATTTGCTCATAATGATGTCAATTGTGATTACTATTATTATTACATTATTTCATAGTACAACTTACTAAATTAAAATCTCATTTTGATTAATAACAATCATATTACAAGTTGCATAGACAAAATTATAATTATGAGGACTTTAATAAAATGTTAAACCGATCATAATTTATATTATTTGAATAATTATAAAATGTAGTTGGTTCAAAAATAACTATAAATTGTGATATTATAGTTACTGCAACTATTTTTTTTCTCTTGATGTATTTTCGTATTAACCTTGTATCTTGTTTGTATTTTTGTATTTTTAGGAGGCTCATTTCAAAATAAATAAATTCATTAATTTAATCTTAATAATTATATTAAATCAGATGTATGATCGTGCCGTGAATCTTAATAATTTACTCGAATACTTGGAGCACTTATGTCCACGGTATTTCGCAGAAGAGAGATGACACGTCACCGTAAGAAACGTACGTGTCTCTGTCCCGGCGTGATGTTATTGCATATACCGTCTTATTACGAGCAATCAGATGTAACTCGCATGTCAAGTTGATTGGCAACGTAATCGTCCCCTAAAAGCGCATCACGGAAACGACAAGCCACTGTTGAATACAAGGAATTGCCGGACGTATGTAGTCTAAAAACTCCCCCGTAATGCGTCGCGACTGACCCAGATTCATGATCGCTGCAGCACCACCTTCGTGTCTTTTTGTCTGCACACGCGGACCTGAAGGACAGACACGTTTTCAAATCCAAGCGGCAAACCGGCAGTGCCGTTTTCTAATCCGATTACTCCGATCCCCCGCAATAAGTGCCCCGCAGTTCTTTCAATTTCAATAACGGATTCTCAGATAGCACATAAGAATCCTTAGAGAGTAGACTGTAAGATCCGAATTCATAGTCGTTTCTCAAATCTTGAAACTTGAGAATTTTTTAATCTTAAACCCTCTTTTTAAATTGTATAGCTGATCTTGGCTGCTTTATAATCTATGATTCACAAAATGGAAGATTAATAGAAAAATAATTTTTAAAACTTAAGTGATTAAATGTACTTAAGTAAATGTAATTAAAGATTATTTTTCGTTGTTCTCGTACGCTTCCTTTCTTTTTTGAATTTAAGAAACAACTATGAATTCGAACTTAAATATAAAAAAGAATGGAAGAGCTACTGAAAAAAAAGAGCGTGTCTTGTAGGTACATTTTCTGAGGAGACCCATCGTTTGTAACATAAATCTGATACTTTGGAATTTTAGGTTCGCGAATTTTGAGACCTCTTGTACAATCGCTTCACGGACAAGAGATATTCGCGATAAACCGTGGCAGCCTTGATTTACATGTGGAATAGGACACGCAATCCCCGCGGCCGCCAATCTTTTAGCAGTACCAGTCATTGCGCCCTGGCCAATTAATCAAATTCACTATCTAACAACATGACTCAACTGTGAACGTAGTTCGACGGAAACGTATTTTTATCTACGACGAAGAAACATACGCGCGCTCGAGTCTCTCTTCGGGATTGGTTAGCCGTGGCCTCGAGACATTGTTCAAGGTTCGTTGGCGAAGGTCCACGGTGAAATTATGACGTAATCCCAGAGTCCAGAATGTGTAAGTAGAGAGCTAAATGCCGGACAGTCGGAGTAACGCGAGTCAATGGAATCCTCGCGTGTAGTAGGTACGACGAACTGCGCGTTGAAGCCTTCACGGAATCTCGATAAGTGACGCTGCATATGCAACCGGTTATATTGTTTATCGTTCTAAGTTATGTGCCTCTAAGCCGCGCCTTAGTCTTAGCAGTAAGTTGCACGTGAATTTTAATTCTGCTATGAATTTCAACCAACTCTGATTTATTTCATTAGTATTTAGTATTATTTTTATCTTTCCTTGTCATAGGACATAAATTTTTATTGTAAAAATGATTAAAGAACATAATATTTTTGTAAGAAAACGTTGCTTTCTTGTTCTAACGTTGCTTTCGTGTTATTACCTTTCTAGTCACCCATAGATACACAATCTGTTCTAGATGCCCCACCCTGTATACGTCAGATCTTCAGTTTGATTACACTTATTTCCACAGTGATCTAATCCACGGATTGATCTTTGAAATTCGGCAAAGCGAGAAATGATGATGCGATTGTTAAATTGAAGAGTCAGCTACGTTCATAGCGTATGACATCACGACATTAGGCCGAATGAAATAACTCGTCACCGCATCACTCGAGTTACGCGCGGAGGCTACATCGCTCACATCACAAGCGACACATTTTTAGAGAATAAAGCAACGGCTGTTTCAGCAGAGAAATTAGCTCACTAATTAGCGTAAGAGCCCTGACTTTATTGCTGTCACAGCGCAGCGATGAAAATATATCTATATAGACTTGAAAATATCAGGAATTTCTCTTTTTATCGACTAGTTCTACCCACATCGATGAAATATGTGAATATATATATTCATCTTTATTAAAGATCGGCTATTATAGTGAATTATGCACGTTCTACACGCTTAGACACGTGTGATATAAAATCGCAGCCTTGAACACGATTAAATATCTCTCGAAATCGTAAATATGCACGAATGAGATTATATATGGATACATGTGGAATGAAGGCAACGTGGAAAACATTTATTTTCTATATTTAAGAAGACGTAGGTCTATCTACAAGTGTACTTGATGCAAAAAATATTTACGCAATAAATGCAGATATTCAAAAAAGCAGACATGAGAATTTTTAGATTTTTCTATGAAAGAAATGAATAAGGTAAATATTTTCTTTGGGATTAGCATAAGAAATTAAGGACATAAATTTAAAATGGAATCGTTTTCTGAGTCAGAGTTTATTCCGATGTCCTATGTCACAACCGGTTTCTCATGTCGTTTTCAGGTAAGAGGCTTACCTTGTCCAAATTTTACCGTCTTGCCGACTTACCGACTTGCTGACGGTTCTCTTTAGAACAAAACAAAGTACCCTGGACCTGCTGCCCTCGTGTCTCAAACTATCAAGGCACCTAATGCTTTTGTACTTTACTACTTTTGCACTTAACGACGTAATGACAAACACAAATAGTACGGAAGAGGCTGCAATTAGCAGTCTGACATTCTTTACCTGGCGACCTTTCTGTTTCCCGTAGAAACATGCGCGCCCACTCGGTGTGGGACCTTTTTTCTTATTTCCCGGAGAGGAACGTTCAGGATCTGCAGTATCGTGAGCACGGACACGTGCATTCCGCGCTTAACAGTGCACCGCTACCTTCGCAGCAGCCTACGTCCTGAAGTAACCGTGACCTTTGAGCCGCGACAATCGGCCGGCCACTTCGTCTTAATGATCGTTTTGCATGCTAACGCGGTCGACGTAACGATCTGCGACAAAGGCGATCGTACTGTTGACGCCTTCTCTCAAATGTCCAACAAATAGAGTTCCGCAAGAACCGCGTCCTCCCATGTTCTAACTAATGAATGGGGACGTTGGCGAACCGCATCGCCCTATCCGGCTCAAGTTACGAAACATTCAGCAAAATATAGTTCAAATCGCAGATGATTTAGTATTAGCTTGTGTCTGACACGACGAGATAATCAAAAATATTCATTTTAGGTTTTTGACAAAAAGTAATGTTACAAGCAGAAAAAGAGAAATGAAAATTCGTTCATGCAGAAAGTTTTTTTGTCAACGAAACCACCGTGGCGCACGAAGAGAGAGTGTCAAATGGGAGAGTACAGCTGTACCGAACCCTCCTCTTTACCCACGCAATCGAAACTGCGAGTTGACATGCGGCGAAACGGTTGAATGCGAGCCCGTATATGCTATTAAATGCCATGTATATACGAAGCCTATTATTTGCGATAATGCCACCCACTTCCCTCGTCTCGTGGCCAAAAATAATACATATGTTCGTGACGAACTAATGCGCACACCATGCAGTACTTTGATATCTCTGAGTATTACGTGACACAGCAAATTTTTTAAATACGATTATATGCATATTCTCACATATAACTGTGTGACTTTGATCATTACAATATCGCGATATATCATATATTGCAAGAAATATCTCTATTATATATTATCTGTATTATAATAAAATATTATCTCCGGTTTTGCAACCGAAACTCTCTCTTATGTTTTTAATATACATTTTTTAAGACATCGCCTTGAAAAGAACATCAGTCTTTTGCAGCGTATAAATTAATGAAGTTGCTAGACAAGTATCCGACATCAACGGCATGTTATGACATAAAACTGAAGCACTGAGAATGATACAAACTTGAGTTTATAAGTAACTTTCTTACTTTTACTAGGCAGATAAATGATTTTCATCAAGTAGGAAATTTTACGAATAACTTTTATGTTATCTTTCTCCGTTTATTTCTCAGACAGATTTAGATAAAACAAATTTAAATAGAATTTTAAATAAAACAAATTATAAGTATGTTCACTCATGAAAAAAGAAATATACAATAGAGAAATCGAAGGAATAAATTAACTACACGCGCATTACATTTAAACCTTAATTAAATTTCCTTCCTCTATTTACGATTTTAGATAAAACTAATTGTAAGAAAGGAACATATCAAATCAAGCCTCGTTCATTACACTGTAGACATCGATTTTTAAGGATTCCCAATCCATATCGCTCTCGGTGCTTCCCGTCAACACAAAACTCATCAATCTTACCTGTCTTCCGGCGCGTGGCAGCGTCTCCACGTTTGTCCCGCCAACCATGGGAGCCTTTTCCGATCCGCCATTCTGCTGGTTGACGTTTATGTTGGCGTTAACATTGGCGTTAACGTTATTGGCGTTGTCGGTGACGTTCGTGTTCATGTTTGCCTCGGTGGTAACGTCGCCAGTGCCGCCACCGCGCTTTCCGTCCTCGCCCGTCATGTCGATTCACCCTCTCGTTGTTTCACACCCTCTTCACCCTCACCGCCACTGCCACCGCCGCCGCCGCCGCTGCCGCCGCCGTTCCGTTTATACTTCCGCTTGTTAATTCCCAATCTCGGTCCACGGCACGGAATCCCGATATCTGTGTGCGGTCGATCGAGACCCGATCAGAGAAGGATCGCAGCGTGACCGTGACGAATGACGCCTAACCGACAACGCGGAATTTATTTCAACCCCCTCAACGTGGGGTTTCCGTTTTCCCCCGGAGACGCGGAATCTGGGCTATTAATAGACGGAACTGGGCTTTTATTAGAGGGAACGGAACACACGGGAAAGTTCGAGTTTGCGATGTTTCGATTTAACATGGATCGCGCGTCGCAGCTGAAAACTCTCAAACTTTAGACAGATTCTCACGTTTAAAGTGTAAGTCTGAAATTGTGGACCATCGCGCGTTTCCGAAATCTCTCTCTCTCTCTCTTCCTGTTAAAAATCGATTCCCGTGGGCGATGGAGCAAAATACCGAGCACGCGATGTTACGGAGTTCCATCGGGCCGAATTACTTTGGTGGTTCTTCGGGGAACGCTATTTTTAGTCTCCACGAAGCGATACGGGTGGTATAACCGTACATGACGAAACGGTTCACAAGCACATTGTGAGCACCATCTTTCCATTCGCTATTCGCCGAGGAAGGAGGAACAAGACCGAGCCTCGCCCGAAGTGCAATCTTACCGCTAACATCACCAAACAACACGAAGATCCGAAATTACATCTTAAAGCTGCAGAGCGCGTCTTTCAGATGTTTCCTCGGGACGTTTGTGCTACCAGGGATGCACCTCCCTTCCAGAACACGCCACGATTTTTTTTCCTCGCAAGTGAGTCGCGTTTCAACAATTATCGTCCAACGTAACAATCATAACGGTTCGGTTGACGAAACATTAAATACCACCAAAGAGAATCAAATCGTAAAAGCGAAGACCGGACTTTTGGGCGATGAACGCGGGATTCCTGCTGTCAGGATCGCGGGCTGTCTGACGAGGGCCGAGGGACAAACGAGGTCCCAGTATCATATCGATAGCGTAAATGCGTCGTCGCGTTAATCGCCGCCGTCGACGCCGGTGCGAAATAAACGCCGGGGCAACGTAGCTGACAAGGAATCGCGGAAACCCTCGCGCGCGAGAGGGAACGGTAAGCCCGCACGGCCGACGGTGGAACCACCGGGAAAATCGATTCGAGCGTGTCCGTTCGAGCACTGCGCGCCTCGCCGAGTCGCGGCGATAAAAGCGGCCGTCGTTCCGGCTCCCGACGTTTACGCGGCCCGAGCCACCCGAGGACCCGAGGATCTCGAAGCGTGACTTTCCGAAATTCAAAATAGCACGTTTTTCTCTTTCCCCCCTTTTTTTTTTCCTTTCGTGTGCGCGTCGATTTAATCCCGCTTCGCCGCCCGTTTCCAACGTGCATTCGGTACGTTCCATATATTTTTTTAGTCCGTGATTTTATACTCATTCATCATTTTTATACTCGCGCTTAAATAACAGTTTGAGAAGAAATTCATTCAGAAAGAGAGAAAGAAGGGAGGGTCAATACAATTAATATCAGATAATCAATATCTTAAATAATATTGATACATTGAAAAGAAATTCTGGTTAAAAACAAATCAGAAAATCTTGTGATCAAATATTCTGGTTATTATAATAGCAATTTTGGTTATTACAACAGAATTCAATACTTTATAACTTATAATAATCAGAATATTTGGTCACCTCTACAAGATTCTTTTTGTTTTTTTTTTTTCAGTGTAGGTAATATATCGATGTAAAATAATATTAAAATATTATTCAAGGCTATTCGAGATGATATCCACATTGCAAAAATAAAGAGAATCAACAGATGTAATGCAAGTCACAAGTAAACTTTAACCGACGGCTTAAATTGACGATTCAATATTGTTCTAACTCTCAGAGTAAATCCGCTAATTTACCCGTATAAATTTTAAATGACTCCCCGACAGACGGGAGATTAAAGTGATCAAAAAAGAGAGAAAGAGGAGATTTTGTAAGTTGAGTTTGTAATAACAGCTGGAAATGTCGCATCGACGGAAAACTAACGCGGAAACACAGCGAACCCTGGGCGACTGATAGCGCGGAATAGAGATTCCTCAGTGGCAAACGTTTATGGGTACTGCGGGTCGTCGTCGTCGTAGCGATCGGATCGAACCGGATTGCGCGAGGCGCGATTGGTCGCCGGGTGGGAAACAGGAAAACCTAGAGAACGCGCAAAACGATGGTACATCCCGCAATTACCACACCAGGATTCCACTGGCATTTCTACGCACACGCATCCGTGCATATACATACACACACGTCTATTTTACACATATATATATCCCCGAGTATATGTATACATATATATATTTAGGGGTATGCGTATATATATAATATATTAGCGTCAACGGCGGCGTCGCGCGCGGCTCCGTCTGGTTCCTCGGTGCGGTGCATTTCGCGGGCGATCGATCTCTCAAACCCTTATTCCCGCACTTCGGCCGAGTTTGCCGCGGTTCGATGACGCGCGGCGCCTCGAATCCGCACGATTATCGAGCGATTACGTTCGAACGCTACCCTAACGCGCGCGAGCGGTCGTAAAAGGGAGCAGCAACAAAGAGAGAGAAAGAGAGAGACACAGACGAGAGAGAGAAAGAGAGAGAGAGAGAGCACTAACCGGAGGGGTTTACACGCAGGGTTGCGCGCGCGGCGGATACCTCAAAGTCCGCTAGTCCGTCAACCACCGCGGTATTCAACGGGACACTTTTCCCATCGGGCGCTACCTTCTCCACTCGTCAAATCACACGACCAGCCGTCATCCTTCGTTCACGCTGCTTCGCTTCTCCTTTTCACATCGACCGGCCGCCGCGGACCGCGCGCGCACACGTATACGTGACACCGACTTCGAGAGATACGCGTGACGAGCGTAACGCGACCGCCCTCCCGGATACTTCGCACGGCTTTGATCGCCGCCGCCGCCGTCACTGCCGCTGTCAGCCGATGGCGATTGGCGACGCCGCGCCCGTCGCGACACCTGCCGGCAGCACAGCGCGACACTGCTCTTTTTTTTTCGAATCATCGGAAACCGAAGCGTCAGGAGTTATTAATTAAATGCTAGGAAGATATGAGAATATTGTATATTTCATTAATTTTCCTGAAATAAAAGATATGATATTTTCAGTTTACAAATATTTATAATCCAAACTCACATTAATTCCAAAATAAAACCTTCAGGTTTTTTAGAAATATATGCACAAGATCACAAATTGAATAAACAATTTTATGCGATAAACTTAATGTACAATGTCTAGAATATTTCAATGAGAAAAGATAAATATCACTAGTTACGATAGTATAATGGGATTATTTTATTTCTAACGTTAAGACCCACAAATTCAATTTTTAACAATTCAATCTGTATACTATCTGAGAACAAACGCTGTAGCAATACGTACAAATTAATAAACAATTTTATTATTATTGACAACTAATCTTAATACAAATTTTTCAAGTGATACTTATATAAATTTATATAAGTGATACATATATAAAATTATCATCAAACGTAATTACCAACATTAATTAATGATAAAAAACTTCCCTTACATTAAATATATCATTTCAATCAATTCATAGAGGCTAGATATAAAGCAATGGTTAATTAATAAGTAATGCTACTAAATTATAACATCCCATGATAGCATTCGTTACGTTATGAATGGCGAATGTGAAATTATAAATCTTATGTCCAATGCAGTTAACTTTAATCTCAGTTTAACTTACTTTTCATCTTTTTCTAATTCTTAGGACTAAAAAAGATAGAAAGTAAATTAAATCGATTAAAGTTAATCTACCGTGGTAGAAATAGACATTAAATATTTTACATACTCAAAACTTATGTTCCTTTGGTTTATTTTTTGTCTTAAGCATTAAAAATAAATGATGCACTATAGATAACGTGTTTTCAAAACATTTTTCTGCAATCATGCAAGATGTAGGCATTATATGTATATACTTGATAAATTTGCTATCATTTCTAATTTATAGTAATAAAAACGTTATTTTAATAATAATATGTCACAAGTATTACAAGTACTATTGCTATTTCATCACTTTTTAATAATATATTATTTACAAAAAAAGTACTTTTACATTGCGCAAGATATTAACAATTACAGATAAATTTTATAATTAACGGAACATGTGAACGACGAAATACAGATGCCATGTCCAAAAAATATCACCTATGTCTTAGATATAAAGGTAATATGTATATAATATGAGAAATCGCCAGCATTCTTCGCTTTTACATGTACGTCAACTGTGTAACAAAATATGAAATTTGATTATATACACGTATGTATCATAAATAATACTAAGGTATAAACGTACCTTTGCGTATCGAAATTAAATTGAAAATAATTCGACACGCAAAAGAGTTAATCATACCTGATATCAATTCTTGTATTTCGTCCATATATACATATATATATATATACATGTATCATATGTATATATATATATATATATATATATATATATATATATATATATATATATATATATATATATATATATATATATATGTATATATTTCATTCCTCTTAGGCAAAAGACATTCTTAATGATCTTTAGAACATTTTATTCAGCAATTTCCTTTTTATTGTATGCCATTGTTGCATCCATCTACCTTCTCGTGCAGCTCAAGTTGTTTTTTAGTATGAAACCGTGTACCACAGACATTACATTTTAACTTGGCGTTTGTGCCATGATGCATCATAGTATGATATTCTAAACCTACTCTATCAGAAAATCTTTTGCCACAGAAATGACATGCATTATTCTTATGTTTCGCCATATGACGGCGGAAAGTTTTAAGTTTTACACATCTCAAGCATACAGTACAAGTCGTCAAATTATCAGACCAGCTCGAATGTATCATTTGTCTATGATGGTAAAGTTTTGTATTACTTGTATAAGCTCTTTTGCATTTGTGACAGGGATAACCTAAGCCTAAATGATAAGCCTCGTGGAAGGCCTTTGCTGAAATAGAAATCTTTTTGTTACAAAATCTACAAGCCAAATCATTGTGCTCTGTACGAAAATGATACAATCGTGCTTTATAGTTCATGAATCGTTCTGGACAGAAATAACAATGATACACACGATCAAAATGTTTGGTTCTCACATGTTCATCGAATTCATTAAAGTTATGTAACACTTCTTTACAACAGAAACACAGCAATTGTAGTGAATATTCTTCCAATGATTTCCCACGTTTAACAGTACACTGATGACTCTCATATAACTTAATTGTACTAAATAGTTTCTTACAATATCCACATGTCAAGGGATCAACTTGTATCATATCGATTTTTGTCCCATAGGAGTGATCCAATTCCACTTTGAAGTATCCACTTTGATATCGTTTAGATCGTAATTCTCTCTTGTTTTCTTGAAGCGTTTCTTGGCTATTTTCCTTGCATGTTTCTTCATCTTTAATCTTATATTTTTTCTTTTCATCTTCCACATTTTTAGATTTACGCTCAAGAACCTCTCGACACATTTCTTTCAACGTAGTGACTTTATTGAAAATTTTTCCAGTTTTTCCATCTACTGCATCATTTTGCTGCTCTGACGAATCCAGTTTATCATTTTCTTGCGTAATCATCTGCTTCGTTGTATTATCTTCATTAGAAGAAATCTGCATATCATCTTCAATATCAATAATTATGTCTTCATCGATATCTTGCAATTTCAAAATACTATGATCTTTACTATATTTAGATAGTTCAGATAGTTCACGTATATCTGATGCTTGCTGTCTAATGGACGATTTAGTAAAATCTTTGGTACCTTTAAGTGTGTGAGATATAGACAAATCTTCTTTATCTTGTTTATCTTCTTTAAGATTTGAGGTTTCAGATGTTTCGGATTTATCTTCATCATCTTTACCAACTATCTCATAGGAATCGTTTCGTTTCTTGATTGTTATGTTAATGCCAATACCAGAGTCCTTATCATTGTTGACACTAGTGTTTTCATCCGTATCATCTTCAATTTGATATAATTCACAATTCTTTTTATGAATAAACAAGGTATGAGGATTTCGAAATGATCTTCCACATTTACAAATAGTTTCATTATTCTTTCTCATTCTTTCACTGTATCGGGTTGTTCGATTAAACGTGGGAATTTGATTAAACGATGTATTCGAATCATTTAATTCTAATGAATCGTTTTCATTTACCGAATTGGTAGTGTTTCTTGTAGCAGCATTAGCTAGAATCCTGGAAGCTTCTGCTTTAGTAAACAATCGATTTTTCTTATTGAGTGGCGAATTAAAATATCTACATTTGAATTTATGAAAATTTTCTTTAGTTTCGCCACGTAATCTGTGAACACGGTTATGTTTGTATAAACCACGCTCAGATGCATATATTCCCAAGCAAATGTCACATTTGTATGAACGGTTGATATTTGTTGAAATTTGATTCTGCGTGACGGCGGGCGGACTTTGAATAAACGCATCGCGTTTATTACTCGATTTGAATTTCTTTTTGGCTTTTCCGTAGGATGTGTAAGGTGCCTTTCTCTTCTTAACCTGAGATTTTTCACGAGTATTACTTTCATTGTCCATTAGATGATATCCATCTTGATGTGGTTCATTTTTTAACGTAGATCTTCCATTTTCAGATTTAGTTTCATTTAATAATGACGATTCCAGCTGTTTGACCATGCTTAAAGAACCTCCAATTTTATGATAATTAACTAAGTGTTTTCTTAAAGACGTTACTTTCTGCTGACATAATGGACACTTGACAAACTGTATCAATGTAGTAGGAGAAGTAGTTACAGTACTGGTAGATTTTGTTCTTGTAATAATCTTTTCACACAAATCTTTATTGTCATAAAGCTTTTCAGAAGAGCTATTACTTTCTTTGCTGATTGAAGCAACTGTAGTAGCTTCATTTCTTTTATTTAAAGCAGTCGGTTTACGTCTCCAACGTTTACGTTGTTTAAGTAAAGGAAGAACAACTCCATGTACTCTTTCTGAATGCTTTCTTAAAGATCGTCTTTCCAAATATTGCTTACCACAGGTAGTGCAAGGATATAGTCTTCTTGTTTTTAAGACAGAAAACTTGAAAGGTGTTATGTTATCATTTCTTCTACTCTTGATATATGATGGAGATTGTTTAACTTCGACTGAGTCTTCTGCCTTCTTCTCTTTCTTCTCCCCTTCATCCTTGCAATCGGTTAGTGCAGTTGGCCCTTCATCTTCGCAATCGGTTAGTGCCATTGGCCCTTCATCTTCGCAATCGGTTAGTGACGTTGACATTTCATCTTCGCAATCGGTTAGTACTGTTGGCACTTCATCTTTGCAATCAGTTAGTGCTGTTTGCACTTCATCTTCACAATCTGTTAGTGCTGTTGGTTTTTCAATCTGTATAGTTTTTATCAATTTTAACGTTTCCCAAATTTTGTCACATCTCTCCAACAAGACAATTGGATCCTTTATTGTAGGTATGGTCACCGGAATATGCAATGCATCCTATAATAGAAAACATAATTTTCAAACATATTTTCATTTATTTATTATATTTGATTAATTCTTCTACAATATCATAATGTTCAGTAAAATTAATATAAAATTTACGTTATAATCATGCGATACAAGATCCAGAGATTAATACAAAAAATCAGTATGATCAGAGTTTATGATAAAAGCCTAATAATTATTACAGCAATTACAAACCTAATTCATGTTGAGGAACAAGAAGATTAGCAATAAATAATAACAAGTGACAATAAATAATAAACTTAAGCATGTAATAATGAGTTGGTAACTCAATCACAACAAATCGTAACCTAACCAACAAAAACATAAAAAGCGCGGTAAAACAGTGGCTAACGACTTTGACGCAGATTTTTTTCAGATATCTTTCTAAAAATGCAGTAAGCAGTCGTATTTTTTCTCAAAATTAAGATAAGCGAGCACTCCGCGAAGCGGCGAATTCTAAACAAATCTCATCGATTTTCACAACTTACAAATGTCGATAGGTCGTCGTCGGCTGAGTTAACCAAACTGATGTCTGGTTCCGACTTGCACTCAAATTCAACGAAACAGAAAGGCTCTACCAGTGTCGCCGCATTATCCTTATCCCCGCAGACGGTCGCGGCGTCGTCGGCCATCCTGGATACGAGGTATGATCTGCTAAACGGCAGATCGTGCTCGAATCCCCTTTAAAGCGTCGTACGTTGGTAGTGCTGCTGCTGCTCGCGAGCTGTGGCTGGCCAAAGTGCCTGGGCGACCTCGGCGTCTTTCTTAGGTCCTATCGCAAACCTCCTTCTTTGCGTCACTTGGCACAGCCGTTGCGATGGTCTGCGATGGTCGTAGTCCCTCTCTTTTCACCACGCTACGATCCTTTATTTCTCCTCGTACTTGCGTCTTCTACTGTCCTGGACGCAAGAAGGACAGCATTCAAGCTGAGCTCTTGAACCCAGCTCAGCTTGTCGAAACTGATGATGACAGGGCTGGATACGCCAGTATCAGCCTGATGGGCACCGACGCTTATTAGGATTCTTCACTTTGTCCGTACTTTCGTCCGTCTGATCCCTTACATAATATTAATTGTAGCTTTAGAGAAAGATAGATGATAGAGATAGGATATAGAAAGTATAATTAAAACAACTGGACTTGGCGTTCAATACTATAATCGGAGACTAATCGGACAGACGACAGTCGTTATTCTCTAAAAATTCCTTCAATCCCAATCATATCGGTATCATATTAGCATAATTAACAAGACCACGTCAGATAGAAGCTGCAATGGATTAACAGTGTAAAATCAATAGACACAATGGGAAATGCTTCTAAGAACGTGATAATTACCGTAAACCTACGATCTAACATGCATTACATATCCTAAAAGCCTAGTATCAAATCGACATGTAAACAATTTTGCAGATGGGATTTCCAGATTTCTGTTGGGAATGATTAATGAAACGTCGCATGTTATTAAGGCTGTTATCATTCATTAGAATCGTACGATTAGTCAACATATCCGGCGTATCTTGGACGGCCAACTAAATCCTCGTCGGCCGACAATACGTTGCAATTACACGCTAACGTCATTTCCAAACACTGATCTGATTGTGAGAGAAGACACCACGTGGAAGCGAGACGTTATAACGAAAGTCAATGAGGCTCAACAACAATACAATCTGATTTTACAAAGCACCTCATATGTTCTCCTCCGTATAATTAGTACACCCCAATATTTACTAAGGTTTCCAAGAACAGCTACAAATCGTCTCAATTTGATTGATTTGACCATTTATTAAAAGAACGAGTGTCTCTTAATCAAATATTACTCAATAATTTTCATATAATTTATTTAATCAGCAATTAATCAGAATTGTTCATCAGAAATTTAAACAGGCAACTTACTACCCAGTTGACACAGAGCATTAGTGACATTATACATCTATGTTATAATTTCACACTCAACAATATGTTATATTACATTTATATTATTATCTTTTATTATATTTACATTGTCGATTATTATTTATTATTTTTACATTGTTGAATGCGAAATTATAACATGGATTTAATGTCACTGATGCTCTGTGTCAACTGGGTATGATGTTAAAATTAACTTGATTGATTATTAAGTTATACACACCAATTCCTGAAATTAGTTGGGATTATTACGAAAAATTACTAAAAAAAAAAACCAAACCTGAACTGTTAAAAATATAACATAAGCTTTATTTTCTATTAAGATTATTATACTGGGAAAAAGGGATATTGATCGGACTAAGGATATTATGGTGAATAGGCTTCCTTACGTTTCTCGCCAAAGATATAAACAAATTACCTGAATTTTATATGAATGTTTTAAAAGTTTTGTACAATATTGTTACGCTTTAATAAATTCATGTTTAATAAAAATTCGACAATAAGAAAAATATAATTTTGCTAAAAAAATTTTTATCAAATACAATTAAGTAATGGGTTTTTTGGTTACTGTTCCGCCACTGCATGTTACCACGTGATTGGACGCTACAGCCTCGAGAATGCTCGAGAACTCTGGACGAGTCCAAGTTGGGAGATAAGATAATTTTCGTCGAACTTTCTTAATGTTCGTCTCAATTTTCTTACTTACCTGTTTGAACATGTATCAAGACTCTACTGGGCGATTCCCGTCTAATGTGATTTATTTATCAAAATGAGGCTGTTTTTTACGTAACCTAACCCAATGCACGCATATCACCGCCTGTATGCGAATTGGGATTCCTAAATAGTATGCGTATAAATTGCAACCTACGGTACGACTCGATGCCGTACCGATCAGACGATGGTTTACTTATCGCTAGAAACGTTCGTTCACCTGAGACCTTCACCTGATGAGCCACGATCGATGCCGCACGCCCGTTGTGCAACGTGGTCCGACTCTGCCCAGATCTGCTCGAGCGGACTGTCGCGTGTCGTATGGTCGCGTCAGCTACTCCGATCCCTTTACAGTAGACTCATGCGCACAGTAAGAAGTTTTTCGGAGTACAAGGATGATGCGTGGTCAAGCAGCAACTATTCGACGGCCGATATTTAAGGAGGGTGGAAATGGACGAATGATAGGAAAAATAAATACGAACGCGAAATGATTAGCCCGTTCTAGACGAGTTCACTCTTGTCTTGGTTTATTCTGACCTGCTACGATCAGCTTGTTGCCACTACTACGGTTGTGGCGTGTTGTAGGATCAGTTACTTGTCTGAAAATTTTGTCGAATTGGCCGATGGTCTAGCGAAACATATCTCGCTATAAAAAAAACCCGTTCATTCTAAAACCTTCTTGAAACCTTTTTCCACGTGTTTCTACTTTGTTCTACATGATATTCTTTGTGCCGAATAGCGCATTAGAGCAGGACTTTGAAAGAGAAGCCTGCAACGTTTCCATCACCGGTATTTACAGTCGATTGCAAGAAATAATTCTTTACTTTTAAACAAGTATAGATTAATTAACTGATTTTCGCTTAATCTACCAGTTCATATTTTGCCGAACATATTTTCANTCCCAATTTACCTGAAGAATACGTTCCTTCTTCAGGGCACAAGTGATTCATCTTTAAGTGCATTTCTATTCACCAAGATTTTCCCAAATTGATCCAAGTTTAAAGTTTACGTATACAAATTTATAACATAAACTGCAAAACATAGTCATCATCATATTATAAAAAAACCATGTCTACGTTCTTATTTTGCAAGAACGCAGAGATCAGCTGGAAAACCTAAAATTGTCCTTATCGGGGCAAACCGAGTATCATTGTCGTTCACGCTGATAAAAGCATAAAAAGGTACTGCATGGCGACACGTTGAAATAAAATCAAGTCTTTCTAGTACTGGAAGCGCGGACAGAAGCATAGCAGAGGAAAACCGCATAGAACCGTGAATTAACGGCGTGCAAACGGGCAATCAATTGATAGCCCGTTTTAGGCCCGGTCAGTCGGACCAACCCACGTGAGTAATCGTGGATAAGCATATGTAATTTGCGTTCATACGTAACACGCGAGTACAATAGCGTGATGCCGCGGGGCCGAGGTTTCGCGGAACGAGCGACTGTTCATCTTGCCACGAGCGCGCCGCGTTATTTCGGATTCCCTCGTTGTAAGTTACATATTGTGAGAATGACGGCGGTCAACCGATCGTGAGATCGGGATCAGGACGAACAGCAAGGTCGCGGTGCCTTGTTTACATTAGCTCGCGCGGTTGATCCTCCGATAGAATTGTGGCACTAACAAGATCGTCATGCTATGCATTTCCGCCGGAGGACATATAAAACCGCACGCGCTTGTACACCCGCACGCAGAGCGTTGTTGTTTGTCCGGTTGCAAAAATGCGACCACTCTCGGGTGTCTTGCTGCTGCTCCTCTCCTGCCAGCTTGCCACGCCGACACCGATTTTCGACAGAGGTGGTGTACATTGTACTTGTTTAGAAGTGCCAAATCAATTGCATTTTGCAATACAGTGGAGAATTAAGTGCGGAATTGAAACGCGATCAATACTGTTGAATTTAATGTACTTCTCGAAAAGTTTCTCGAGCTCTCGAGATGAATTGTCCTGAATCATTCAGAGAGAAAAAAGTAAGAAAAGCGACACAGTTTCCTATTTCGCACATATTCGCAAATAACGTGTTAAATCTAGTGCATCCAAATTATTTCGAATTTAAAAATTAAAAATCAGGTGAATATCTTTAAGCGAAAATAGAAACATATGGTGTTTGTAATAAGTGCATCTGTGTGATTAAATGTTCAGATATTTAATTACTCAATTTTTATAAAATTAAATAACTTAAAAAAGAATATAACAGGGATATAGTAAACTGTGCTGCTGTGCGATGTATAATGATAAATTCTGTTAAAAATCCTATAAATTTTTAACAATTTGCTCAATGCAAATGTCGCAGATGGAGCAGATTCTCATGGTCGATGGACTCGGTCAGCTGGAGTCGGAGAAACAATACGAGATTGGTTCAGAGTACTCAAGGATCGAATCGTGGGAAAATGGAACGAATGGTTCGGCAAAGATAGTCCAAGTCCGAATTTATCACCGCAGGATATTTTGAACATCGACAAGACCATAGAGAGTCGAATATCAGGTTATCCAGGGTTGTTCCTAGATCTGTGTAAGCAAAGCTCAATAATATGATACTTATGGGGAGGGAGGAAGGGAATTGGTATCCATAGCGTTCCCCTTTAATTCTTCGCCGTAAAGCAGAAACTCGCGCTGCACTGGATGTTACAATCACGTGTTTATGCTTCGCTACGGAACATAATTGAACATATCGCGATTTCGACATTTTACGTGATGCGTCATCCGCTAATGTCGCACAAGAGATACAATTAGTATTACAGCGTGTAGTATTGCGTATGTCTGTCAAAGCCTTCCACGAGCGCAACTTTCCTCAAGCGACTTCTAGACTATCCCGATTTAACCTTCCTATTTTGTTAATTTTTTTTTCACGATAATAGCTAGATTATCCTTTGACCCAAAACGAGATTGGGGCGTCCGGATTGGTAAGTGGTACATCATCCGGAAAATTACAGGCAATGACTACGACAGCGATTCGGATGAGTGGGACATGAGACCCTTCCTACCAGATTTGCCTTCGCTGCCACCCATATTCGGGACCGATTGGACACCCGACTCTCCCAAATTCGGAACTCCTAGAGCTACGCAAGCACCAACGACTACACCGAAGGTTGAAGTGACCACATCGAGACAACAGACAACCCAAACTGTTGCTCAAACGCAATCAACCGTACCTCTTACCGAATCAACAACTACCACTGAGGCTACCGTGACTTCTACCGAGTCGATTCCACTTACTAGCCAATTAATTACAACTTCAGAGCCGATCGCAACATCAACTGAAGAAATTCCGACCTCTAGTGAATCTGCTGTGACGAACAGTGAACCGGTTGCAGCACCTACCGAATTTATGTCAACAATAACCGAGTCGATTGCCGAGCCAACTACTTCATCCATTGAATCTACCGTGCTTTCCGTCGAATCTGAGGCGAATTTGACCTCTGTTAAATCAATTGAAATCGAGGTGGATTCGTCGTCTAGCGAATCTAGCGAATCTACTGAAGCAATCGTGACGTCCACTGAAGAATTGACTGTTATTACTACTACTGAGTCACCTGAAACGTCTACAGAACCAATATTACCTATTTACAATAAGCGAGTAGAAGAGAACGAGACCGTCGATAAACCTCGTACTACAAAGAAACCTCGTCCAGCGTCTGCCGAAGTCATAATGTTTTAAAAATAAATTGCACATTATCAGAAAATAAATTCAGATGTATGTTTTGATTCCGTCTTTCTTAATAAAGTCTTAAAGTAAATTAGTTGTAAGTATATATTAATTAGATGTAAAAATATTGAAAATGAGTAAAACAAATCAGCAAAAAATAATTGAAAGCTTTATTAAAAATTTTAAATATATTTATATAAACCAATATATCCTATAGAAAAATAATTAAACGCACTCACAAGTTTTATGCAAACAACTTGAAATTTGGAACAGTTTTTTGTAGGGATAATAGTGCATTAATTACATACATGATGAATTTTTTTTTAATAAGGCAGTCTTACAAGATGACAAGAGAAATGCGATAAACGGGTTTTCATCAAGAAGAATACACGTTTATTCCGTAAAATTTATTATAATTACAGCGCTATTCCATAGTAAAATATAATAATTTTTACGTCGATGACCGTGGTCTTCAAGATGGCTCCTTTTACTGTAATAAAACAAAAAAAGAATTTTGCACATATATTCAAAAAGAATGCTTTTTTCTTACTTAAAATTAACTGCTTAACATGCACCCAACAGGTTTTGCAATATTGTTATAGAAATATGATAGCACATATATATGTATCTGTAATTAACATATAAAGCATCATCTCCCACAAGCGTATTAAATTTAGTATGCACTAACAAGAAATTCAATTTACTTTAACAAGTAATTTCAAAATTATTTAGATATTAGTAATATTTTCGTGCACATCTAACTTTACACTGTGTGTGATAAAATGCATATGTAACACAGAATAAACTTTAAAATAAAATAAAATTGTTTGTTACTTTGTTAATGTATTTGTAATTCATTGGAACCAAAGCTATTATTCAAGGAAACAAAAGTTAACTAAATTTTAACAAATATAATTCTTTTCTTTTTTCTTTTTAAAGATATAATTTAGATAATTTAGCGTTTAATTACTAGTTTTAACAAAATGAGAGCACTATAGCAAAAGCTTAATTTTAATTTTAATTGCAATAATATTAGACACTATGTTAGTGGCTTAGAATTAAATTATTAAACAGCAAAATACAAATAGCAGTAAGTAATCAAATCCTTGTACCTGATTAAGCATTTTCTAAATCTACACAATACACTACATGGTCAAAGATGTTTATTATATGATATGAGAATATAATAGCCTAAGATAATTATAGTTTCACGTTATATAAACAAAATATACTTTTATATTATTATATATTGATATATTGTGATTAGTGATTGAAACTTGTGATTAGTAACGTGATAAATAAGTTAGAAACATACAATATCATGTATAATAGTCCATTATAGAAAGTGTAAAAAAGTTATTAGCATGCTCATACAATTAACCAGAAACAAAAGTATGAAACTTAAAGATTTGCATGCTGACCCCGATTAAGCAACAAGATATTGCTCCTCCAGAAGTCTGTAGTGCAAATGATGATCATTTCCCTATTTCCTTCCCTAGAATGTGAATAAGAAGCGTATACCACAGTAGCATGCATAATAGATATCAGACCAAAAGAAAATTTCTGAATGCCACTTTTATATTATCAATAATATTATATATATTTTTATTTCTATATCTCGTTATTTTCTTATATATATATATATATATATATATATATATATATATAAGAAAATAACGAGATATAGAAATAAAAATATATATAATATTATTGATAATATAAAAGTGGCATTCAGAAATTTTCTTTTGGTCTGATATCTATTATGCATGCTACTGTGGTATACGCTTCTTATTCACATTCTAGGGAAGGAAATAGGGAAATGATCATCATTTGCACTACAGACTTCTGGAGGAGCAATATCTTGTTGCTTAATCGGGGTCAGCATGCAAATCTTTAAGTTTCATACTTTTGTTTCTGGTTAATTGTATGAGCATGCTAATAACTTTTTTACACTTTCTATAATGGACTATTATACATGATATTGTATGTTTCTAACTTATTTATCACGTTACTAATCACAAGTTTCAATCACTAATCACAATATATCAATATATAATAATATAAAAGTATATTTTGTTTATATAACGTGAAACTATAATTATCTTAGGCTATTATATTCTCATATCATATAATAAACATCTTTGACCATGTAGTGTATTGTGTAGATTTAGAAAATGCTTAATCAGGTACAAGGATTTGATTACTTACTGCTATTTGTATTTTGCTGTTTAATAATTTAATTCTAAGCCACTAACATAGTGTCTAATATTATTGCAATTAAAATTAAAATTAAGCTTTTGCTATAGTGCTCTCATTTTGTTAAAACTAGTAATTAAACGCTAAATTATCTAAATTATATCTTTAAAAAGAAAAAAGAAAAGAATTATATTTGTTAAAATTTAGTTAACTTTTGTTTCCTTGAATAATAGCTTTGGTTCCAATGAATTACAAATACATTAACAAAGTAACAAACAATTTTATTTTATTTTAAAGTTTATTCTGTGTTACATATGCATTTTATCACACACAGTGTAAAGTTAGATGTGCACGAAAATATTACTAATATCTAAATAATTTTGAAATTACTTGTTAAAGTAAATTGAATTTCTTGTTAGTGCATACTAAATTTAATACGCTTGTGGGAGATGATGCTTTATATGTTAATTACAGATACATATATATGTGCTATCATATTTCTATAACAATATTGCAAAACCTGTTGGGTGCATGTTAAGCAGTTAATTTTAAGTAAGAAAAAAGCATTCTTTTTGAATATATGTGCAAAATTCTTTTTTTGTTTTATTACAGTAAAAGGAGCCATCTTGAAGACCACGGTCATCGACGTAAAAATTATTATATTTTACTATGGAATAGCGCTGTAATTATAATAAATTTTACGGAATAAACGTGTATTCTTCTTGATGAAAACCCGTTTATCGCATTTCTCTTGTCATCTTGTAAGACTGCCTTATTAAAAAAAAATTCATCATGTATGTAATTAATGCACTATTATCCCTACAAAAAACTGTTCCAAATTTCAAGTTGTTTGCATAAAACTTGTGAGTGCGTTTAATTATTTTTCTATAGGATATATTGGTTTATATAAATATATTTAAAATTTTTAATAAAGCTTTCAATTATTTTTTGCTGATTTGTTTTACTCATTTTCAATATTTTTACATCTAATTAATATATACTTACAACTAATTTACTTTAAGACTTTATTAAGAAAGACGGAATCAAAACATACATCTGAATTTATTTTCTGATAATGTGCAATTTATTTTTAAAACATTATGACTTCGGCAGACGCTGGACGAGGTTTCTTTGTAGTACGAGGTTTATCGACGGTCTCGTTCTCTTCTACTCGCTTATTGTAAATAGGTAATATTGGTTCTGTAGACGTTTCAGGTGACTCAGTAGTAGTAATAACAGTCAATTCTTCAGTGGACGTCACGATTGCTTCAGTAGATTCGCTAGATTCGCTAGACAACGAATCCACCTCGATTTCAATTGATTTAACAGAGGTCAAATTCGCCTCAGATTCGACGGAAAGCACGGTAGATTCAATGGATGAAGTAGTTGGCTCGGCAATCGACTCGGTTATTGTTGACATAAATTCGGTAGGTGCTGCAACCGGTTCACTGTTCGTCACAGCAGATTCACTAGAGGTCGGAATTTCTTCAGTTGATGTTGCGATCGGCTCTGAAGTTGTAATTAATTGGCTAGTAAGTGGAATCGACTCGGTAGAAGTCACGGTAGCCTCAGTGGTAGTTGTTGATTCGGTAAGAGGTACGGTTGATTGCGTTTGAGCAACAGTTTGGGTTGTCTGTTGTCTCGATGTGGTCACTTCAACCTTCGGTGTAGTCGTTGGTGCTTGCGTAGCTCTAGGAGTTCCGAATTTGGGAGAGTCGGGTGTCCAATCGGTCCCGAATATGGGTGGCAGCGAAGGCAAATCTGGTAGGAAGGGTCTCATGTCCCACTCATCCGAATCGCTGTCGTAGTCATTGCCTGTAATTTTCCGGATGATGTACCACTTACCAATCCGGACGCCCCAATCTCGTTTTGGGTCAAAGGATAATCTAGCTATTATCGTGAAAAAAAAATTAACAAAATAGGAAGGTTAAATCGGGATAGTCTAGAAGTCGCTTGAGGAAAGTTGCGCTCGTGGAAGGCTTTGACAGACATACGCAATACTACACGCTGTAATACTAATTGTATCTCTTGTGCGACATTAGCGGATGACGCATCACGTAAAATGTCGAAATCGCGATATGTTCAATTATGTTCCGTAGCGAAGCATAAACACGTGATTGTAACATCCAGTGCAGCGCGAGTTTCTGCTTTACGGCGAAGAATTAAAGGGGAACGCTATGGATACCAATTCCCTTCCTCCCTCCCCATAAGTATCATATTATTGAGCTTTGCTTACACAGATCTAGGAACAACCCTGGATAACCTGATATTCGACTCTCTATGGTCTTGTCGATGTTCAAAATATCCTGCGGTGATAAATTCGGACTTGGACTATCTTTGCCGAACCATTCGTTCCATTTTCCCACGATTCGATCCTTGAGTACTCTGAACCAATCTCGTATTGTTTCTCCGACTCCAGCTGACCGAGTCCATCGACCATGAGAATCTGCTCCATCTGCGACATTTGCATTGAGCAAATTGTTAAAAATTTATAGGATTTTTAACAGAATTTATCATTATACATCGCACAGCAGCACAGTTTACTATATCCCTGTTATATTCTTTTTTAAGTTATTTAATTTTATAAAAATTGAGTAATTAAATATCTGAACATTTAATCACACAGATGCACTTATTACAAACACCATATGTTTCTATTTTCGCTTAAAGATATTCACCTGATTTTTAATTTTTAAATTCGAAATAATTTGGATGCACTAGATTTAACACGTTATTTGCGAATATGTGCGAAATAGGAAACTGTGTCGCTTTTCTTACTTTTTTCTCTCTGAATGATTCAGGACAATTCATCTCGAGAGCTCGAGAAACTTTTCGAGAAGTACATTAAATTCAACAGTATTGATCGCGTTTCAATTCCGCACTTAATTCTCCACTGTATTGCAAAATGCAATTGATTTGGCACTTCTAAACAAGTACAATGTACACCACCTCTGTCGAAAATCGGTGTCGGCGTGGCAAGCTGGCAGGAGAGGAGCAGCAGCAAGACACCCGAGAGTGGTCGCATTTTTGCAACCGGACAAACAACAACGCTCTGCGTGCGGGTGTACAAGCGCGTGCGGTTTTATATGTCCTCCGGCGGAAATGCATAGCATGACGATCTTGTTAGTGCCACAATTCTATCGGAGGATCAACCGCGCGAGCTAATGTAAACAAGGCACCGCGACCTTGCTGTTCGTCCTGATCCCGATCTCACGATCGGTTGACCGCCGTCATTCTCACAATATGTAACTTACAACGAGGGAATCCGAAATAACGCGGCGCGCTCGTGGCAAGATGAACAGTCGCTCGTTCCGCGAAACCTCGGCCCCGCGGCATCACGCTATTGTACTCGCGTGTTACGTATGAACGCAAATTACATATGCTTATCCACGATTACTCACGTGGGTTGGTCCGACTGACCGGGCCTAAAACGGGCTATCAATTGATTGCCCGTTTGCACGCCGTTAATTCACGGTTCTATGCGGTTTTCCTCTGCTATGCTTCTGTCCGCGCTTCCAGTACTAGAAAGACTTGATTTTATTTCAACGTGTCGCCATGCAGTACCTTTTTATGCTTTTATCAGCGTGAACGACAATGATACTCGGTTTGCCCCGATAAGGACAATTTTAGGTTTTCCAGCTGATCTCTGCGTTCTTGCAAAATAAGAACGTAGACATGGTTTTTTTATAATATGATGATGACTATGTTTTGCAGTTTATGTTATAAATTTGTATACGTAAACTTTAAACTTGGATCAATTTGGGAAAATCTTGGTGAATAGAAATGCACTTAAAGATGAATCACTTGTGCCCTGAAGAAGGAACGTATTCTTCAGGTAAATTGGGAGTGAAAATATGTTCGGCAAAATATGAACTGGTAGATTAAGCGAAAATCAGTTAATTAATCTATACTTGTTTAAAAGTAAAGAATTATTTCTTGCAATCGACTGTAAATACCGGTGATGGAAACGTTGCAGGCTTCTCTTTCAAAGTCCTGCTCTAATGCGCTATTCGGCACAAAGAATATCATGTAGAACAAAGTAGAAACACGTGGAAAAAGGTTTCAAGAAGGTTTTAGAATGAACGGGTTTTTTTTATAGCGAGATATGTTTCGCTAGACCATCGGCCAATTCGACAAAATTTTCAGACAAGTAACTGATCCTACAACACGCCACAACCGTAGTAGTGGCAACAAGCTGATCGTAGCAGGTCAGAATAAACCAAGACAAGAGTGAACTCGTCTAGAACGGGCTAATCATTTCGCGTTCGTATTTATTTTTCCTATCATTCGTCCATTTCCACCCTCCTTAAATATCGGCCGTCGAATAGTTGCTGCTTGACCACGCATCATCCTTGTACTCCGAAAAACTTCTTACTGTGCGCATGAGTCTACTGTAAAGGGATCGGAGTAGCTGACGCGACCATACGACACGCGACAGTCCGCTCGAGCAGATCTGGGCAGAGTCGGACCACGTTGCACAACGGGCGTGCGGCATCGATCGTGGCTCATCAGGTGAAGGTCTCAGGTGAACGAACGTTTCTAGCGATAAGTAAACCACGTCTGATCGGTACGGCATCGAGTCGTACCGTAGGTTGCAATTTATACGCATACTATTTAGGAATCCCAATTCGCATACAGGCGGTGATATGCGTGCATTGGGTTAGGTTACGTAAAAAACAGCCTCATTTTGATAAATAAATCACATTAGACGGGAATCGCCCAGTAGAGTCTTGATACATGTTCAAACAGGTAAGTAAGAAAATTGAGACGAACATTAAGAAAGTTCGACGAAAATTATCTTATCTCCCAACTTGGACTCGTCCAGAGTTCTCGAGCATTCTCGAGGCTGTAGCGTCCAATCACGTGGTAACATGCAGTGGCGGAACAGTAACCAAAAAACCCATTACTTAATTGTATTTGATAAAAATTTTTTTAGCAAAATTATATTTTTCTTATTGTCGAATTTTTATTAAACATGAATTTATTAAAGCGTAACAATATTGTACAAAACTTTTAAAACATTCATATAAAATTCAGGTAATTTGTTTATATCTTTGGCGAGAAACGTAAGGAAGCCTATTCACCATAATATCCTTAGTCCGATCAATATCCCTTTTTCCCAGTATAATAATCTTAATAGAAAATAAAGCTTATGTTATATTTTTAACAGTTCAGGTTTGGTTTTTTTTTT